>WWET01000410.1:0-19342 GCA_011038615.1 Limnodynastes dumerilii
AACCCCCTTGTGTTCCACGACAGAATTCTCAAAAAACCCGACATTTAAATTGTTTAAATAGACGATGTTGCCTGGAGGAATGACATAAGAGGATAAAAATACAAAGATGATACAACCAAGTTATGTGGGAAAACAGAAAACCAAGTGTTAACCATAAGTCAGTCATTGCAAGAGGAGCATGTAAGGACCCAAAAACAATTACTGGATACCCAACAATTAAGGTAATCATAAGGTAGAAGAATCCCTCCCAACCCAAACAGCCCCACACCCACCCTGTATTACCTTTAAAAACTAAGTAATACCCGAACCCAAACATAGAGAATTACCCCCCTTAACTAAACACAAACAGACCGCCTACACAGAGAAACGTCCCTCTATATAGGACAAATAACACACACACCTAGTGTGGGAGCTAGTTACAAAAGCTAGACCTAAGAGGTCAACCCCCTAACGGTGGTGATCCCTGATAGACTAATAACCACCATCTATAACACAGTAAAGGCATTATAAGGAAAGAGATAAATGTTAGCAGCAACAAGTCAAGACATGGCGGCATTATAACACAAAGTAAAGGATATGGATATTAAGCAGTCAGGCAAGCGTTCCAAACAGGAGTGTTCCTCCCTAGAGTTTACGGAGGCCCCGGAGGTGGACTCCGTCTCCGTGCTCCACGCCTGTCAAGCCATTCCTGGGCATCCGAGGGGGAATCGAAGAAGTGGGACGATCCATCAGCCTGTACCCGCAGGCTAGACGGAAACAATACCGCATACGGCAGCTGAAGTTCACGCAGACGCCGCTTCACGGGTAAATACTGAGCTCTGTCCTTCTGCACATCCGTTGCGAAATCTGGATAGGCTGATATAGAGGCGTTGTCCATCCGCAGCGGTCCTTTTAAACGAAACAGCCGGAACAGCGTATCACGGTCCCTGAAGTGGAGGAACTTTGCAATCAAAGTGCGCGGAGGAGCACCGGGCCGAGGAGGCTGTGGGGGCACCCTGTGGGCCCTCTCAATAGCAAATTGTGAAGAGAAGGCTTCCTTTCCAAACTCCTTCATGAGGAGTTCTTCTAAAAAGCCAACTGGATCCTGCCCTTCAACTTTTTCTGGGAAGCCAACAAAGCGTACATTGCTCCGCCGCAGTCTCCCTTCCAGATCGGTTATCTTGGCCTTCCAGGTTGAAACCTGCGCGGTCAGCTGATCCAGCTGTCCCCTCATTGGAATGGTAATGTCCTCCAGATCAGAAATTCTATGTTCAGCCTCTCCAACCCTATCACGGACCTTCTGGAGCTCCTGCCGAATAATGGAGAGATCCACCTGGACTTCCCCAATTTTCCCCGTAACTCTAAGTTCAGAGTCAGAGATGGCCTGAAGAACTTGCGATAGAGTAGGGTCGGGAGGAGATGTCGGCAGAGAACTTTCAGCATCCAAGGCAGGAACATCAGAACGAGAGGAAGATGGCTGACTTTGTGATGCAGATGTATGCGAAGAACGGGCATATTTTTCAAGCTTAGCAGCAGCCGCTGCAGCATGGCCTGTCTTGCCCATAATAGTCGATCTCAGCAGGTATGATGTCTGCGGTAACCAGTGAGCCCCAGCCGGGCCAGCACGATCCAGGCTATAAGCAGGAATATTGAGGGGGAAAGCCAGCAGCTATAAAGGACAACACTGGAGCAGAACCTGTTATCTGGCTGTCACTCCTCTCTGAGGGTCCACAAGTCCAAGATGTCACCACCGGCTAGTACCGTAGAGAAAAGAACCCACCCTGGGCCCGGAACACCGAGTTGGAAAAAGACACTGGAACTTGAAATAAAGCGTGGCGGCACCGTCAGGAACAGGGAGGTAGGTATAGATGAGCAAACGGGCAGTTGTACACTTGGGAGTGGAGAAAGGTAGGTAGAGGCGAGCAGATGAGCACCCACGTCTCCGCAAGACCACCTGCAGCAGTTGTAGAAGGCGGAAGGTAGATACACGCGATCAAATAGGCTCTGGTGCAGATGGAGCACTTAAAGCACCTGTAGAGGCAGGAGGGTAAGTATAAATGAGGAGATGGGCACTTATGCCACCACAGGAGCGTCTCTATCCCCAGCAGGGGGCAGGAAGGTAGGTATAGGTGAGCAGGTGGGCAATTATGCACTTGGAGCAGCTGAGGAGGCAGGAAGGTATGTATAGATAAGTAAGTCCAGGCGTCTGCAACCCCAATATAAACACATATGGCACTTGGAGGGCAGGTAAGAAGAGCAGGTAGGTGCTGTCACAGGCACTGATAACACTTGTGGGGGCAAAAAGAGACTGAGAGGTGTGCAGGAGATCCTTGCCAGGTAGTCAGAGCAGGAAGCACAGTAACGCTGGACACAGCAGCTGCTGACACTCAGTCCAAGATGGCGCCCGTCACCGGCTCGTTTTCGCGCCAAACAGAGGATCCGCACTCAGGGGGACAGAGGATGACACCCCGCTGCAGCACTCACCCACCGGACCGTCCAGCATACGCTCCAGAGCCCAGAGGCACCCGTCCAGTGCAGGAGATCTCCACCGCGACTGCCGCCGCCAGCCTCATACACAGCCGCAGGGCCCAACGCTCCTTCACCGCTCCCCCGCCCCACAGCTCCCGCAGAGGTCCGGATCACCACCAAAGTACTCCTGACCGCTGGGGAAGATATGCCCTCAGTCTGGAGGTGCGAAGTCCGCCGGAATCACCACCTAGAAGCAGGATATAACAGGATGGATGTGGGAGCTGAAGCAAGAAACGTCTCACTCCATCTTGTGGCAAGCTCCGCCCCCCATCTTGATTGTCATTTTAGTAAATTTATATTGTGCACTTGTACAAATCATAGGCACCATTTCCAGTATACATTACAGTATACATTACAATTAAGCACTTGCGTTTGAATGGTTTAGGGATACACAATGAACCTGGTCATGTTGTTGTACTGACTTTGGCTGCTTTGAGTCCTTACTCAGCCTCCTGTATTAGCATAGGCATAGGCATCCTGTGCTAAAGTTGTGTGCGCCTTAGGGTTGTCCACATGGTTGCCCATGTTTTGTAGTTGGCTGTATGGTAATTTGCATGCTGATTTGTGTTCACCTCTGGATCAGTTCCAGTGTGGACAAAATGTCATAGGGAAATAAAAGGAATGACCCAGCTTTGCGACCACTCATCTCAGACCTGTTTGACAAATTAAAGGGACAGTTATTTTCTCGACGATTGATCTCCGTGGGGAATACAACTTGATTAGAATATGTCAAGGAGATGAATGGAAAACAGCTTTTAATACGTAGTCTGGGCATTATGATTATCTCGTTATGTCCTTTGGTCTTTGTAATGCCCCCTGTTTTCCAGAACCTTTTAATGATGTCCTACGGGACTTCTTGGGAATTTTTGTTATTGTCTATTTAGACGACATCCTCATTTATTCTCAGTCTTTGGAAGAACATTGTGTTAATATATGCTGAGTCCTGAGCTGGTTGCGTGAGAATCTTCTCTTCCCCAAACCCAATGTGAATTTGAAGTTTCTAAGGTAATTTTTCTGGTTTATGTGATTACACCAGATAGATTTTCCATGGACCCTGCCAAGGTCAAGGTCATCTTAGAATGGGTCAACCCTCTGATCTACAAGCACTCCAGTGTTTCATTGGATTTTCCAATTACTACCGCCGCTTCATTCAAAATGTGTCATTATTAATGGCACCCATCTCTGACCTTATTAACAAATGGGCAGATCCAGAGTCTGCTTGTAAAGCATTCAAAGATCTCAAAATTGCATTTACAACAGCACCAGTCCTACATCACATCAATCCTAATTTGCCCTTTTTAGTAAAGGTCAATGCCTCTGAAGTAGGAGCTGGGGCAGCCCTCTCCCAGTTTGATTCTGTTGACCAGAGACTCTATCCTTGTGCATACTTTGCTACCGCTGAATACTTTTGAAGAATGGAGGCACTGGCTGGAAGGGGCAGTTCATACAATCATGGTTTTAACTGAACAGAAAAACTTTACCTTTATTGAATCATCTAGAAGATTCGACCCACACCAAGCATGCTGGGCTCTGTTTTTTTTACTATATTTTCATTTACCATAACCTATCGTCCTGGTTCCCTCAATACTTGCGCTGATACCCTCTCTAGGTCATTTTTACATGTACAAACTCCACTGACCACTCCTCTGCCTACTGTTTCTCCAACTTCAGTTATTGCTGGACTCACTCAGGATTTGCACTCTCAGCTCTTTTCTGTACAGTATTTGGCCCCCGAGCAAAAGGAAAAAAAACACCTCTAATTTTGCAAGGCATTTCTTCTGGAATGTCACTCCGCCAAGTTTGCAGGTCATCCTGGAATTCGCAAAACAACTGAGCTTTTGACAAAAACTGTATGTTGGCCAGCCATGTTATGTGATATTGAAGATTTCTTAAGTTCTTGTCAAATATGTGCTCAAAATAAGACCCATAGGTCTTCACAGATTGGTCCTTTCCATCGTTTGTCCAATCCCTAGCACCCCCATAGGAAGAGGCAGCTAACAAAGCGGTCATGACAGAGGGATCCCATGCAAGACGGCAGAACTTTCCCCCACTACCCACGCAAGAGCAGCTAACCTTTACCCCAGTGGCAGAACCCCAGTGCAGACGGAACACAGCTGGCAGGATTGGAAGTATATCCGCACTGGCCAGTCTCCAGACAGACCAACATCTGCCCCTGCAATGCCGGCTCTCACAACTGGCAGCTACAAGGACAAGAGCCTGTCAGTTAGCAGAGTCTAACACGGCAGAGGAAGAAGCATCGGTAACCGAGCGAGGTGTGCGGAAGGCAAAGCAGACTTGGAGAGGTGATACACCGAACCCCATAGGCACCGAACAGAGGACTTCTGGACCCCGCCAGGAACATCATCATCTACAGCGATCAGCTGACCAGCCGGGACCAGGTGAGTAAAGAGACCACGATAAGCCACTATCCAAGTCAACATCTATGAGTGCATACTTTATCTTTAATCATATACATTGCCGGGCTTACTACACTATCGTAGTGGTTTATCTATTTTCCCCTGCATATATTTTGAGCATCAGTGAAGCACCATTTTAATACTGATAATTTTTTAGCCATTAAAGGCTACATAGAGATTGAACAGTACTGCTACTATGTATAAACGTATATATCTCTGAGTGTGGTTGGGGAGGGAAGAATAGTGGTCCGTGTATAAAGTACTGGTCTGTGTGGATGGTCGAGTAAATAGTGATGATAGCTTCTCAAGGAGTATGACAGATTTGGCAGTATGTGGTGCGGGTGGGGTGGGATGGATATATATATATATATATATATATATATTTCTGGAAAGACTAACACTTACTCCAAATGTGGTAATTGCTCCTGGTGCTACTGCCGTTGAAGAGTTAAACAAGCTGCAAAGTAGAATGGAGGCACTCTGGAGACTTTGTAAAAGGTTGCAAAAAAATGCTTCAATTAAGAGCACTATTTATTTAGCAAAAAGTCGCTACATTGTAACACAGAGGAGCAGACGTTTCAATCGCTCTAGGGCGATTTTTATCAGGGTGTGTTAAGAAGAATTAACACACCCTGATGAAAATCGCCCTAGAGCGATTGAAACGTCGGCTCCTCTGTGTTACAATGTAGCAACTTTTTGCTAAATAAATAGTGCTCTTAATTGAAGCATTTTTTTTGCAACCTTTTACAAAGTCTCCAGAGTGCCTCCATTCTACTTTGCAGCTTGTTTAACTCTTCAACGGCAGTAGCACCAGGAGCAATTACCACATTTGAAGTAAGTGTTAGTCTTTCCAGAAATATATATATATATATATATATATATATCCATCCCACCCCACCCGCACCACATACTGCCAAATCTGTCATACTCCTTGAGAAGCTATCATCACTATTTACTCGACCATCCACACAGACCAGTACTTTATACACGGACCACTATTCTTCCCTCCCCAACCACACTCAGAGATATATACGTTTAGCTTGGAGATATATTACATGGATCTGTATGTAAATCTAGAGTGGATCAACATCTAGATAAATTCAAGTTCAAAATGTTCTAAATGCAAGTTCAAATTAGGCAATAAAGTGTGGCTTTCCACAAAAAATATTTGCATCTGTCAACCCACGCACAAACTTGGTGCTCGTTTTATTGGCCCATTCTTGATTATTCCGAAAATCAATCCTGTGGCTTTTGAAATAGCTTCAAAGTTTACGCTTCCTCAATACTTATGTTAAAACCATGTAAAAACTGCAGGAAATGCGCTCCTTTGACTTTCAAACCCACACCTGTAATTGTTGATGGCCAAATGGAATTTGTTATCAAACCCATTCTGGACTCCTAGCAAGTATAGGGAAGAATATTTTATCTGGTACATTGGAAAGGTTATGGTCCTTAGGAGAGGAAATGAATTTCCTGTAACAATATTCCTGCTAACAAACTCCTCAAAGACTTTCACAATAGGTTTCTAATGAAACCTACCACTAGAAGTTTCGTAAATTTTCATCATGGAGGGGTAATGTTACATGCTGTCACGATCCTCGTTACACCATGTAAACGTAGGATGCTGGCTTACCCCTGTTCGCTCCCGCTGTGCACCTTCACCTCCCTCAGGTGGCACGTCCAGGCCGTTGCCTGGATACCTGGATGCTTCTCTGTGCTGTGCTCCAGCAGGAACCCTCTGCCGTCTCATTGACTGGCAGTCCTTTAAATAGCACTTGGCTCCACAGCTCCCCGCCGGTTATAGTGTGTCTACCGTTTGCCTACTACTTTGTTGTTTGTATCTATATGATATTTTATTGTTGCCTGATTCCCTGTCCTCTTCTTCCTTTCCTTCCTTGTATTCTGCTAGTTTTCCCTTTGTGTCTTCCTGTCTTGTGTGAGTGGTTCTACTGTGTGAATTGCCCTGTATGTCTGGTCTGTCCTTTCTCTCTTGGTAATTGTCTCTTCACCTGCACTACTATCTCAGTTTATTAGTTGTAGTGCCTTTCCTCCTGCACTACTTACTTTTGTGCTATTTCATCTGCACTATATCTTTATTACCTTGGCTTCTGTACCTATTGTTTATTGTTGCTCCTGGTAGTGGCGTTGGAACAGGGGGGCGACGGGGTATCTTGTCCCTCCAAAATATCCAGGGGGCGCTCAGGACTGCGTACAGGGGGAGGCAGGGGACCCTTGTAAGCAGGGGGGATGCAGCGCCAGGTCGATCTGTGCGGCGGACCTTCACATTATCCACACTTACCTCGCGAGGACAGGCTTAACTTTCCTTTTTTGACTGTGAAAGAAAAATGATGCCATTGCATAAGTCTGATCAGTACATAAAGAGAGGGTGGGTCTACACTGTACATGCAATACCAAGGCACACTCACTTGTCAGAAGTGTTATTCCTCTAAATTCTGGAGGGGTCACAATGACCGCAATCACGGAAAAGAGGGTGAAAATTGATTTCTTGTTTCACTTTATTATTATTAACAGTTATTACAAAAGGTAAAAATTTCTAACCACTACTAGGGAAAATAACTCACCAGGTTTCACCAATACTAGATAATAGACTCATAGAAATGAAAATGTAATACTGCACTAGTGTAGGTAAACTGATCAAAAATCTCAAATCAGTGGTTCTCAAACAATGCTAAAAAACATGTAATGCAGACCCCAAATGAATAATTTGACACAATACTGACCAAACAGGGTGCTTTAATCTCAGAAGTAGTTCAAACAGCAATCTGAGCATTTGCTGTCCTAAGGATAATAGAACTGCTCAGCATATCCACCTTTTACCGTTTGTCATCACCAGCAAGCTGCCGATGATAAATAGTCCAGTGGGTGACCAGAAGATTATGTTGCATTGGTTCTTCAACAATGCCATAAATCCACTTAAATTTACCCTTTAAAGAACAAAATAGATAATACAGTAAATCTATCAAACAGACTTATTTTTTGTGACACTACGCTTTGCCATTGCACAGTGATAGTTGTTCATTTTCAAAGGAAAATACATTATTTGTTGCAGTTTAACAGTGTATGTAATGTATGGAATTCTGTGTCACCTACAACATAAAGAAAGGTAAATTAAATAAGTATTTTAAAAAGCAGTGTTACCCCACAACTAACAACATGTGATTTGTGGATTGGATTGCAGGTATAATATCTCCTAGTATAAGTGCCTAAAGGTATCATGTCTGCAAAAAATGTGCAGACCCACTGCCTCTCGGTATAACCAGCTTTCATTTTGTCAAAAACTACATTAGGTTAGTTTTGTCTTTAGCGAAGTATAGGAATAACCACATACATGGCATTTGTATTGTATTTTAATAAAAATGGCAAGAATTGGTCAAATTCAAAAAAATTATTGCAGATTTCAGTGTTTAAAGTAATAAAAACAAGTTTGATGTTTATTCACATATAAAACACATACATTTCATATGTAGCTGCACAGGACGAGCAAAGACCGTGTCACCCCACTAGAGAGAGATAGCAGGTATGTATGAAATACAGACCAAAGAAGTCCAGAGAGAATAAATCCTGACACAAGAATACCTACACAAACACTATCCAGACAGCTAAATTACAAACATGATTGAAATTCAGGCATGAAATATCCAGATATATGATATTTCCTAGATAAATACTAGATCCCTGGATATATTAAGACTGAGGGTGACTTTAATTGGATCTTTGAAATGTATGCATCTCATATAGTAACATGCCAATATTTCTATGAGGGGGCACTGAATCAGATGAATGGTGTTTCTTTACTGTTGTACTATTAGCCTTAAGATATGTGAGTCCTCATGTTTGTTGACTAATTACTGACAGAGCAATCATTATTTAAATACCATATAATTTCTTTTTATTTACCTATTAGGATCTAACTATTTGATAAGTAAGGATGATATATCATATCTGATGGGTAATAATTGTGAATATTTGGGCTATTCTTCCCTTTCTTTTTAATCTATTTTCAGTGTTTTTAGACTGTAGAATCAATTTATTTTTAAATATATTTTGCATTGTGGCAATCTATTAGTGCTAGGTCTACCCCATCTTTCCTTTCTGTGAAATATCCAGACACAGAATATCCTGACATAAATATAATCCCAACCCTCTTAAAACATCTACACTTCAGTGGGGGGACAGAGCATAAAGGCAGTGAGGGGGACAGAGCATAGAGGCAGCAAGAAGGGACAGAGTATAGAGGCAGCGAGGGGGACAGAGCATAGAGGCAGAGAGGGGGACAGAGCATAGAGGCAGCGAGGGGGACAGAGCATAGAGGCAGCGAGGGGGACAGAGCATAGAGGCAGTGGGGACATGGAGGGAGAAACACAGGAGGAGGATCCAGCGCTAGACAAAGAATTAAGTAGACCCTACGTGGGAAAAGATTTCATTGCTGGAGTTCCAGGTGCACATCAGAGGGTCCAGGAAGTTGTGATGGGCAGCGAGCCTCTCCTGATTCACAGCTGGCCAGTCACATGGCACAGCTGTGAGCCAGTCAGGGCTTGCCGCGTCACAGCACCAAGGCACCACCATAGGGGTAGATCCAGACCTAAGTGATTGTTACGTTTCATCGCATAGCAGTCCCTAGGAGAAGGAGGAGGAAGCAGGACAGCTCATGGCAGTGAAGGAAGTAGGACCCACTGGATGAGGACCAATAGCGCCAGCTGAGGGGAAAAGTGAAGTGAGGAAGAAAAGAAGCGCCATCTGCAGAAGTGTATCTTGCAAAAGATAGCAACGCAACAGGATAGTGAAACTCTGGATGGCATTGCCTATGGGAAGGGAAACAAGAAGGCATGAGAAAGGCTCCACTCGCCCAGGTTGTGGAACAGTTGTTTTTTGAGGCCTAGGCCTGTGATGACGATTACCTCACACATGTCTTAAATTTCCCGTTCTTCTCCCTTACTTGTGGTTTTGTCAAGCATCACACCTGGAACTGGGAGAAGGAACAACACGTCTCCTACATCCAAAGTTAGTGGATATAGTCTCCTATATAGACTATATCCACTAACTTTGAAGACTCTTTTCGGTTTGTGGTTGAACATTCTAAAGCACAACCGTGAGTAAAATTGTATGATTATCTGCAACACTCTACAGCACACCACTTATCTAGAACTGACGTTGGTGGACATTTAATCATTCCCAAGTGGCAACTAATCACTATAAAGTGGACATTACAACAGGGAAAATCCAAAAAAAGTTTAAGTGGAATATTGCATCAAACATCTAACAAGAACTGCAACTAAAGATACATTACTTTTAATAATACAATGTTGCAGTGTAACAATTTTAAATAAAGGAGAGCAGTCGATCAGAATAAAAGGGCAATTTACTATTAAGAGCAAAGAAGAAACCCTGTCGAAAGGTTTCATTATTTAGCCCTTAATAAGTAGCTGTGCACAGCAGTAGGTTTTATATTATTTAGAATATATTTATATGTGCATGTTATTTGTATAGATTGAATTCTATATTTTATTTTGGTTATTTATCAATTTGTCTGGTTATAGTTTTAATAAAAATTGTTTTTTGAAAGAAACACCTGGTGCAACTTTTTCTTCTATATATCGTTTTTAAAGGGGACTGGTCATCCCCAGAGCTGCTGCCGGAGTTTCTTTCTAATACATTGATTGATCACATAATCGGTTCCCAAACTATATTGTGGTGCTATTTTGTACTGAGCGCTGGTTGAAGTGCTGGGAGTTATACCTAACGCTTTTTGTATGTAAGATTATTATCATGTTGGTAATTTTATGTGTCTAGATTAGAGGTGCAGGTGTTTTAACAGTGTTGGGTTTTTATGTGTCTGGATTTCATGTTGCTTGGTCAATACATCGTGTCATATTATTACAGGTGTTACCAGTCAACACATGTCTACACCATGGTGCTTCTTTTGCAGCATGGCGAGTAAAGCTTATTGCAGACTATTAAGAGACTGTTTACTCACTATTTACTCGTAATCAGAACACCAGCTGAGCATGAGCAGTGGAGCTGACATCATCCATTCATAGACACAGCAGGAGTTTCCAGCATGAAAACATTATTCACTGAATACATAGAAAAAAGAGTTAAGAGATGCAGAGAGTGATGCTGATGCTAAAAGTCTAAGTCTCAAAGTCTCTCTAATAGCGGACAGATAGAGCATAAAGGAAACAGGATCTTGCATCTTTCTCCTCGCTGCTTCTACAATCTGCCCCCCCCGCAGTCACTTGAAGAGCTTGTGGGGTTCACATAATAGAAGCAGTGAAGGGATATATGCAAGATGGGTGTCTCTGTGTCCACATTCAAGAACACACTGTATTAAAGACAAACCGTGAGAAAAATTGAGCACAGAGACTGGAGTACACAACTGATCATATCAGATATCCAGAGGCACACAAGTACACACTGTGAAACACACAAACTGGCACATGCACACACCCTAAATTGCAAAACACACAAGGGGCCAGATCCTGACCCCTGCACGCTTTATGTGCGTCTAGGGGTCCGTAGTTACGGCATGAGTAATAGCTTGAATCTGAAAATTAGGCACGTATGTCAAAAATTACGGGGTTGTGAATCCGGTCCCTGGACTATACCTTCTGGTCTCTGCCCATACTGGAAAAGTTAGCCATGACCAACCCCAACCCTCCACCCTGTTGGCACCCAAATTTCCACACACTTAGCATACACAACTGACAGCTTGCATGTGGATCATAGTGTGACAATAAACCACACTACATTATTTGTATTATTTCTGGACTGCTGTGTGATTATTTTTTTTGTGCTATCCAAGGAGAACAACATAGAGAAATATAATCCTCTATTTACTGAAAAATGTAATTACAACATTGCTTACCCTACCCAGACTCATGTCTCCTCTCTGCGAGCCTGGCAACTCCGATCACATTATCCATATCCCTCCTGAGAGATCCCGCAATGGTCTGCAAGATGTTCTCTAGCATAGTTGGATCTCACACTGAAGTGAAATACTGGCATCAAAATGAAGTGATCAGACCTTTGGATATAGAGTCCATCGAGAGATGGATAGAGAGATAGAGATAAATATAGATGTAGAGATATATATGATATATATATATATATATTGTATATTGTAACATGTTGTAAAACAAATGCAAACAACAATTCATCGCATATACCTGTGTGTATATCCACTAGTGATCATGCTACTGAGAACAACTGAATATTTGTGTTATACTTTAAGGATTTATTAGCACATGCCTTATAATATGGTATCTAATTAATTTGCTGCACCACTGTATTTCTAGCATATTTTTTAGCAATCCTTTTTTGTTATGTGGATTGTAAATGCCATTTCCTTTTTGCATTTCAGTTATTTTCCCAATAAACATGATCCTACTTACACTCATTTATCTTTATTTCCCACTCAAATGGAATTCAAGCTTGATGGCCTTTTTATTACAGTTGGCATCACTCTGCTGATTTCACAATTCTAAATTCAATTAAAGCTATCTATATCTACACATCTACAAGTTTGGATTTTCATGTCTAATAGTTAGTTGCAATGCATGTTTTCCTGTTCTTCAGGTATATGACTTCTCCTTAAGATGGCAATCTGCATCACTGCAATAGGACAACTGGTTTAAAAAAAATTAAAACAAAAGTTGTTTGACAGTGTTCTTACTGCTTGCCAGTATGAAGGTATTACTTGGTCTGCCAGTAATACTAATAATAAGTAGAGATGTGCATCTGGACATTTTTCGTGATTTGGTTTTGTAATTTTTTTCGTGTTTTGGTTTTGGATTGGTTTTGCCAAACCCGCCCTTGTGTGTTTTGGTTTAGGTTTTGGTTCTAAATTATTTTTTTTAAATCATAAAAACAGCTAAAATCGTAGAATTTGGGTTTTTTTTGTTCCTACAGTATTATTAACCTCAATAACATTAATTTCCACCCATTTACAGTCTATTTTGAATACCTTACAGCTCACAATATTGTTTTTTTATAAAGTTTAGGCTGGATGACCAAGATAAGTGACAGAAGTCACTTTGTGATTGCCGCACAAATCCGTCCACAATCTGTCACACACTGAGGTGGGGCAAAGCACAGCCACAGTATAGCAGTGCCCCTGTTCAGTACACAGCCCCTATACAGTACACAACCCCTATACAATACACAGCCCCTATACAGTACACAGCCCCTTGTCACACAGCATCGCAGACAAACCCCCAGTAACCCCATCATATGTCTCCAGCCCCTTAGTATCCCCTATCATATGTCTCCAGCCCCCCAGTATCACCCATCATGTCTCCAGACCCCCAGAATCCCCCATCATGTCTCCAGACTGCCAATAACCCCATCATATGACTCCAGCCTCCCAGTATCCCCATCATATGTCTCCAGACCTCCAGTAACCCCCATTATATGTATCCAGCTCCACAGTATTCCAATCATATGTCCCCAGTGGCTAGCCCCCCAGTATCCCCTATAATATGCCTCCAGCCCCCCAGTATCCTCATCATTAATCAGTAATTTTACTCTATTTACACATGTAACACAATCATCTGATGCTACTTGTTTAGTCTTGGTACCACCAGGAAGTAATAAATACATTTTTGGAATAGGAAACCATTAGATTCCATCAGTATAATTGATTATGTAATGTATCTCTCCTCCACCATAGTATTATTGTCAAATTTACAGGGATCCCTTGCCCCTTACTTATGAAGCAGTCAGCAGTCATGTGTCCAGCTCCCCCCAGTATTCCCATCATGTGTCCAGCTCCTCCAGTATTCCCATCA
This sequence comes from Limnodynastes dumerilii, assembly GCA_011038615.1. NCBI lineage: Eukaryota > Metazoa > Chordata > Amphibia > Anura > Limnodynastidae > Limnodynastes > Limnodynastes dumerilii. The sequence continues at coordinate 13,733 of WWET01000410.1, forward strand.
TGTGTCCAGCTCCCCCCAGTATTCACATCATGTTTCCAGCTCCCCCCAGTATTTCCATCATGTGTCCAGATCCCCCAAATATTCATATCATGTGTCCAGCTCCCCCCAGTATTCCCATCATGTGTCCAGCTCACCCAGTATTCACATCATGGGCCTCATTTACTAAAGTCGTATTTTGACAGTGATTATTCATTGTTAGACATTGCAGCGATTTTACCGCAATTTTTTTTTAAAATGGCGCCATTTACTATGCCACGATTTTGTCTGGCGATTAATAAACGCCATCGATGTTGATAGATTTTTAAATGGAAAAATCACCATGTTTTTCTGTTTAAAAGCACGGCTATTGTCCATTTAAAAATCGCCAAGCATCATTATATCTCTTATCATGCAGATGTATATGGTACTATAAGACACAGCATGGCCATGTGTTTGTGGCCATGCTGAGCCTTATAGTACTATAAGCATCAGCCTGACAAGGGGTAAAATGATGCAGAGTAATGTGTCATGTATCAAAAAAAAAAAAACTTTTTCTCAAATAAATATTTATAAATATAAAAAAATTAAACATGAATAAACAATAAATTTCTATACATTAAAACAATGTAACTAATGTGTCCCTGTGTGTTTAATTAAACTATAAAGGAGCCTAAGTGTACTAACTAAATCTAAGGATAATGTATAGTGTAAATATGTGAAAAAAAATATAGCGAAGTATCGACTCACCGTTTTGCAGTCATCTGTGTTGGGATGAGTTCTTGACGTGTTGAAAGCTGTTCGGGAAATGTTGATTGAAGATTTTCTCCTCTTGATTGAAAATGCTGCTCCTCTTGATAGTAGATGCTGCTCCGTTGCTAGAAGATGGTCTTCAGCCTCTTCTGGCTCTTGACACGACGTCCTCCTGCTTCTTGTTCTGGGGTGCCGCTACTAATGACCATTCGATCACTAGAGGTTCCCCTTTTATAGTGTATTTGATGTCATAGACACTAGAGGCTGCGTCCCTCGCTCCTGCTTCCGCCGCCGAATGCCAAAACCCCATGAGATCCGACACGGGATTCGGAAGTTAGGCCTCGATGATGTCATCTGAGGCGTGCACGGAGATCTGAGCTCCGACAGAAATCACTTTGTGATTGCCGCACAAATCTGTCCACAAAAAAGACAATCGGTCACACACTCAGGTTGAGCAGAGCACAACCACAGTATAGCAGTGTCCCTGTACCGTACACAGCCCCTATACAATACACAGCCCCTATAAAATACAAAGCCCCTATATAATACGCAGCCCCTATACAATACACAGCCCCTATACAGTACACAGCCCCTTGTCACACAGCACCGCAGCCAAACCCCCAGTAACCCCATCGTCATATGTCCCCAGTGGCCAGCCCCCCAGTATCCCCCATCGTATGTCTCCAGCCACCCAGTATCCCCATCATATGTCTCCAGACCTCCAGTAACCCCCATAATATGTCTAGCTCCCCAGTATTCCAATCATATGTCCCCAGTGGCCAGCCCCCCAGTATCCCCCATCGTATGTCTCCAGCCCCCCAGTATCCCCATCATATGTCTCCAGACCTCCAGTAACCCCCATAATATGTCTAGCTCCCCAGTATTCCAATCATATGTCCCCAGTGGCCAGCCCCCCAGTATCCCCCATCGTATGTCTCCAGCCACCCAGTATCCCCATCATATGTCTCCAGACCTCCAGTAACCCCCATGATATGTCTCCTGTCTTCCCAGTATTCCCATCATGTGTCCAGCTTTCTCCAGTGTTCCTGTCAAGTGTCTAGCTCCCCCCAGTATTCCCATTATGTGCCCAGCTCCCCCTAGTATTTCCATCATGTGTCCAGCTCTCCCTAGTAATCCCCATCTTGTGTCCAGCTCCCCTCAGGAATCCCCATCATGTGCCCAGCTCCCCTCAGGAATCCCCATCTTGTGTCCAGCTCCCCTCAGGAATCCCCATCATGTGTCCAGCTCCCCTCAGGAATCCCCATCATGTGCCCAGCTCCCCTCAGGAATCCCCATCATATGTCCAGCTCCCCTGAGGAATCCCCATCATGTGTCCAGCTCCCCTGAGAAATCCCCATCATGTGTCCAGCTCCCCTGAGGAATCCCCATCATGGCCCGTATTCAGAACTCCGGCCTCATTACATATAAGGCCGGAGTTTTCTGCTATGATGTACTGCGCATGCGTAGTAATTCTGAAACGTAATCTACGTTGCAACGTAGATTGCATATACGCGGTCTTAAAGCAATATGCGCAGTACATCATAGCGGAAAACTCCGGCCTTATATGCAATGAGGCCGGAGTTCTGAATACGACCCCATGTGTCCAGCTCCCCTCAGGAATCCCCATCATGTGTCCAGCTCCCCTGAGGAATCCCCACCATGTGTCCAGCTCCCCCAGTAATCCCCATCATGTGTCCAGCTCCGCTCAAGAATCCTCATAATGGGCCATATGCAGAGCTCAGGCAGCATTGCATTTGCGGCCAGAGTTTGCCGAAATGTGCTACTGCGCATGCACGGTAATTTTGTAACGTAATCTACGTTACTTGTTGCAAAGTAGATTGCGTATACGCGGTCAAATGCAATGCGGCCGGAGCTCTGCATATGGCCCAATGTGTCCAGCTCCCCTCAGGAATCCCCATCATGTGTCCAGCTCTCCCCAGTAATCCCCTTACTTACCTTTGCTGCGTCCCTCGCTCCTTCCTCTGCGCTGCTTTGTCCGACGCCGAACACAAACCCCGCGAGATCCGACACGGGATTTAATGGTTTGGTAATAATGGCTTTTTACCCATTTATAAAAAAAGACCCTAAAGTATGAAAGAAACTGGAAAAGTTACTTTTTATGGACCGAATACAGCCTTTCATGCTAGTGGCAGGGGAGATAAAAAGCCAGATCACGGTGTATTCAAATTATTAGATAAGGGCTGTAACAAACCCTCACTAAATACCACTCTCTCCTCCCACATTGCATACACACTGTACACATAATAGAAGTGAGATATGTGCAGAGCCGCCATCGTTGGAGGGGGGCAGCCAGGACTGTTGTCCCAGGTTCAGAGCTGATGGGGCCTGCAATACTTACCATGGCTCAGCAGCAGCAGGTATCTGCGGTATCCTACCATTGATACTTTCTGCTTAGAGCTGTACACCAGTGGGCCAACGCGCAGGGAAGGACTTTCCTGTGCATTAGCCCGCTGGTAATGCAGGTCCGCGGCACCCCGCCAAACGTCGCTGAGGTTTCCCAATATATCTGCCAGTGGCCATGTGTGCCCATGATCACCTGCAGAATTTTCGTACGCGCGGTGGTCTGTACGTCCTCAAGTGAGAGAGGAGTGCACACCCCTTGTCACTCCCCTCTTTTGTGCAGGCTTTATGGCAGCTTATGCTGCCATAAACCTGCATTAACTCTGTCGTGCGGATCAGCAACCCGTATGACCACTGATCCGCAGCAGTGGTGGAGCCTCCTCCCACACTGTACACTTTGCATGCTTCCCTCCACCTACTTTAACAGGCGAAGGGGAAGCACAGCCCATTTCCACTGAAATACTAGAGTAACCCTAGCGTAACATCTGGAGGGTGCATGCGACCTCCAGTGAAGTCAGGCTACTTAAGCACCTTGCATGCGTAAGTGACCTGATGTTATCAGGTCAGGATTCGGTCCGCGGTTGTTTACCAAATCTTGAGTCTGGATCTGGTCATGTTTATATTAGATTGCACATATTTTTGTAGGTTATTTTGCATGCAATTTAATGAGTTTCTAAGTATGCAAATAGGGTAACATTTTAATATTTTACCTTAATTTATTTATATATATATAAATGTATTTGTCTGAGCTTTGCATTCCTGGTTTCCTTAAAAAGGATATTTTTCTATAACTTTTATTTTCTATAAATAAGTTTTGCAGTGTATAGAGTTTTACTAACACGGTACTCATGTTGCTAACAGATATTTTTTATGTTTACAATCATAGGTCAAAAGGCTGAGTAGACTTTTGTTGTGTAGCAAGTGCCCAGCATAATGATATTAACTCCTATCCAGGGATATGTGGAAAGGTAAATCTGAGCAGAGAGCAGACACAGCTATCACCATAAAGTATGTATTAAGATACAGAACAGCAATAAAAATATATTGAATGGGTTACATTAAGCTGGTTCAATATATTTTTATTAGCCTTTTGGATCATATGTACATCTCTAACATAAGGACGATAGGGGGTGCAATTGCTTTGGATTTCTTGTTGTATATGCACATTAATTACATTTGTAAGTAAAACAACTGAAGATCAGATATACAGATCTACATATGCACAGTGGAAACAACATCCATGTAGAATTTATTCATTTAAACATGCCTACTGCTTACATTCTATTTTTCCCCACTAACTGTAACTAAGTAACCATTTAATTAATGGGCTTGCTCGTTAGTACATTAATACCACCATTAAACTTTACGCTACCATCTGGTGATTTATTTTTTTATGGCACTCGAGTTAATGGTAAATAAATGTTATAAAATACCGTGAATCAAATTACTGTATGAACCCATAGAAGTATTTGTGTGGTACATTGAAATGCCTGCTGAGTGCATGTGGTACTGTCTGTTAGCAAGCACCAACATTCTAAGTCCCAATATATGGAATTGTATCCATATAAGAGGATCTATATCAATAATATGATCTATATCCTCTTCTCGCTCTATACATCTTTGCTGGGTAACCTCATCAGCACCTTTGGTTTCAACTACCACCTCTACGCTAATGACACTCAAATTTACCTCTCCTCCCCTGACCTCAACCCTTCTCTTCTGTCTAAGATTTCCGAGTGCCTTGCGTCCCTATCCACATGGATGGCCAAACGCTTCCTCAAGCTGGACAAAACGGAAATCAATGTTTTTCCTTCCCCTAGGATTTTCTCCCCCTCTACATCTCACCATAACCATTGGTGATACTTCTGTCTCCTCCTCCCCACAAGTTCGCTGCCTAGGTGTCATCCTTGACTCCTCAATTTCCTTTATACCTCACATTGGTGCCCTCTCTTATTCTTGCCGTTTCCACCCACGCAACATTGCATGCATCCATTCCTTTCTCAAGAAATGAAGCTACAAATATCCACATCCACTCTCTAGTCATATCATGCCTCGACTACTGTAACCTCCTCCTTGTTGGTCTCCCGCACACCCATCTTGTCCCCTTCAATCTATACTCAGTGCTGCTTCCAGGCTCATTTTCCTCTTGCAGCCTTTCCTTTATGTCAAACCCTCCACTGGCTTCCAGTCCACTTCAGGCCTAAATTTAAACTCCTTAAGCTGGCCATACACTACAACGATTATCGGTCCCAGCAGGGGGTGGTCCGACAAACGGGACGATTTCCCGCAAGGGAAATGTCCTGTTATCGGCACCATACACCTCCTCTGCTGGGACCGATAATCCTAGCAGAAGAGGGGAGGGGGGAGGCAGCGCTCTCTATGGCGCTGCTGCAGAGCCATGTGCAAAGCTGCTCTGACATGCTTAAAAGTATACCTTCAAAGCTGTCAGAGCAGCATAGTGCATAGATCTGCAGCAGCGTCTATTGCAGGGAGTAGTACAGATAGGGATCTGCCGAATCC
>WWET01000410.1:28651-41481 GCA_011038615.1 Limnodynastes dumerilii
TGTAAGTGCCTGCCACATCCAAGGTGGCAGCCGGGTCCTTCCTAAGAACCCCCGCCACCATTTTGAATGTGGCATGAACTTTCTGAATGCAGAGGTAAGGTGCAAAATGTGGAGATGGCGGCAGGGGGCCCCTCATCCGCTGCCGCCATACCAACGATCTGCACCTTACTTCTGCATTCAGGAAGTTCCTGCCACATTTAAGATGGCAGCGGGGGTCCTTAGAAAGGACCCTGGACGCCATCTTGGATGTGGCAAGAACTTCCTCAGTGCGGGCAGGAGAAGAGGGGACGGAGGCCGGCGGTGGGTCCCAATACTGGGAGCTTCCTGCTGCTGCTAAAGGTAAATAAAAGGGACTCACAGGGGGAGGGGGGAATGTGTGTGGTTTTTTTTAAAAGTTTTTTTTCTGCCCCTCACCGTTGGGCATGTGCAGTAGCGTCCCAACGTGTGGACGCTACTGCGCATGTGTATAATGGTGAGGAGCAGAATGGTTTTCATATAGATAGATATATATTTATATCTATAAAGATGTTATCTCCATAATGAGTACTTAACAAAATAAAAATATAATCTGATTCTGTCAAATTTGAATGACCCCCCAAAAAATCATATAAAACAATATCAATATAATTTCCATCAATTTGTCAATTAAATTTGCATTGCATTGATATATCTAAATAATTTACCCAGTTACAATGAAGTCTAGTCTTTTATTAGTTAAAGCACTTAATTATAATGAATAAATATATTATATCAAATGCAAGAATTTATGTTTTTCTACATTGTTTTTTAATATTCACTGTATTTTGCTGGAGTTTTTTTTATTTGATTTCTGTAAGCACTTCTTGGTCACTGCTTAACACTTAGTTTAATGATAGATTGGCTATAAAAACATAATCAATGCAAACCAATATAATTAGCATAATTGCATATCTTTATTCTCTTGCTAATGACACATTTATAAATATTGAGGAAAAATATATAAATTACAAAAGAGCACTCAGGCCATTAAAACATAATCAGGTAAATGTCCAAGAGTAATTAATAAAAACATATTAGTATATGCATAATGAATGTCAGAAAACTAAAAGTAATTCTAAATGTAATAACAATTAATATCAACACATTCAGGTCAAATATAAAAAGTAATGATACAACAGTTGTGTATGATCTCTAGGTGATATACATTAATTATTCTTTTATAATTAAAGTGTAAAACTTCACAGGGGGAATATACCCCTTGTTCCTTGCAGTGCTGTCAGTAATCTGAGGTGGTTGAGGCTAACATAGTAGAACAGTTTAAATATGCTTGGGATAAATATAAGGATATCCTAAATCTCAAACTAAATTTAGGGTAAATAGGGTCTAGGGTCAGTATGCTTTAAATAAACAACTGGGCAGACTGGATGGGCCATGTGGCTCTTATCTGCCATCACTTTCTATGTTTCTATGTTTAATGTCTACGCATAGCTAAATGCATGAACTTGGATTAGCCTTTACTAACTTGACCTAGAAATCAAACATTGGCCTACTGAGTTAGGGGGTTATGTGTGGGGTTACGTAAAATGTATGGACCTGATTCACAGTTCAGAAGCTTCTTAAAATAAGAACTTAAAGTCAATCCTGGGCTAAACCATGTTGATTGCAGGGGGAGTCATATTTCATCTGTTGCAAACAGTACTAGTGTTGAGAGGTGATATTTCCCAGATCAAGTCTAAATAACAGTGTAATAGTAAAGCTGGTCAGTATCTGTTTTCAGTAAGCAATTCAAAGATTTATTCCTGCATGCAAAGAATACAATTTACTTGACTCCCCCTGAAAACAACATGGTTTTGCCCAGGAGTAACTTTAAATTCTTATTTTAAGAACTTTCTTAAGTCTGATTCAGGTCCTATGACACCCATAAGAACTGAACCCCATAATAAAGCAAAAATAAAAAATAAAAAAAAAAGAGAACCTCAAATGATAGCATACCATAACCTTGGATATAATTGTGCAGTGATTCTAGTAATTCAAATAAGAGAGGTCACATGGTATTAACTGTATTAATATTGCTGCAAGACTGTCGACAATCAAGCTCATTTGGGCCATCCCTGCAGATATGAGTCTGGTCGCTGCCAGCTGGCCGTCGGTCAAAATAGTCTATTCGGATGTAGTTTCTCGCCAGACCTACCCTACCTGGGATTGCCATCTACGAACAGAGGTGGAAGGTCAGCCGTGCCATTCGTCACTTCCTCACAGGGGCTGGACGGTCCACCATAGCGGTATCCGCTTTGAAAGTGCGGACCTCTTTCTAGCGGACGGGGTACACCTGTCGCAGGAGGGGATGGATATTCTCTTGACCGATTGGGTGGAGTGCTTAAGTGAAATAGTGAGGTTAGATGGTGGCAGGCAGCGTGACTCTTAATAGGATCCTTCTGCTGTGGCGCGAAGGCAGTGCACTCATAATTTAGTGCGCAGTTCCTAAATTAGCCATAGATTTATTCTCCCCTACCTTGGGTTATCGATTTGGTCGCACACATACATGGCGGTGGCACTGGGGTTGCGTTTCATGGGCGGGCCCCGGCACAGCGGGTTCGTTGGGAATATTCTCTGGCCATTTAATTTTGGGCACTTGCAAGTGGGGTGGTTACATGCCCCCACTTTGGTTAATATTTGGTTGCCCATTAAGTGGGGTGGTCACATGCCCCCACTGGTTGTTAAACGGCCAGAGAGGGCTTAGTCACTCTGATTGGCTTATGCACTGCCTTCTGCCATCACCATCTTTATTATTATTATTATAACAATGTTTTGTTATTCTGTTTTTCTCTGGTTATTCTATTTAATAAACAAAGGGCTCAGTTGAGTCCTTTTTTTTTGACCAACCCCTCTGTCTGATTACTTATATGTAGATAAGGGGCGACAAGGGGAGGTCATGGTAATAGCTCTGTAGGATTGACTCAACCTTAAGGCGTTTAGGACAACTGAGGGTTAAATATTTAGCCTGAAGGCAGTTAAACCCTTGGGTTGGGAAATGGCAGAACTCAGCTTTTGTTATGATATTATGATATATTTGACTTAGGAAGCCAATGGGTGGTCAGGGGAGGTATTCAGGACTCAGCCTTATAAGCCCCCTCCAAGCTGAATCCCTCCCCTTCTTTCATCGCCAGGAGAAGTTACCCACCCTCCCTCCCTAGAGTGATAACTTCTGATATTACTTGTTATTGCTGAATAGTTTCTTCCACTGACTTAGGTCACTGCGATTTCTGGCGATGGTGGGAAGGCAGTGCACATAAAATTTACTGGTGCACAGTACCTAAATTAGCCATAGATTTATTCTCCCCTACCCTGGGTTATCGGTTTGGTCGCACGTGTACATGGCGGCAGCACTGGGGTTGCGTTTCATGGGCGGGCCCCAGTACAGCGGGTTAGTTGGAAGTATCCTCTAGCCATTTAATTTGAGGCACTTGCAAGTGGGGTGGTTACATGCCCCCACTTTGGTTAATATTTGGTTGCCCATTAAGTGGGGTGGTCACATGCCCCCCACTGGTTGTTAAATGGCCAGAGAGGGCTCAGCTGAGACCATTTTTTTGACCAACCCCTCTGTCTCTTTACTTATATGTAGATAAGGGATGACAAGGAGTCAGGGGAGGTCACGTTAATAGTTCTGTACGATTGACTCAACCTTAAGGCATTTATTTGATTTGCCCATATCACTCTCCTCATATCTACATGTGTTCCCTCCCACAATCCTAGTCTGTGTCTCTATGTGTGTTAGAGAAATACTAAGTAAGTTTGTTTAAAATTCTAAAGTGTTATATAATAGGATGTGGCTATATAAAAACCTTTCAATAAATCAATATCAATAATAATAATAATAATAATTTATGGTTTATGACCATTCTAACGCACTACAAAAGTTTGGTGAGATTCCTTTAATGCTACTGTGCATGATGGTTTATATGAAATAAAAAAGTCAAAACATGGAGAAAAAAAAGTACATTTACTCCTAGACAAACCATGTGGAGATGTAAGGGTAAAAATTGAACTGCATGTACCATACAAGTATGCTCAGATTAAGCTGTGGACATGTTAATGGATGAGTAGCTATTGATGTTGCTTGGCATGTTACTATATAGAACTACAATAGAAATGGCATAAAATATTACCTGCCTGTCAGTCAAATATTACCTGCCTGTATTTTACCATATCCTCCAGCTACTAATTAAGCTGTGGATAGAGTCTAACTGTGGTGTGAGTTCACTGGGAGCTTATTTGACTTTCAGGACTAAACCAGGTGATAGTTCTAAAAGAAATAATAAGAGAAATAATGCAACTAAAGTGCATTAGGAAAACCACCCCGTCGGCAAGGGCAGCCTAAGCAATAGACACTTCACAATGTTCAGTCTCTCAAGGTATTTGTTCACTGACCTACTGAAGATGCTCCTGGAATAACTAGGGCACTCTTGGGTTTTGTTCATGTAATGAGACAGTGGATACTGGAATTCAAGGTCAACTCCGTTCTTATTGCAGTTCAACAGACAGTAAAGTGCATATGACTTTTTAACAAGATAAAATAACAATGAAAGAATAGCTAATTATCCTATCACCTCTTAGAAGTTATGTAGATAACATATACAGGCAAATCAAAACATAATGCAAAAAGTATGGTTAAAAGTTCAATTTGAGGCTAGAGTTGGACATACTGTATGTTTGTGTTTTGCTTGTATAAATATGCCTACGGCACATGAACAACATACATTTTTAAACATTTGCAGAACTTGGCACATTGGTAACTTACTGTATATTAAGTGAAGCAGAGCTAAGACTAAGAATATTGTTAGTGTCAATATTGATTATTATTTGGTAATTATTCTGTCTGGATGAGAGTGGTTATCCGGTGCGATGTGACTATTATTTGCGAATGCTGCAAAAGAAGAATTCCTGGATGAGTCAATGGGTTAAGATGTGAATGGTGCCTGCCAAAAGGTAAGATTTTCCCCTAAACCCAACCCTTACTCTAGCAGTTACCCTAACCGATACCTTCTATTACCCTAACCAAAACCCTCCATCTCCCACAGCCTAACCCTAACCATCCCCCTTTTAATAGCCTAACCTTAACTCCCCTTCTCCTGCAGCCCAACCCTAAGCTTAACCTTTCATCCTAACAGCCTAACCCTAACTCTAACCCTAACAGTAACCCACCAGCTCCCACAGCCTAACCTTAACCCTTCATCTCCTGCAGCCTAACCTTAACCCTTCATCTCCTGTAGCCTAACCTTAACCCTTCATCTCCTGCAGCCTAACCTTAAGCTTCTATGTCTCACTGCACTCTCCCTTTCGTCCCTGCATATCGCCGCAGACACAGGGTCTTTCACAATAAGTATCCATTCCTACTGTTAAAATCTGCAATAAAAAAATGTTTTTGAAAAATGATACAACCGCCATTTAGCGGCATTCAGCTGGACTGGCAACTGCTTCCCCTAATTAGGATGATTCCTGTATTATACTGGGTACTCAAATTAAATATAGTTCCACCTCCAAATTCCTAGTAAATATTGCATAAATTTACATTTTTAAACACTGTCAAGTCTCTTCTGTATTGTTTCTCAATGTGTGCAGTTGTACTTGCACCAGGGTTGCTGTGTAATTTAAGTGTAATTGCATATTTTACAACTGAACATAGTACGTAACTTAAAGTGGTGTATGCCCACATCATGTACACATTATCATTGCAGGTATTTGCATGTGTAAGCTTTCTATACTATATAAAGAGTTTAGGAAGTGCTAATATTGGGGTGTTTTTGACACTTACTGTATGCCAAATTATCAACCATAAATAATTAAAATCATATTTTTTTTTAAAAGGATATAGCCATATAGCTCTTTACAGATTTTACGAAGCTTTAATCCATAGGCACAAGAAACATATTGCAGTTCCACACTTTGGTTTATTCCAGTGGTCTCCCCATACATGCCCCCCTTTTCCGCCCCCTAAAAAGAGCTATTAGGGGGAAAAGAATGATAAAAGGGTACATAGCTGGAATACTTACCCCTAACACTAGCCTGCGCTGGCGTTAGTTTTACACATGGAGTCAGTGGCGTCAGTGGGGGTGCAGGGTGTGTGGACTGCATCGGGTGTAAGTGTTTAAGGAGTGATGGAGCCTCCTCTCTCTGTCACCCCCTTTACTAAATTGTTACCTGGGCTGGTTCTCATCTCAGTGTCAGAATTCTCGTTCTCTCGATAATTGTGACAGTGTTAAATATACCCCAATGTATTACACCTGTCATTAGCGTCGGGATGTCCTGCGTGGAGGACATAGTTTGCGTCGTCTGTATAGGGTTTTTTTTTTCCAAGGCCACCACCCGGATTAAAAGCTTACAAGACTGGACCCCCATCAGAGCAGGTAAGTATGTTTTTTTATTTTTGGTGCCATCTTATGGGCATTTTTTTTATATTTTTATTTTGAGGGGCACATGTGGCAATTTTTATTATTTAAATTATGTGGGCACTGTATTAATTTTTTTAAAGAAGGGGACAGGAATCTTTTATGTGGGCACTGTACTTTATTTTTTTTTATGAAAGGGACGGGTATTGGCAGTTTTTTTTTTTTTTACAAAAGGGACGGGTATTGGCAGTGTTTTATTATTTTACATTATATGGGGGCACTTGGATGTTTATCTTTTTTTTTGGGAGGGCACAGTATGTTTTTTTTTAAAAAGGAATGGGCATGTAACACTATTTGGTGCTGGGAATGCTGCCGATAGTAGTACTACTAGTGCAAGCATGCCTTGTCATTCATGGGCATGCAGCGGTTGGGCAGGCGGGGAAGGGGTTAATTTTTTACTATGTCAAAACAAAAACAAAAAAGAAGCCATGTGGTCGGAGCAATTAAGGTAATTTTTTTTAACACACTGTCATTTCAGAGATGCGTGTTTCTTAGAAGGCTCATCCGCTAAAACTCTGGATCAGGTCCAGTACTGTACGTATAAGTGTTGTTAACTTCTTTGTTTGCTAGTATAATTATATTAGATTTAGTTTGATAATATCTCAGGGTTGCCGACTCTCCCGGAATGTCCGGGATATTCCCGAGATGCGGGCAGTTCTCCCGGTGTCCCAGGAGAGCCTGCAAATCTCTTCTATGAAACCACGGCCCTTAAGTCCTGCCCCCCTGCCTGGCAACACTAGTATATGAGTGTTACTAGGGACAGGGAGTGACTTAATGACGCAAATTGCACCATCAAGCCCCGCCCCCATCCTCTATTAAACCCCAAAGGGGTAATTAATAGTCAAGGGGCGAGTCTTAATGTCGCAATTTGCATAAATCACATTGTTAAACCCCACCCTCTTCACGCATGTATGGCCTCCCTCCGGGATCTCTCATAGGGAAGCTTTTAAAAGTCGGCAACCCTGTAATTATTAGGTGACCTATGTAATAACTAATAAATTAGATAGCTGTAGAACAATTTTCTGATAGGAAATAAACCTACCTGCTTCAATTAAAATAGATTTCATGGGTAAAAGTGTGGTTAAAGGTGGAGAGAGGAAGTGGAATAGAAACATGTTCAGGATATGTTTCTTAGATATACCGTATATGACAATATTTTGGTATAGATTGGAGGTGGGGGGAATTCTAAGTAAAAGATAACACCTTATTATCAAGATTGTGGTTGTGCTATCACTAGGCATAGAGATGTCAGGCAGGTAAATGCTGACCGGTGGGAAAATAATTAGCCAGGAAGACCTTTGAGATGATTTACTTGAAAGAAATTCAGTTACAATGGCCAGCGAAGATGGAGAATGCATGTGGTATAAACAAATCATTTGTTTAGTGTGATACTGCAGGGTTGCCGCCTCTCCCGGAATGTCCGGGAGACTCCCAAAATTCAGGCAGTTCTCCCGGTATCCCGGGAGAGCCTGCAAATCTCCCACAAGTGACTTAAAGTCAGTGGTTTCATGGAAATTTGCAATTTGCGCCATCAAGCCCTGTCACGATCCCTAATCTTAAACGAAAAAAACGGTAAGTATTTGTCAGGGGTTGGGGCTTAATTACGCTATTTGCATAAATCACATCATTAAGCCCCGCCCCTGCATGCATCGCTAGCTTCCCTCCGGGATCTCCCGGAGTGAAGCTGGCAAAAGTCGGAAACCCTGTGATACTGACATACAGAGAGGTATTTGTTTTACAAAACAAATGGTAAAAACAACAGAGAGCCAATGCGCTGGATCCAGACCTACACAGGACACCCTACTTACACACGCAAAGTGCATGAGTGGGGTGTTTGAAGGATAAAAAAATCAGGTGGATTCAGGTAAACAAACAAGTGAATGGGAACTACCAAAAGACATTATATCGATCCAGAAATTTTTATATTTGTATTAGTAGAGAATGGCTAAAAATGTGAAATACAGCAGAGAAATCCAGGATAATTAAAATTGAGCAATGACATTCAGATTTTACAGTGATCACATTACTAACCAACTGACTGCAGTCTCTGTGGTGAGTGACCAATAGGTTGTGTGAAAAACAGGTTAAAATTTTCCAGAGACTGTTCTCATTTTTGGAATACATAAGTAGCAGTGCACATGACTTTAGGTCACTTCATAATTGGATGAGTGTATTGTTTAGGGGGTGTGGCCAATTTGGTATAATTATATAACGGTAAAAAAAAATTTTAAGTATACAGAACGATTGCATTCGAATGAAAAAATTCTAAGCTATGGGTCTGAAGTAGGTTAATGACGCAAATTGCACCATCAAGCCCCCCCCATCCTCTATTAAACCCCAATGGGTTAATTAATAGTCAAGGAGCGAGTCTTAATGAGTCAACACTATATATCAGACATCATCATATATATATGCACACATACACGTGTTTACAATTTTTTATGTATGTCTAGATATATCTATATAGATACATATTTCTGTGTGTATATGTAGGCATATCAGTCACAATTTTGTGTCCTCTGCCAGGCTTCCGAAGAAAGGAAGCGGGAGGAAAAGGAAGAAGAAAAAGGAAGAAAGGTGAGAAGCAGAAAAGAGGTAAGTGACCATTCTGTTTGTGTGTGATGTACATATATATTTTTTTTAAAGCGTCACTCAGAGATCTTGAATCTGTTGTTTATACAAATCTCTGAGTGCCGCTTTCTTATAAATACACACACACACACACACACATATGTATGTATGTATGTGTGTGTGTATGTATGTGTGTATGTATGTATATATATATATAGTGATTTAAACCTGCTTGGCATGCATTCAAGGAGGCACAGTTGACCACACCCCTGTGACAGCGTTACTGCAGCACAATCATCTCTGTTGCGCTCAGCAGTGTGGGGGGGGGGGGCAAGACGTTATTGTACCGGGGCCCAGAGTTTCTCTTGGCGGCCCTGACCCTGAGCTATCATATGATACACAATCCGGCCTATGTGTCAGCACACACATAAATAGGAGATTTATTTCATAATATATTGGGTTATTCTCACCTGCTTGGCATCATTAATGTTATGGTACCCCTGGTTTACCTTACCGGGGTCACCAGAGAGAAAGAGAGAAAAGAGTGAGTAACTCACCGGGTTGTAGAGCCTGAATGGTCAGACCGGGTGTTCGCTAGAGCCCCTGAAGGTGGGAATAGACTGGAGCTGATAGGAATCCGTCAAAATACGCCCCTTAGAGGAGAACCGGGAGAAGAGCAGAAGACAAGTAGGTATATAGGATTTAGACAGATTGAATATAGTAGTGGGAAATAGGCCGGTCAGAAGAAACTGCACCGCGACAAACAATACAGAAAACACTGAACGGACACAAAGGACAAGATGGGGGCTGACGGGACAGACGGAACAAACTCCACAAACCAGGGCAGTCACTCACTCACTCAAACTACGGGAACCCCCTAAGGGGTTAACAGAAACAGGCAGCCAGGAACAAATTGGTAAATACAAAAATAGATGAAACACTAAGGGGAGAGAGAGGGACTGTGAGACACTGAGGAATAAAGGCTAGGAACTGGGCAGGAATAAACTGGGACACTCAAAATCACAATAGAAGACAATAGCTCCGGAGGAAAGAGCGCCCCCAGCAACCAATGACACGGCTGCCGGGAGGCAGGGAGAGCACAGCAATGGCCGTGAGGGAGCGAAGAATGACGCCGGAGGCAAGAGGACAGCGGGAGCCGGTGGCTGCAGAGGATGGAAGCAAGCAGGGAGCCAGGAGGAGGTAAGAAAACGTGGAAAGCAGGATAGAGAGCCGCAGCACCGCAGCGCACCCTGACAATTAACAGACCCTCCAACATGACCCATTCTGTTAGGTACAATGTAATCCACTCCTAAGCTTCCAACTGTCACTCACCTAGTTTAAATTAATTAACTGTTATTTAAAAAGCTGTTGTCTCTTTAATGAAGGTGGTTACCATAGTAATTGACAGTTGAAAATTAAGGAGCAGAGTATTTTGTACCTAATGGAATGGGTCATGTTGGAGGGTATAAATTAACTGTTTTAAAATGTGTACTGTATGTCTGTGGTAATATTGTAAGGTATGAGAAAGTTAGTAATTTTTAAAGGGATGCTACTTTGTGGTGGTCATATAAATTACATTAGTATTGTTAAAAGGCTCACAAGGCTATGTATTCAGGTTATAAGAATGGTTTCAGTATTTTATGACACTCACAAGGAGATTTTTTTTTTTACTATACTGGGTTGACTCGGATGCAGTCTGTATTATATAGCAGTGACTAGGATGCAGTCTGTATTGTATAATATTGATTAGGATGCTGTCTGTTTTGTATAATGGTGATTAGGATGCTATCTGTAATGTATTGTGTGACTATGAATTGTCTGGTATGGCAGTTACTAAAAGGCAGTCTTCATTGTATGGTTGGGGGCTATGATGTAATTTGAACTTGATGGCAGTCACTACAAAGCAGTCTGTATTCTGTGGCAGTGACTAGGAAGCAATCTGTATTTTATGGCAGTCAATATGATGCAATCTGTATTGTATGACAATCAATGAAGGTTGAATTGTAAAGTGGTGACTAGGATGCCATCTGTATTGTATAGTAGCAACTAGGATGTGTGTCTTTTATTGTGTTTACAAGAATATTTTCTGACGCTCACATAGATGCTGTAATATATGATTGTCACTGGTGTTAAATGTTAAATTGTAAAACATAAGGGTGCAAATTTATAGTTAGCAGAGGGGACATTAAACACTCTAGCACCAGCCTTGCCTCAGTTTTTTCTATTGCTTAAAAAAGTGATAGCACTAACTCAATTACAGAGATACAACTCCATATGATGCCTTGTTAGCTTGGCTATTATGACATATAACGTATATCAGCATTATTGTTGTATGTAGTAATAAGAACACAATCAGCATTTAGGGGATTCTTTCTTACACATGAACTATACTACTAGCATTGTTACTCAGGTATCTAATTTGCATAGGGCCAAATTGTGTAAAAGAAACCAGTATCCGTTAAAGCATAAAAATTGCTGTTGGCATTAATCACTGACAAAGCTGGTAGCTCACTGAGAATTCTCTCTAGCGTGTGTGTTGTCACTTGTCTCTTTATCCTATCTGTTCACATCCAGCTGAACATGATGTATAAAAATAGCTAAATGTGACATGTTTGGGATTTGTAAAGGCAATAAATTTTACATTTTGGGACCATTGGGACAATTGGACCTGACAGCTATCTCCGCTATGTTGTGCAGTGAATGTGTAATTTTGTCACAGATAGTGTAAGTAAAACTACGTGTTCCAAGCAAAGTAGATCTACGTATTGCCATAAAGATCTATTTATCAATTTAACAAAATGATCCATTTTAAGACTAAAGGAATAATATACCATGTTTATACTGAGTTTATCCTCCTGTCATTAAATCAAGCAAACACATTACCACAATATTGCAATGAAATATTCAGTGACTGTAGAGTACACTGCAAGAGAAGAAAAAACTAAATCATAAGAATAGTTGAACTTATTAATGCCAAAATTTACAGAAGTAAAATGAGCCCTGCAAAAATTGTTATCGTGTTTGTTTTGAGCTGTTACAATACATGCAATGGAAGGGGTTCATGTAAAGATACATTTAAAGCACATAAAAACAAAGAAGTGCTCCATAATACACACTCAAGATGTATCATCATACAACAGTGAACAGTGAAAAGAGGTTTTTCATGGTCTGGCACAGGGGCGGAGTGGGAATTTAAAGTGACCCTGGAAAAAAAATCTGCAAGAGGCCACATGTGGGCGAGATCACTACTGGTGGAGTAAAAAAAATAAGTAAACTGGATTGGTACAGAATAAAGAAATACATAATAAAAGCAGTGCAAATTACATGATATGGGCTCAGGGTTATGTATTGCCAATTAAGTGTGTTATGTTAAAGAATTACAAGAACAGACAACATCTACTGACTAATATTTTACAATCTAATAAAGAGATTTATAGTGACCTCACTGTCACCCAAGTGACCACCACCCAATACATTCAGCATCCAATTAACCACCACCCAATATATTAGCGTTGTGACCACCACCTGAAACACAGAGCATCCTAGTGACCACTGCCTGAAACATACAGCATCCTAGTGACCACCACCACATCCAACATTCTAAAGATCTCTGTTCTATATAGACATAATTTTAGCAAACAGCAACCATAACAGCCAACATCCTATTCTTCTTCAAACAAAATAGGAACTGCTGAGTGGCCTCAAGAGAAAATTCCCTGTAAGTCCTATGGCCAATCCACCGCTGGTCTGGCAGACATTTCTATGCCCCCAATTAGCTCTACAAGCATCTATTTTTGTTGTTTGTGGTAGATTAAAAAGCTATTTATTTAATGA
>WWET01000410.1:41658-58979 GCA_011038615.1 Limnodynastes dumerilii
TATTGTATAAAAATCCAATCTACTGTAATTTATATGGACACCTGCCTCAAAAAATATATATTAATATTTTAAATTGTTCAAAAGTTGATAGCTCCCAAAAAAAAGCATACACATCTTATAGTTGTAAACTTTTCCTACTTCTTTTTAAATTATCACTTAAAATCACTATTAAGATTAATAGTTGTTCATTAACAACCTTAAAGTTGTTAATGAATCTAGAATGTTTAAGTAAAAAGCATTGGAACCATATGCCTACCAACTGTCCCGATTCCACCAGACCGTCCTTATTCTGAGTGACTGTCCAGCTGTCTCACCTGCCTTCCAGTTTGTCCTGATAAGAGGACTAGCCTGAAGGCTGGGATTTTTATTTAAATTTTGTCCCATTTTGTCATGCCAAAAGGGGTGTAGTTTGAACAGAGCCCTGCATGACTTATTGGTCCCCTATTTGGCATTGTATATAGTTAGAGGTATGGAACCATCATCTTGGGGGTAGAGATGTGAGCCAAATGGTAGATCTGAGAGCTAGCAGTGACTTTCTTAACATTGGCCTTTCTTTTCCAATATAAACAAGTTAGCTACTTTACACAAACACATAGCCCTTGGGATTGGTATTTCACAGCTGAGTTAACTCTTACATCTCCAGTGGTTTATATATTAAAAATTGTAATAGTTGGGTTTGTGAAGATGAAATATGCAGTAATGGAAAATACTGCTACTGTAGTTACTGTAAGCTGGCTGTACATATTATAACATACAGAAATCTTTGAAGTATGTTCGTGGAAAACAGTGCTGGGTGTGATTAAACAATAATACAATTAATAAAATCGGCCAGATAACCTAATTAATAAATGTGCTAAGTGGCAAGTCAAAATCCAAATATTTCAATTCCTTTATGAATCCCTTTCAGAGTGTTTTATTGGTCCTAGTAATGTGAGATCATATTCGATTCATATTAATTCTCTTTTTTTTATGAGTTTCCCTTATGGAAATACAAAGTAAAAACAAATGGATTACAATTAACCCAGACATTTTTAAAATATATCAAGCAACCTTAGTTGTAAAAATGTTACCATCATTATAATCAACACAGGCCCCCATAAAAAACACATACAAATATTTCTGTGAATTGTTTGCGAGTCCCCGCTGTAAACGGCCCTATTTCTATAGGGCCGTTCGCTCCCAGCCAGCTCTGAACTGACTGAGATATCGATTGCTTATGCCTTGCATAGTAATCAATCCATGGAGCACCGAACACGGTGCTCTGAAAGGTAAGCAACCCCACTCCCTAAACCTAACCATAAGTATCCTCCCATAGCCTAATCCTAAGTCACTCCCCCCCGCAGCCTACCCTAAGTCCCCCCCACAGCCTGATCCTAAATCTTCCCCACAGCAGCCTAACCCTAAGTCCCTCCCCGCAACCTAACCCTAGTGAGCGAATCGCATACTCACCCATTCATACAAAAAAAAATTCTGAAACGGCTCTCATTTGAAATAGGGACTGAATTGAATTGAACTGAATTGCTGTTTGTTGTACTGTATCAATATGTAAATGCTCCATATTTAACTCATTATCTTTTCAAAGTTACGTGTACAATGCAACTAATCTTACACTAGCCGAATCCATTTGTGGCGCAAGTAATTGATATTTGACACTATATAATTTCCTTTGGAGTAAGAACTGAGGTTGGCAGAGGCCACCATTAGTGTTCAGTAAACAGCTATGAAACAACCTTCTTTAATGAGATACATATCACTAATATAATAAACATTTTAATATATGGGACCTGATCCTGAGTTCTTGAGCTTCAGATGTGCAAATCCGCTTCTCAAGCTGGGTGTGTCAAATCCAGAGTTCCGACATTTACAACTCTGAATAAGATGTACAGACAGGTGCATCCATTTGTAACAGCATACGGATGCTTATAGGCAGAGACTGTGAGGTGTAATTGCAGCAGCCTATAACACTTTGCATGTCTCACTTTCTTTTTTTACTTACAATCAAATTAAACCCTTAATAAATTTTGAACAGTCTTTAATATAATGCCTGAGAGGAATGTGTGGCAAAATACCGCTCTCCAGGTTTTAATAAAATGCTGTACTGTTGCTGAAGCCCCCTGTGCTGGTTTGAATTAGTGTGTGTATTGGGAATGTGGCGAGGAAGCTTTGCTGCATGGGTATTTAAATAGACCACAATAGAACAATTTTAAATTGACTGGATATAATGTAATAAATAATGTCTTTGGTATTAGGACGTTCGCATTGCAATTTTAAATGAGTCTGCAGATTAAGGGCCAGATTTACTAAGCTGCGGGTTTGGAAAAGTGGAGATATTGCCCATAGCAACCAATCAGATTCTAGCTCCTATCACATACTAGAGAATGTCAGCTAGAATCTGATTGGTTGCTATGGACAACATCTGCATTTTCCAAACCCGCAGCTTAGTAAATCTGGTCCTAAGCTTTTTTTTACTTTATTTGGAGATTTCTGAAGATAGGATGCAGATATAATGTACCCATATAATATTTTCAAGTTGTAAACTGATATATTATACGTAAATATAAGATTTTCAAGCTTCCAGTTTAAGTGCTTCTATCTAGTCCGCTCTCTGCCTGTGAAATGAGCAGAGTTCTGTCCAGAGACACTTGACACATGAACTGAAAATACTAAAGACATCAGGTCTCCTGAGAAAATGATAATTACTTCTGAAGCAGGATCACCAGGGACAAGGTAAAAGCATACATTTGTACTTACAGCCTGCAATAACCGCTTGTTTTTCATGCTGATGAAACCAGTGGTTGCAATTAAGATGTAAAATGAAATGATACCCAATCGTACCATAATGTTTACGAAGGTAGTCAAAAAAAGACTAGAACCATCAGCCTCTGTCATAAGTCAAAACAAAATTTAGTACTATTCAAATTTACTAAGATTTAGGACTTTGCATTCTAAAAACACTGACTCTTTTTTCTCTTTTGCTCTGTAAGTTATTAATAAAAAAAAAGATTGACTATGTAATTATTTAACATACAGTACAGTGTAATGCTTAAGTATATTGTGCCATCCTTTTCTCAGCCAAGTCTCTGTATTGTCCTTTCATATCATTTTTCATCGTCATCACTCTCAACCTGTCCTGTGCACCTTATTCCTTCATACCTTCTCAAACATCTCTTTCCCATTGCCTGCTCCAATCTAGCCCATCTTTTCTTTTTTTTTTTTTTATATTTCTTTATTTCAAGCAATGCATTGATACATATTTTTCAATATCGTTATGTAACATCACCAATAAAAAACATTTTGTTACAACAAATATTGTCCGTGCATTCTTTGAAAAATGTAATCATGGTTATTCCCATTACACCATACATTTCCTTCTTAAAAAGCAGAAATTATTTTGCTCAATTAAATCAATGAACACAGTATCACAATGTTCCAAAACATATAATCAGGTTAAAACCCCAGGGAAAGATTTATTATTATAATTATTTAAACTCCTTCCTCTATGCGTATTGGGGGGTCTCCCAGCATCATTTGTGTTAAGTACCATGAAGTATTTCTAAAACTATGATAAATACTTCTTTAAATAGTGGGAGACAATGTAGATATATAGTAAATATATGATTTTGAAGCTTCCAGTTTAGTGGGCGCAGACTCAGAGTATCTGAGCCGGGAGCATGTTTTGTTTGTGTTTTATTAGGTTTCCCAGTTCGGGAGGATTGGGAACCTCTGGATGCCATTAAGTGATGCAAAAATGTGTCCATGTCCCGAGGGCCTACGTGTCAGTTAAGATAATAGAGAGAACAACCTTCTATGTTTACTGCACCAGCTCCCCTTATTTGTGCAGTGTCTAGAAGAGGTCCCGAAGTATAGCGAGTAACCCAACACAGAGTTTGCACAAAACTTGTATTATCCAATAGTATGCTTTAACAAGATACTTTAGTTGCACTACTCATCAATCATGAAATAAATGCACCATCCAGCCCCGTATTAATTGTAACCAGTAGAAAAGAAGAGTTGCAGATCCCTTCTAAGCAGCAGTAAACTTCAGACAAAACCAAGCCTCCTTAGATATAATTATCTCTTCTTATTCTGCAGCCCGATCTGTTCAGTAGAGATCCAGAGAACTAAAATGGCCGACATGCATCAAATAAATGAGACATCATACTCCAAAATGGCCGCTAATGATACATTTGTAATTACACAAGCAAAAGATTCTCTGAAGCCTTGTATCCTATTTATAACAGTGATCCCTGTGTTTCTGAGGGAAAGACATATGTCCTTGAAGAATTAAACAGGTCTTGAGTATAGCAATGTAATCTAGTCCACCCCATGTGACAAACAGACACCTGCCCAGATGAGGCTTCCAGCTAGGGGAGTACTACTTACTTGACAGTGCTGGAAAAGCTGTTAGAATATAACTCTCAGGTCTCAGTAAGTGGAATATAAAACTTGCTTGATAAAATAATGGAGTAAAGGGAGTATCCCAGTTCTTGCCTGTAAGTAGCAGTAAATGTTCCACTTGCTGCGTAACTTTTATAATAGCTTCAACTATGAAAATCACCACACAGCGGTATTGTATCCCGCTGTGTAAATATTCTCCCTAACCCAATGCGATATTGTAGTTATGGTCCCAGCATTGAGTCAGGTCACAACACCTTATTAAACTGGTTGCAGGGGTGATATAGCGCGCAGCCTGTACTCCGGATTCAAAATGGCCAGTATGCACCACTATCCCTGCTGCCAATTCTGCCAAGTGCTACCTCCTGGGGGACAGTACTGCTGATGACCCCCACTGTACAGGTAGATCGGCGGCCGAACTCTCCCTCCACCGCAACTTCCAGCCGACGCCAGGTCCCTCCACGCTCCTCAGTATGCCTTAGGGTACCTTAAAATGGCGAGCGTCATCCAGCATGCTTCCTCCCACTATTGCGGCCATCTCACAGCCCGGTGCGGGTGCCAAGTCCTGCTGCTCTCCTCTCAAGCTCCGCCGACCAGCACTCGCGTTCAGCAGACCTCAAAAGGATCCACATGAGATGCACCGGTCCCTTCTTCTCCGCGCAAGGCCCTCACACAAGCTGGACTCCAGGGAATCAAATGTTGCCCGTCACCTTCACCAACCCAAGCCAGGTAAGAGTGCACTTCAGACACTCCAACCCCCCAACTGGATCCTACATTATCCTCCAGCTACCAACATATATCCCTTCTCCTCTTCACCTCCAAACTCCTTGAGTGCTTAGTCTACCAACATCTGATCAGCTGCCTCACTGACAACTCTCTCCTGGACACCCTCTAATCTGGTTTCGGCCCCTCTATTCCACTTATACTGCCCTTACCAAAGTCACCAATGATCTGTTATCTGCCAAATCCAAGGGTCACTACTCCATCCTCAAACTTCTTGATCTATAAGCTGCTTTTGACTATCCTCTTCTGCTTCAAACACTCCTCTCTTTTGGTCTCACTGACAATGCTCTCTCCTGGATTTCCTATTATCTCTCTGACCGCACCTTCTATGTTTCTACCCCTAGCTCATTCTCCCCTCACTCACCACTCCCTGTTGGTATCCCCCAGGGCTCTGCCCTTGGCCCGCTCCTCTTCTCCGTCTAAACCTCCTGGCTGGATACCCTCACCAGCACCTTTGGTTTCAATTACCAATTCTACGCTGATGACACCCAAACTTACCTCTCCTCCCCTAACCTCAACCCCTCTCTTCTGTCTTAGCTTTCCAAATGTCTTGCGTCCTTATCCACATGGATGGCCAAACGTTTGCTGAAGCTGAATATGGATAAAACGGAGATCATAGTTTTTCCTCCCCCTAGGATTCCCGCTCCCTTCACTATAACCATTGGTGATACCTTTGTCTCCTCCCCCACTCAAGTTCACTGTCTAGGTGTCATTCTTGACTCCTCACTTTCCTTTATACCTCACATCCGTGCCCTCTCTCATTATTTCCGTTTCCACTTAAGCAACATTGCAAGCATTCGTCCCTTCCTCACCAATGAAGCTACTAAAACCCTCATCCACTCTCTAGTTACATCATGTTTTGACTACTGTAACCTCTTCCTCATTGGTCTCCCGCTCACCTGTCTTGCCCCCTTTCAATCTATACTCAATGCTTCTTCCAGACTCATCTTCCTCTTAAGCCGCTCTACTTTAGTCTCTCCTTTATGTCAAACTCTCCACTGACTTTCTGTCTGCTTCAGACCTCTCTTTAAACTCCTTACCCTCACCTTTTAGGCCATCTCCTCATCCACATCTCCCTACCTCTCTTCCCTCATCTCCTTGTACACCCCTTACCGCCCACTCCGTTCTGCTAACCACCACTGTCAGACCTCCCTACTGATCACCACATCTCACACCCGTGTCCATGACTTCTCCTGTACTGCACTGGAATGACCTCCCTTCTTTAGTTAGACTCTCCCCCACATTGCAGGTCTTCAAGTGCTCACTCAAAACACATCTGTTTAGGCTAGCCTACCCTTCCTCTGCTTAACATCCTCACTGCATCCTACATCTCCCTTTTTCTCCTTCCTTACCCCTCCCCTCCACATACCAGCAATTCACTTCCTTCTCCCTCCTTATGTCTGCTGTAAGTTCATCCCTCCCACTTAGTGTGTTAGCTCACGTGAGCAGGGCCCTCAATCCTAGTGTTGTTCCCTCCTCTACCACTCCCCCCTCACTTCGTACCCTATTCTACCCTTCTGCAACCCTTTTACCCCGTCCCCACCTGGTGGCTCCCTCTCAACCTCCCACTGCACTCTATCCCCCCCCTCCCTGATCTGCAAAGCTGACACCTCACATTTTACCTTGCTGTCTGTGCTTGCTTCAGTTTTTTGTATTTCTGTGATATTTTTATTTTTATATTTTATTTTATTATGTACTATGCTGTCCATCCTTACTCTGTATGTCTGTGCTGTATTTAGTGGTTGTATTTTTCACGGTGCTGCAGACAAATTGTGGCGACTTATGAATAAACAATAATAATAATAGTAAAAATAATAATAATAATAATAAAATAAGAGATTTGGGAGTTTGATCTGGGGTGTGATTTTATAGAGTTGAGGGTTGATTTGATCTGGGGTCTGACTGTTAATGAGGGGGTAAAGGAGTTTTTATTTTTTTTATTTTCAACCATCCTTAGACACAATGGAAGTTGTCATCTCATGAACTGTAATTTTGGTCCTCTGGACTGGTTTTGTAGTAAGGTTTCCATCCAATCCATTTTAAATATAATGAAAAGCTTGTGCTATAAACAGAGCCATAGGAGAAGGGGTAGGCTGCACCCATGTCTGAAGTACAGACTTGCGTGCAGCCACCGTGACTGAGAATAAGAGTTTTTTACAACTAAGAGAAATCCTCTGATATTTTGGAAATATGCCAGAAAATAGTTAACCAAATGCATATTGAGAAATCTTCCCACTGGAACCCAAAAGCGCTTTATTCCTAGGCAATCCCAGTTGCATTTTGAACAGGAGTTATTATTTAAAATCCCCATTTAGAATGCTCACAAAGGGCAGACATACGCCCTATGAGCTATGTTGAGTGCCAATTCCTTATATGTTATGGCTGGGAGGAGCCTGAAACCACCTACCAAAGTCTGCAGAATTTGCTCCATTTTTAAATCTGGGAATCGCTTGTGCCATTAAGGGCCAGATTCAAGTAGCTTCGCAGCGTATTTTGCGGTGCAAAGCTAATTCCGCTAAATTTTTTGGGGTGAATTTTATGCGCACCCCATAGAGGTGTGCATAAAAATTTGCCTATTTTTCATACCGTATATGATGGGAAAAAGCACAGCGCGTACTTTTTCCCGTCATCGCGGCTAATTGAATCTGGCCCTAAGAGGCCTGTTTTAGTTTTAGTAGCATCAATTTGAGTTTTTAAAGATTTATAATGAATAGTGATCGCTCTTCGGATTGGCAGCTTAGTTCCCAATAGTTTATCTAATAGGTTAATCCATTCCATTGCTGAAAGCATGTGGAACACTCGACAGATAAAAAATTGGGCTTAGAGGAATGTCATGTTGGGGAACTTACCAAAACTATTGAATAGGTTAGTGGCCATGCAGTTTTGAAAATTCAGATTCTCAAAAAAGAAGAGATTGAGGGGGGCAAGATGGCTGGCTGGACACACATAAGAAGTGGACAGAAAAGCTGACTGGACACGTAGGAGGGGGCAATAAAGCTGACTAGAAACATGTAAGGAGGGGACAGAAAGGCTAGCTGGACACATACAAGGAGGGTGCACAATGGCTTGCTATAGAGACACAAGGACAATGGCTTGTTGTAAAGGCAACAAGGTCCTCCTTGGATTGGGAGATTGGGAGGCAATAGGCACACACACGAGTGAGGGGGTGTTGGATAGCTATAGGGACACACAAAGAGAGGGCAGAAAGGCTGGATGGAGACCTATAGATATTAAATATGTGTAGATTTCTATGTTTAATGAGTTCATTCATGATATTTCTTAATTGAATGTAGCCCAGTAAAATATAAAATGATTTCTATTCTAAATGTCAACTGGGTACATGGAGACTTATTTTTATATTCTTAGGATTTTCTTGTTACTATAAAGTTGTTCTTTTCTAGGCATATATCAATACCAGAAAAAATGTTGTATGTATTCATTTACCATGTTTATCAAGAAAACATGGATAGAAATAGTCCAATAAGCTTGTCACACTGAAGCTGTTGAAACCAAGACTTGAAGTGAGGGGGTATATGGTGCTATGCCATACCGTCACTTCTCCAACTGCTTTAATTGAAAAGCTATAAATCTTTATTTACTTCTATTACTTCAATTTATATTTATATTTATTTTTATACCGCCACTTCTAAGTTTCCACTTCGACCATTGGTTGAAACAGTCTGTGGATGTAGCTGATAATACATAGTTTATTTACAAGGATAAAACCATCCTTCAGCTTTGACCTTGGGGTCACGCCAGCGTCATTCATAAGGGAGGGAGGAGATGCTGTAGAGGAGAGGCAGCTCCTAGACTCTGACAGCTCACTGTTTCGGCGCTGAGGTTAGGAGGACCCAGGTCATCATTTAGTAAAGGGGGTGACAAAAAGAGGAGGCTCCGTCACCCCCTTTACTAAATGATGACCTGGGTCCTGCTCACCTCAGTGCCGCAGCAGTGCGCTGTCAGAGTTAAACACCTACACTCAGTGTGGCCCGCACACCCACTGTGACGCTACTGCCAGGGGCTATCCCGGGCCCCCTCTCTGTCCGGGCCCGGGACACTAGGCCCAGCTGTCCCCCCCTGATGGTGGCTCTGCACACATTACCCCTTCATATACACTCTCCCAGAGCCAGTGACTCTTGTTCTCATCTGAGTAGCACCCCTTTTCTGGCATATAAATTAAACACAGATATATTAAGGGTGAAATTTGCATCCAAATAATTGGTATGAGATTTACAATCAAAATCAGTGCAAGACTTTTTTCTGTTTCTATATTACAGAGCCAGTGACCGTCATGGTGGCGGTATCAGCCTGCTCCTGTCACCCTACTTCACTTTCTGCACTATACCTCCTGAGTAAACTCCATCCGCCTTTTCTGTCCCCTAGACCTCTGCGTTGCTGTCATCTATCAGCCCCCAGGCCCTTGTTCAGTTTTTCGAGAACCTTGTTGCCTGGCTCACCCACTATCTCTCCTCTGACTTCCACCTGACCTTGGGTGACTCCAACATCCCCATTGATAACCCCTCTCACTCCAGCACCTCTAAACTTTAATTGATTTCCTCATCCATTGGCCTGACTCAATGGACCACTTCCCCTACCCACACACAGGGCCATTCCCTTGAACTCGACTTCACCCACTGCTGCACTGACTACTCCATCTCTCCTTTTCCTCTTTCTGATCACCACCTCCTCTCCTTCTCCATTTTCTCTCCTGCCTCCCTTCCCCCCAAACCCAAATGCATCCTCACCAGAAAGAACATCAGCACCCTTGTCATCCCTGCCTTCTCCTCCCTTGACAACCTCCTCTCCCCCATCCCTCTACAATATCACCCTCTGCCCTTGACTCAGCCTGCCCCCCTTCCTCCATCTCCCTTTGCCAGAGTAACCTCCAGTCATGGCACTCTCAGATCATGCGCTTCCTCAAACAATGCTATTGCACCGCTGAGCGCATCTGGTGCAAATCTCGCTCCCTTGCTGACTTCCTCCACTTTAAATTCATCCTTTCCTCATACTGCTCTGCCCAAGCCAAGCAAATTTTCTTCAAATCTCTCATCATCTCCGAAACATCCAACCCCTGTTGCCTTTTTGCCACCTTTAACACTCTGCTTTCCCCACCCCCGCCACCCATCCAGAATAACGCTTGTGAGCGAATTTACACGTGGTGGACACGTAAAATCTCATTTTGGTAAGTACTGCACATGTGCACCATAGAAAATACGCTCCGTAACGTAGCGTAAATGTGAACGTATGAGCCAATCACGTATTTGTCGCGTAAATCCGTACGTGTTGGCGTGCCAATTTACGTGAGTCAAAAATACGTCTGAAATACACTATGTAGGTGGGGGTTTGTATTTAAAGTGTACAGTATGGGCGTGCTTAGCTGTGTAAATACATATTGCACATCCGTACGTGTGCGGATGACATCGGTTAGAGTGGGCAAAAGTTAAGGCAGGGTTTGGAAAGCGGAACTTGGACAAAATACGTACATTCAAGGGGTGTGCCAAGGGGAGTGTATAGAAAGTACGTGCACGTAAATATGCTACGCGAGTAAACATATTGCAAGCAGAGTTCTGGATCTACCCCTTTGTCTCCTACTTCTCATCCAAAATGATCTCAATCAGAAATGACATTTCCTCCGCCCTGCTTCCTTCATCCCTCCCTAACTCTCCACTCCCCCTTCCATGCAACCATCATGAGTTTTCTTCTTTCCATCCTATGACAAGTGATGAAATTCACTCCCTTATAATATCCTCACCACCCTCAACTTGCCCTGTGGACCCCATTCCCTCACACCTTCTCAAACACCTCTCTCCCACTGCCTGCTCCCATCTAGCCCTCCTTTTCAACCTTTCCCTCTCATCTGGTATCTTCCCTTCCTCTTTTAAGCAGGCCATTGTCTCTCACATTCTTAAAAAATACCTAATCTGGACCCTATATCATCCTCCAGCTATCAACCTATATCCCTTCTCCCCTTCGCCTCCAAACTCCTTGAGTGCTTAGTCTAACAACATCTCATCAGCTACCTTACTGACAACTCTCTCCTGGACACCCTCCAATCTGGTTTCTGGCCCTTCCATTCCACTGAGACTGCCCTTACCAAAGTGACCAATGAACTGTTATCTGCCAAATCCAAGGACCACTACTCCATCCTCATCCTTCTTAATCAGTCAGCTGCTTTTGACACTGTTGATTACCCTCTTCTGCTTCAAACCCTCCGCTCTTTTGGTCTCACTGACACTGCTCTCTCTTGGTTTTTTTTCTATCTCTCTGACTGCACCTTCTCTGTTTCCACCTCTAGCTCACCCCCCCCCCCCCCCCCCCCTGTTGGTGTCCCCCAGGGCTCTGTCCTTGGCCCGTTCCTCTTCTCCCTCTACACCTCCTCGCTGGGTAACCTCATCAGCACCTTTGGTTTCAACTACCACCTTTACGCTGATGACCCCTACGCTGATGACACCCAAATATACCTCTCCTCCCCTGACCTCAACCCCTCTCTTCTGTCTAAGATTTCAGAGTGCATTGTGTCTCTATCCACATAGATAGCCGAACGCTTCCTCAAGCTATATATAGACAAAACGGATATCATTGTTTTTCCTCCCCCCTCTTCATCACTATAACCATTGGTGATACCATTGGTGATACCTCTGTCTCCTCATCCCTTAAAGTTTGCTGCTTTGGTGTCCTCCTTGACTCCTCACTTTCCTTTATACCACACATCGGTACCCTCTCTCATTCTTGCCATTTACACCTACGCAACATTGCACGCATCTGTCCCTTCTTCACCAATGAAGATAACAAAACTCTCACCACTCTCTATTCATATCCGACCACAACTACTGTAACCTCCTCCTTGTTAGTCACCTGTCTTGTCCCCATTCAATCTATACTCAATGCTGCTTCCAGGCTCCTCTTCTTCTCATGCCTCTCTTCCTCAGCCTCTCCTTTATTTCAAACCCTCCACTGACTTTCTATCCACTTCAGACCTCTCTTTAAGCTCCTTAAGCTCACCTTTAAGGTCATATCCTCATCCACTGTTCCCTACCTCTTTTCCTCATCAACATGCACACCCCTTCCCGTCCTCTCCTTTTTGCTAACCACCGCTGTCTGACCTCTCTACTAATCACCACATATCATGCCTGTGTCCAGGACTTCACCCGTGCTGAACCTCTGCACTGGAATGACCTTCCTTCTTCAGTCAGACTCTCCACCCCATTGCAGGTCATCAAGCACTCACTCAAAACACACCTGTTCAGGCTAGCTTACCCCTCCTCCACTTAACATCCTCACTGCATCCTACATCTATCCCTTCTTTTCCTTCCTTCCCCCTCTCCTCCACTTACACCAGCAGTCCACTCCCTTCCCCCTCCTTATGTCTTCTGTAAGTTCATCCATCCACTTAGTGTCTTAGCTCACGTGAGCAGGCCCCTCCATCCTAGTGTTGTTCCCTTCTCCACCACTCCCCCCTTAACTTCATACCCTCCTTTCCCTATTTTCTACCCTTTTACCCCTTCCTTACCTGGTGGCTCCATCTCAACCTCTCACTGCACTCTCTCTCCTCCTCCCTGATCTGCCAAGCTTGATATTTTTATATGTATGTTGTATTTTATTATGTACTATGCTGTCCATCTCTACCCTGTATGTCTGTACTGTATTTTGTTGTATTTTGTATGCTACCGACACCTTATGACACCTTATAAATAAATGATAATAATAATAATAACCACACATTAACCTCCCCACATACTACAACCACACATTAACCTCCCCCCACATACTTTAACCCTCAATTATCTTTTATAAGTCTTTTACCTGTTTGCTGTCTTCTCCTCTCTTCTTCCTCACCCTCCGTCCTCTGCTTCTGAATCACGCTGATAACAGTGATAGCAACATATATACAGTGCCTGGACGCAGCGCTCCAGGCAATGTGTACTTCAATCAATACAGTGTCCGGGAATAATACTATTTCTATAGTTACATTAAATTTCTGCAGCGCGGAAATTTTATGTAACTATAGAAATAGTATTATTCCCGGATATTGTATAGTCTGGGAATAGGACCCCTCCGGACTCCGGACACCGGTCTCAATTACCGTTTTGTCTGTAAGAATCCTGGACGGGTGGTAAACCTACCCATAGCAATCAGACGGGGGCCAAAATCTGATTGAGAGGCAATTGAACTTGTGACATGTTCCCCTCTACCTGACGTGTACGCAGTGTAGTCGCTAAATAGACCATAGATACATCATATTAAACTTCTTTGAAAACCGTTTGAAGAGTTAATTTAACAATTTTTATTCTGAATAACCTTTTTGTTTGACTATGTCCAGTGTGAAAAACCTAAATAAAACACTATTATCACAACAGAAAATCTGCTTTATTTTGTGGAGAATTTGTGACAATTTATTTAATTTAATGTCTATTACATACAGAATATGACTTGTGTCACCTGATATGACACATCCAAATTATTTTAGACATAAATATTAAAAAAAACATTAAAATTGAAAACTTTAAAGGTTACCGCTGACTTTTAAATGAGTGATACAGCTTTCAACACATCATTTTTCCCACAAAAGTTCTGTGAGGATATCTATTTAACCTTTTGTCTTGTTCTAACTTTTATATAAGACCAGGAAAAATGTTCTCTTGTTTTGAGTTACCATTTCTATCTACTCTGACTTTGACTCCTGTAATAAAAGGATTCAATTTCCTGTACTGCAACAATGAGGTGTTATGTTCTAGCTCTCTGTGTGTTGCATTAAATGTCCTTTTACTGAATTTCCTTCTATTAATAAGTTATTTCCGCTCCTACTAATAAACATTACTCATGAAGGCAAATTTTCTTGTGGCCTAAAAAAAAAATAAAAAAAAAGATACAAACCACATTGATGCTGCTGAAACAGACTTAAACTCTATCTTGATGTTGTTGTTGTTGTATTAAGGCTAGCCTCAACAGCTATTTGAGTCTTGTTGAAATTACATATTTTGTGTTAGGTGTCTATAAAATGAGCGCTGTACAATATGATGTGTGTATTAATCCAAAAACAGCTGGTCCAGAGCTGGAAGTAACAGAAAATGAATAATGATTTAAAAGAAAAGAACAGCAAAACCGCACCTCAGCGCAGCCATGTTAGTCTGTTGGAGGAGGCAAAATCTCTCTGTCCATCCAAACGCTTGTGTCCTTCTTTTTTTCTCTTGCTCATAGCTCTAGATCAGCCCCCTGAAGGTCAATTACATTTGTGGAATATACAATTGAGAAATGTAGGTATTTAACTACGTATGTAATTAACTATTTGAAGACCACAATCGCTTGTTATAAATCCTTTCTCATTTTGCATCTATGACCTTTGACTTGTAGGTAGTCTTTTGTCAAAAGGGTAAGAGCATGGTTGCCGACTTTTGGCAGCTTCTCTCCGGGAGATCCCGGAGAGAAGCTTGTGACGCTTGCAGGGGCGGGGCTTAATGACGCGCAAATCGCGTCATTAGGCTCCACCCCCTGGTTCATACTGGCCCGTTTTGACTTGAAATAGGGGTCGGACGGGGCTTGATGCCGCAGATTGCGTCATCAAGTCCCTTCCTGTGCCTAGCAACACTAGTATACTAGTGTTGCTAGGCAGGGGGGCAGGGCTTGAGGCCGTGGTTTCAGTGAAACCACGGGCCTCAAGTCACTTGCGGGACATTTGCTGGCTCTCCCGGGATACCGGGAGTACTGCCCGAATTTCGGGAGTCTCCCGGACATTCCGGGAGAGTCGGCAACCCTGGGTAAGAGCCATGTCCATACAGTGGGCCAAATCCTAAACTACGTATGCAAGTGATTTTACGCTAGCCACTGATGTAAAATTGCCCATTAGTATTTACTGTGCATGCGCACGGCAGATGTTACGCCACGTAATTCTGAACGTACGTAGCAGCCACGTATCAACAGCGTAACTATGAACGAAGGGGCGTGACAGCCATGCGACACCCGTAATTACACTTCCAAGGCGGGGTGAGGCATTTAAATCAGTATGGGCGTGCTTAGACACTTATGTACATGAAGCCTTTATGTACTCGAGTAGTTACACTTTGAAAATTTAAGGTAAGGTTTGGCTAGCGTAAAACAGCCAAAGTACGTACGAGCGAGGGGAGTTTCTAGGGGAGTGTATAGAAAATACGCAATGTGATGAAACATAACAAGCACTTAGGTCTGGATCTACCCCAGTGTCTCAGATGGAGGGTAGCTAGCGTAGCTGCAGCAGGGAACATTCCACTCGGTCACACTTCTTGGTCCCATAACAGCCTCTCTTTGGTATATGTTTACTTTTTGTAACACTGCAATTTTCATCTCAGTTCAGTAGTTCATAAATTAAGATTCTTGACCAGCCTTAAGACCTTCTATAGTGGTCCCCAAGTCTCTAAAGTACACTTCATACTGTTATTTTATGCATAGCACACAGCTGATCAGTTCAACCACTGTTTTACGGGACCAATTCTAAACTTTTTAATTGTAACGTTACTGTTTCAGCGAACAAAGGAATACTTTTAGCTTTTCATTTCGATAGCAAAGTACATGGTCTTAGCTGATTCTGTGCAGATAATCTTATTGATTTGTATAATTAAATGGATGAGGAAGCATAATGGCAAAATTCCATCTCATAGAAAATGCCAAATAATTGTACAACAAAAAAACAAAGGTGTCCTTATTTCTTTTACTCAGGGGGAAATAAGTAACAGAACATCATTCTTTAGTATAAAAATCAATTATTAAATAAATAAATATATATATCTTTTTTTCATATTTTTATATATTATTATTTTTTCCCCCTTTAAATATTAATTACAAGGGCTCCTACAATCACTCTGCAAAATGCCTGCATGCATTTGTGTGCTAGATTCTGGCATAAAATATAGAAATATGATCCAGACTCCCGCATGCTTTCTATACGTTCGTAAGTCCTTATTCCTACCCCTACTATACAATTAAAATGGGGGATGCACCGCACTGTTAGTGCGAGTGGAATTCGGCTGTCATTAGTAACTATGGATCCGGTCCTACATTTGCAGCAAACAGATCACACTGAAGGCAGAATTTTCTGAGCCTTTTTCTTGCACTTATTATGTGTATACCAAGGGCCTCATGTAGCGTTATACACATGTAGGGTATTTTTTAGCACATTCAGTAGTTTTTAACTCTGCACATTCCCAGAAATTACATGCACACAAATAAGTTTGATGAGGAGTTGCCGGGCTGACTCAAGAAAGTCTATTAGCACCCTGTGCAATACTATCAACCCAACTATATTTATTAACAGTTCGTTTAATTAATTAATTAATTGATTAATTAATTGTAAAAAAAAAAGTTTGGTTTACTAAAAAGTTATATTACAGTATATACCTTAAAAATAAAGCTCTTTGTTCCTGCTAAATGTTTAATTATTGCCATAATAGGACTCTATAACCCCATAATAAAGCTCAAATTATCCCCCATAATATCGTTTTTAGGTTGAGTGGTCGAGATATAATTTAATTTCGTTATAAATAATACTTTTATTACAAAGACCTCAAAAATATAAGGAAAATATTACAATATAATTAAATAGAATGGAATACGCTATATATTACCTCATAATAAAGCTCTATATATCTCCTTAATGATGGTCTAATAATCCCCCATAACAAGAATCTGTTTATATCATATCGTGCGCTATAATTGAAAGAATTTAAAGGTCTATTTTGGGGAATAATTTATAAATAATTAAGGATGAATAATGAGCTTTATTATGTATGGGGTATATAACTTATATGCTCCAAAATAAATATATTTACTCCTCTTTTATTGTGCTCAATCTTACCCTCATAATGGGGCTTTAAACCCCCAATCCATTATTACTATATGATATAAAACCCTATTATGGGGGTGATATAGAGTCCAATATGGGATATCCTCTTCCGCTGCTGTCAGAGCTCCAAGCATAGAGCGATTAGTAGTCTGGATGTGGCCCTATAAGAGGAAAGCAAGATCCAATAAGGGCATCGGGCATAATGCTGATCTACAGTCTATTTGGCTTGAGCTACATATGAAGTGACATTGGGCCTGATCCTGAACTACGCTGATGCGCTGTGCTTACTAAAGCACAGCGTATCGGCGTTCACTTACCCCGACACTCCCCC
>WWET01000410.1:94069-104496 GCA_011038615.1 Limnodynastes dumerilii
CGCGGTCACAGGCTGTAACCGCGGGACTTCATATCCCAGTCTCAGCCACTGCGGATCTTCATATTGTGGCCGCAGTCCCGCGCAGTGGGTAATCCTTAAAGGTAAGAAAACTTTGGAGGAGAGGGAGCTGGAGCCTAGACTTCATTTTAGCATCCAGCCGCAGTCTGATTTATCATCTTTTAATTTACTTTTAATTTGTATACTCCCTACTGCATTAGTCAAGCCAACATTTCTGAAAAAAATCTTTAAATTCTCATAGGTATATATGTTATTAATATAGTTCCGTTTGAATAACACTTACTAAACTATTAATGCAATAAAGACAATAATAGGCTGTGTTAGAGGGGCAGTTAAAAGGGTTCAATTTAAGTTCAGCTGAAAGCTAGGGGCTAGGAGGATGTCAGGCTTCCTTGTTGCCCCACAAGTATGTACTTACAGCTCTGATAACAAAGCAATATTATTAATGTTGCAGCCTTGGAGACATATAACTTCCTAATATGCACTAAAGGCTATATCACATACACTGATCATCCCCCACACACACAAGCAAACAAAATACACCAGACAGTTATTTCCCAATAATAAAACAGGGTCATTGGAGCCAAGAATGTGCAACTTCAGAAGCCTGATTGTCTATTAATGTACCTTATGTACCTTACTGACTGCAGTAATTTTTGAAAAGGCTGACATGGGACAAAGGGATATTCTTTTGGCTCAGCTAATAATGTGTTTTTTCCACTTCTGAGACACCAGGCTGCTGTTAATACAATAAGAAGTGCTTCCACTTCCACAGGATCAAAAATTAATTTTAACTCTTTGCTTTGACAATGGTCCAGTGGAAAGCTAAGCTTTCTGACAGTGAACAAGCTTACTACAAGATATGAATAAGTCATGCTCCAAAATCCACTGTTAGGTAAAGACGAAACAGTGTACCAAAGAAATATGAATAATTTGTGATATCTTTAAGCTGTATAGTGTTGTAGATGGGAAGAGCTCATGGATGTTCCAGAGGGAATTTAGAAGTATTCTAAGGTTTTTTAGGTCACATGTAAATAATAACTGGAAGGACAAAGTATAATACACTTCTATTCCATTCAGAGGCAAAAATAGGGGCAGGAATAAATATTATTTTCCTAATTTCATTTTGATATTTAAAAACTTCCTGACACAATTAACTGCGAATCACGTGATTAAAGTGGCCACATTCCCACACAGAGGTGAAGCATTATAGACAAGTATGTTTTGTATTTGCTTTTATTATAATTATAACAGAGCTTTATTCTTCACTGCTTTGCTGTTAAATTGGTAGCTATCCTAGGATAACAAAAATAATTCTCATTACTAGGCTTCTACCCTGTGTCTTCTTCTCAATTGCGCTATTGCGCATATGTGAACGCCCACTATGTATGCACAAGAGAAAAGACAACTTATGCGTCAGTAATGGATGGAAATGAAGACCCTGACTGCAGGACAGAAACCCGACAGAAATACTGCTGCAGGACCTCATGTTCTGACCAAGATTTAGTTCTAAAGATTTTTTTTTAATTCACCCTTGTGTCTCTTTACCTCCAGAAGCCAGAAATTTTGTGGGACTAATGTGAATGTTGGCAATTTTATGTATAAATGGATAGGAATTTTAACTAGAAAAATCATTGTGGGCTGGATCCAGACTTAGGAAAACCAGCTGACTTACGCACAGTCATCTGTGAATTGGTACTGTGCATGCAAGAATTCCGCTGCATGCTGTGTTCCATGTGGAATTCATTCTCTTCATGGGTGGTGGGCCCACTCACCATGCGTACGAACAGGGGCGTAGGAACGAAAATTTTCATGGGGTGGGGCAAAAGGGCAAGGACTATTATAGGGCCTGGAACCATTGTTTGGTATTAGGTAACACTTATAACAGTGGGCTGGATCCAGACTTAATAAGGAGCTTGAAATTAAGGAAAGTTACACCTGGGCAAAACCATGTTGATTTCAGGAGGAGTCAAGTTAATTGTATTCTTTGCATGCAGGGTTATATTTTTTAATTGCTTACTGCACACAGATACTGACCAGATTTACTGTCACATTGTTATTTAGACTTGGGATAGGAAACATCACCTCTCAACTCTTATACTGTTTGCAACAGATAAAATATGACTCCCCTGCAATCAACATGGTTTAGCCCAGGAGTAACTTTCCTCTTTTAGGGCCTGATTCAGACTTAAGAAAGTTCTTAAAATAAGAACTAAAAGTCACTCCTGGGCAAAACCATGTTGTTTTTGGGGGGAGTCAGGTTAATTGTATTCTTTGCATGCAGGAATACATCTTTGCAATCAACATGGTTTAGCCCAGGTGTGACTTTAAGTTCTTATTTTAAGAACTTTTTTAAGTCTGAATCTGGCCCTTAATTTCAAGCTCCTTCTTAAATTTGGATCCAGCCCAGTGACTGTAAAGATACAAAGACTTACAATCCTATGTTAATTTTCGTCAGTGTTCTGGGGTTGGTAACTCCAGTTTTATTGTTTATTTAACTATAAAAAATATTTATAGATTAAATAAATTATTATTATTACTGTTAGATAACAATTAGTACAATAGCTGTATCTAGTATGATAGATAAATTCAATTGTTCATCTTAAAAATTTACATTGTTCATAGTCATTAACCTAGTTTGTATTCAGAGTTCATTGGTGATGGTGGTAATGGTGGTGCAGAAAGGTGTATGTATATTTGTATCAGTGTGATTGAATGCAGTTACTTATCTCCGGATGGATGTCAGTTTCTAACTGCAGCTCCACAGCGTGTCAGCTCAAGGTACCCCACTAGCCTGCTCTTGCTTGTAGTTCTCGGGTCTCACTTGCAGCGCTCCCCCAGCTGGAATCTCCCTCAGGCAGGTGGGCTCAAGGTCAAGTCTCTACAAAGTTCTGCCACACTCAGACTAAACCCAGCAACAGATGCTGTGCTGCCTGGGCAAGTCACTCTCTGCTCTCTGATTTCTCCTCAGTAAATCCTCTGCAGATCCTCTGCAACTCCTCTGCTCACAGGCTCTCCTCCCTGTCTCTTCCTTAGACACTACAGCTCTCACATCCTCTCTGGGAACAACCAGCCCCAGAGCACTGTGGGGATGGAGTTCTGTCTCTTTCCTTGTGGCCATAACAAGTCCTGGCAAAGGATGCATAATTGAGTTCACCCTTGCTACATCTAGTTATGGCACATACTATAATATATGGGATATATATTAGACTTTGGGAATAGCACACTATATACAGTATAGTATGCCATTCAAAGACCCCTATTATATCTAGGGTTACCACCCATCCAGGATTACTGCGGACAGTTCGGTAATTGAGACAGTGATCCTTACAGACTGGATGTCACTCTGTAATGATCACAAACAGGAACTGGGGCGGAGTGGAGGGTGGAAGTGATGTAACTATGAAATCTCTCTATTCATGGACATTGGGGAAAGGTTAAATGAAACAAAAGTTTATGAAAAATTTTTTTCCCATAAAGCAGAAAAAAAAATGTCACTTGCACCTATTTTTCCCTTAATCTCACAATCTGGATCAGCCCCAATGTATTTTGTATTACCATGCAATATAAAATAAAAATGGCCTTTTCTTGACTGACAGCACCTGTCCTGACAGACAAAACCTAATTATAATTGTAATACACACTTGGACTGGTTTAAGAGGAAGGGCAAAACTATGTTGACCTACAGGGGATGGCATATTTAAACTGTGAAAGCAGAATGAGAGGCAAGAATTGAGGTTTCCTATCTCAACTCTAATTTACAGATTAAAAAAGAATTACAATGCTATTGCTCACATTATATCCTATTTATATTATATCACCTTATATTATAGTATGCGCCAATCCCAGACCCATAATAATATATCCCCTTATCTCAAACCCATTATACATATATATATCAGGGTTGCCGACTCTCCCGGAATGTCCGGGAGACTCCCGAAATTCGGGCAGTACTCCCAGTATCCCGGGAGAGCCAGCAAATCTCCCGCAAGTGACTTGAGGCCCGTGGTTTCACTGAAACCACGGCCTCAAGTCCTGCCCCCCTGCCTAGCAACACTAGTATACTAGTGTTGCTAGGCACAGGAAGGGACTTGATGATGCAATTTGCGGCATCAAGCCCCGTCCCGACCCCTATTTCAAGAAAAAAACGGGTCAGTGTGAGCCAGGGTGCGGAGCCTAATTACGCGATTTGCATAACCTGCGTCATTAAGCCCCACCCCCTGCATGCGTCGCTAGCTTCTCTCCGGGATCCCCCGGAGGGAAGCTTCCAAAAGCAACCATGATATATATATATATATGTAATGCAATGCGATTTCAAAGTGTTTATCAAAAATTCTCTGTGTGCACCGCCGCAAGTTAGTTATTGTGGGAGCTTTAGTGCCGTTTTGCTCCACATTGTTGCTGGGGCATTTCCTTTCCTGTGTTTCTGTTGCTAGCAGATTACTGCTGCCTTTTATACAATTGTGTGCATTTACCTATAAATTGATCTGAGCAACTTCCATTTTGTGTATTCAGTATACCACATGTACAGATTTGTGTGTGGAATACTTAAGGTAGGGTCCTGAGCACGGAAATCAATTCCGCACGGCAGGATAACGGGGGAGGGCGAACATTCCTGTGTGCAGAATTTAGCATAGCAAATTCTGTACGTTAGCCTCTGCAATGGAGACTACTGTATGGAAATTACCCTTAAGTCTAGATCTGGTCCTTTGACCCAAAGTTTGATAACAAAGCATGCTAAATACCTAAAAATAAACAGAGAACAGAAGTGTAAGCTCAGATAATAGTCCAGAAATGTCACATAGAGTCTGATGCTGTCCACTGGGCATCTTTCTTTAAAAACACAAACTGTAGATAAAAAAAATGAATAGG
Source organism: Limnodynastes dumerilii (assembly GCA_011038615.1). NCBI lineage: Eukaryota > Metazoa > Chordata > Amphibia > Anura > Limnodynastidae > Limnodynastes > Limnodynastes dumerilii. The sequence goes on from WWET01000410.1 coordinate 98,960, forward strand.
AGTATTGAGACTTTTATAGTGGGAAGCTGGGAAAAACTGTAATAGGTCACAATCAAATTAAATGTATTAATATATATTTAGAAGGTACAAAGCAAACAATATAACAATACATAGTGCATAGGGTGGCAATACACCATCTGACTCCATGAGGAGTAGGTCCCACTCCCTTTGAATTAATACAGATTTTCCTTCCCAATTGGACAGGTAACTGATGGCAAGTACCTACTCCTTTACTATACTGCCCATATGGTCGCTGAGCAGAGTGCTTTGCTGTCAGTGCTGAACGGCATCTGAGAGAAAAATGACACTTAGAACAAAGCGTACTTCAAATTAACCAAATCTGGTGCAAGCGGGTGGGGATTTCCAAAGTAAAAAGAAGCTATTACTTAATTATCCATACCTTATATTGCTACTGATCCCTCACCCTCTTACCATAAGCCAAAACCTTACCTTTTTGACTAATACATATCACCACAGCCATCATCTCATAGACTTGTTCTAACCCCAAAAATGCATGACTACCCCCAGAAACTGGGCGTTTAAGTTCCCTCAGGTTTACCCATCACTTAGTTACTAACGAGGAATATAATCAGCTATAGAAAATTAGCTACAGTGTGCTGACTACCACATATTACAGAAGGTTATCATCAGAGATTTCTCCTCATATGCCACAGGGTTCTCTGCCCCTAAAACATTCAAGAGGGTTGGTGATGAAGTTTATCCTCTGTACTGTAATCCAGAAAATCAGGGGACACATTCTTACAGAAAATAGGTTCAAAATTGAATAAGCCATTAAATATTATGAACCAGTAAGAATTTGCATGAGCTACCAACTGACCGACACTTATACTCACCTATTAGACACAGTTTAATGATAAGAATCTTGTTGAAGCACCTGGATGAAAGAAATGAGCTATGTACCTTTCTTGTAAGTATGTTAATATATTTCGATATGTTTCAGATTGTTTACAAGCTGAGGATATATGTTACATAAAGTTAAAGACAAATCCTGTATATGGAAAAGGAAGAATTTTCCATTATATAATGGCTATTTATTAGTGATCTAACAGAAAGCTATATGTGACATAGCAAGGCATTACTTAATTAATGATAATAACTCATTTTATTAAAACAATTTGATATTAAATTTGATTCAGTCCAATTTTCCCTATAACTTGTAATACTAAAATACTAAACTAACACAAAAAAATCCATGTCGTTTTATCAGTTTCATTGCTGAAAAAATGTGTAGAAAAGTTCTAGATAGTTATACGCTGCTGTTCTATGGGAACGGTAGTACTATGAGAGCGAGAAAATAATCTAGATAAGCTACACGTGTGTTTAAATGCATCACAACATGGTATCTGTCAAATCTGCTATATAAGTCCTACTAAGCAGGAAGTGCACCACTAGAGGGAGCTGCTACACCACCCTATAAGCTATGGATATGGCGTGTCTCATCCTAAAATTAAAGACTATAGTTCATGTGTTAAAGATTTTAGCATACAAAAGTTTTGTTTGCATTTCTAGAATTTTTATTTCTATAGTTTAACACTTTCTCTCTTTATGTTATGTCTCTAGGTCGGCATATAAAATCTGACATTAATCAAATATTGTGAAGAGAAAGAAATTTAATTAACTTGAATATGTTATCTATGTAAATTGTGTAAAATTACAGCATTACCAAATTACCCATCATATGCACTATTCACAGCCACAGCCACGGCCACGGCCACTGTGAAATAGCCTTTAAATGAAAACATAATAATCAACACCTTAAGATAGGTATAATGGACCTGATTCACACTTAAGAATGCTTCTGATTTTAGGTGTGTATATTTAAGAACGGATGTACTGCGCATGCGTAGTAACTTTTATACGCTATTTGCGTAGGACATAAATTCGCAAATTCCGTGCTTTTACGTTACAAACCTTAAATCTGTAGGTTCTTAGTAACATACACAAGAATGGGCATTCCATGAATAAGTACCTAGGCAGATTTGGGTGGAGGGATTCATTTAAATGAGCACATGAAGGCATGGTTATGCAGTTAAGTTCCTAAGTAGACTCCCTATGCATTCAAATGCGAACCTACAGTTAAGGGAGCCCTATGGCCAGGCCCGGTGCTAGGTCCCTGGGCACCCTAGGCGAAGTTTGGCCTGTCCCCCCCCGTTATATGTGCCCCTTCATATGCCCCTTCAGGCCTCTATGCCCCCTTAATATGTCCCCTTCGGGCCTCTATGCCCCCTTCATATTCCCCTTCAGGCCTCTAATTATGTATTGCAGACCCCCCTCCCCAGTTTTAATTAGATATTGCAGCCCCCTTCCTAGTTTAGCTCATATATAGCAGCCCCCTCCCTAGTTTAACTCATATATAGCAGCCCCCTCCCTAGTTTAGCTCATATATAGCAGCCCCCTCCTTAGTTTAGCTCATATAGCAGGCCTCCTCCATAGTTTTACTCATATGCAGCTCCCTCCCTAGTTTAGCTCATGTAGCAGGCCCCCTCAATAGTTTTACTCAAATATATAGCAGGACACTCCCCCCCTAGTTTTAACCCTAAGAACCCCCCTCCCTAGACCCAGCCAGCCACCAATGACCAATCACTTACCTGCTGCTCGGCTGCTCCTAACTCCTCTGCGGCGCGCTCTTTCAGACTGATGAATGACGCGCAGCGCGACCTTGGGGTCACACAGCGCATCATTCATCAGAGAGGAGAGAGGCAGTCGCAGACTCTGCTGCGGCGCTGCGGTGAGTAAAGGGAGTGACGGAAAGATGAGGCTCCATCATCCCCTTTACTCACCGCAGTGCCGCAACAGAGTCTGGGACTGCCTCTCTCCACCGTAGCATCTCCTTTCTGATCATCAGAGAGGAGATGCTGCGGATATAGGCAGTCGCAGACACTGCTGCGGTGCTGAGGTGAGTAAAGGGGTTGACGGAGCCTCATCTCTCCATCACCCCCTTTACTCACCGCAGCGCAACAGCAGATAAACACAAAAGGTAGGTAATGGAAGCGGGGGGCTGCTCCCGCCCCCCGGGACTAGCGCTCCAGGCAATCGCCTAAGATCGCCTAATGGTAGAGCCGGCCCTGCCAGTGGCACTCGTAAGTCACATAAGAACCTGAAAACTGGGGGCGTGCCGAGGGAGTTTAATTGCGATTAGTTGCATATATTTAGGAACTTATCACGTTCTTAAGTGTGAATCAGGTCCAATATTATTATATTTTCCATGAACAGCCTATGGAATTCTGAATGACATGGGCATCTTTGGCCACTCACTATAATGTCCCTGATCTAGGCTTTTGCATAGCGTGCATAATTACCTTAGAACAGGCCTGGCCAACCTGTGGCTCTCCATGTGTTGTAAAACTACAACTCCCAGCATGCTTTACCTGCATAGGCATAGACAATATCTGACAAAGCATGCTGGAAGTTGTAGTTTCACAACACCTGGAGAGCCACAGGTTGGCCAGGCCTGCCTTAGAGCAACTGAAAGATAAGCGACCCTAACTACTATATTGCCTTAATAAGATTCCCTCTCTTTAATGATTCCTTTTGACTCTCCTGATACTGCTCTTGTTCTAAAGTGTATAGCAACATACACTTATTAATATTAAGATCTTGTTCTGCCTTTATTAACTCTGGAGTCATAGAGTGTTTTAATGTTGATCTAATGCCATATTGTAGTCTAATGCTTGGTGCTGTCATGACTCTGGGGTATGCTATGGTCCCGACATGAGAAAGCACGGAAGCACTAGATACTGGATGCAGGTACTGTAGTTTATTAGAAGAAAACACAATGGGGCTGATTCAGAGTTTGGGAGTAAGGGCAAAACTGGAGCAAGTGTATAGCTTGGCTACACTATTTTGTAATGTGATAGGTGCTCGTTAATTTTGCAGAGAAAATACTTTATTTTTGCACATAGAACTCACATACTGCTCAGCTATGTGTTTAATCTATAAAATAGATTTCAGCTAAGAAACTTCACCTCTCAACCCCTATTCTGTATTAACAGTTTAAATTTGCCTCCTCTTGCAGTTTCACATAGTATTGCTCTGGATATGGTCCAATGGGTACAAAGAGGAAGGAATTACCAGAAAAGGTCCATTTAGGTTACACAGAGACATTTAGTAATCAAATGAACAGGAATTATCCAAAGAGCCCAAATGAGTCCAGACTGGGAAAAGCACAATGTCCAGACAAACAGAGGGAAGCCACAAGACAATTGTTGAACCAGCAAAGGCTTGCTTGAGGAAGCAGGTTTAAGTAGCCAGGCACTGTCCATCAGGAATAAGGAGAGATGGTCAGTCACCTGACTCCTGACCCAGTGGTGGAGTTCAGTGGCCTCTCAGGTGGAAACTGGAACTGCAGAGAGTCTATGTGGTGACACCAGCAGCCAGTTGTGGTAGAAGAGGAGTACAACAGGGGCATAGGCGGATCTACAATGGGTGCAGGGTGTGCAGTGCACACGGGCCCCTCAGAACAGGGGGCCTTGTGGCATTTATCCTGCACCCAGAGTTGGCAGGGGAAGGGGGGCCATTCGGCATCTATTTCTTTCCTCTAAGATCATCCGCACAGTTAGACCCCGTCCCTTTTAAGGTCCACAAATCGGGACAGTTCAGTCTCAGGGTAAGGAGGGGGGGGGCATATACAAATACGGCACAAGGGCCCCCTCACTTCTTAAAAGGCTCCTGAACAGGGGCTTGATTGTGACAGGTGCCATCCCAGGTAATATATATAAGCAATGCACAACTGAATTAAGCATTTTAATATCACTAGACTAAAACCTGTGTGTGCCCTTTGGATCAGGCAAAAAAGTGTCGACTAGTCCTTTAACTAAGAATGTTATGTTTTTATAGGTCAGCTCATATTATAAATATATGAATTTTGCTGCTGTAGAATGTTATTAGCAGTGTTCGATCCAATGTATGCTACTACACTACTGCCAGAAAAAAGTTTCCCAGAGGGCTTTTATCCGATCATTGTTTACTTTACAAATAACATGTAAGATTTTTGAAAAAAAATTCAGTTCCTTATAGAATTCCATGGATTGTTACAGAGGCGGAACTAGCGAGTTGTGGGCCCAGGTGCAAAAAATATACTTTGGCTCAGATGATATCCAGGTAACCCGGTGGGGAGCTTCAACAGTGTGGTGATGACAGCTCTGGGCCCTTGTATCATCATGGCCCCTAGTGCCGTTGCATCTGTTGCACCAATGGTAGTTCCGCTCATGGATTGTAAAGAAACCAATATAAAGTACTACTATAAAGCTGGATCTGTAGTTACAGTATAAACCAATAAACCCTGATATATCATTATGAGGTGTATTTCTGAATCTAGCCCAGACATATATTTCTCCATGTAGAGGTTCTATTAGATCCCAAATATCTTTATTTAAGTATTTTATATCCAGCAAATGAAAGCTTGGAAAACATACTTATTTTATGGCTAAAGTTTATGTAACTCCAGACACAAACTCTGCATTAGCAGAATAATCACACATTCCCTCAGCTAAATAAAGCAACATCGTTTTCCTGCT
>WWET01000410.1:104517-129371 GCA_011038615.1 Limnodynastes dumerilii
TCCTGCTGACAAAAAGATTGTTTCTGTCCAAACATTTTCCAGTGATTGAGGGAATTTTGTTTTAGATAAATGTAACAGACACATCCTACATTTAATTCAACATAAACAAATCTAATGCCAGCACATAAAGCACACACTGAAATCTTGGCGTGTTCGACACAATTCACAATTACCATTAGATTACACACAAACACTGAGATGATTTTTACAAACTTGTTACAACAGAGGCAGCTGGGTCTAGTTTGTTTTTTGATGTGCTGTTTCATAAGTGCTCACACCAGCAGCTCGCTTCTGGTGAACATCTTGCTTGAATGCACTCTCTTCTACAACAATTATCCAGCAGATGCTTTGATGTGACTGGTGAGCTACTGTACAAGGCTAAGAGCATTACTACAATTTATGGAACCATCTGCCTGACAACTTGGCACATATTTGCTGAGTGTTGAGTTGTCTTGTTCTCAGTGCTACTATGATAGCAAAAGAGGAAAAGGAAGAAAGGAGGATACGTTTAGCAGATCATTTGTTTTGTTATGGATATAAAAAAGTTGTTGTGCCTTTAGTTCATAATGTCCTATGGCCCCATGTTGCCTAGTGTGAAAATTATGTGTATTCAACAAATTATTTTACCTGCTCCTTTTTGTTTTGCTAAAGACATACAAAATACTATTACATGATAAGAAGATAGGGCCTGATCCCCGGTTACGGCCGCCAGGAATTACGTACAGTTCATATGTAATTCCGCTGTCTGGAAGGTTGTGCGCATTATTAAAATACTTGGCACATTGGAGCTTAAAGAATAACTTATTAAACACTATGAGGTCTATTTACTTACCTGCCTCATTCCCTGTGAACGAAACTACATCATGCTCGCTTATCATCGCAGCGAGCCTGGCAGCTTCCTTCACACTATTTACAAATACCCACTCCTCCTACAAGGTCCTGCGCTGATCCGCCGAGTCCGCGCAGTACTTCTCATTCATGCCATGCATGAATTTATTACTGCACATGCGCAGTTACTCTCATTCGGGACTTTGAAAATTTCAATTCCCGACGTGAGAAACACTGCACATGCGCAATGCTTCTCTTTTGGCACTTTGAAATTTTCAAGTCCTGACATGAGAAACACTGAGAAATGCCGGGACCGTACAGCTGCAGCCCAACGGGTCGCCCGGACAGGTGAGTTTATTAATATTTACTTCTTTTTTCCTTTTTTTTTTTTGTCAATTTTTTTTTACTCAGCTGATATTTTTATGTATTCCAACGGTCTCCCCATACATACCCGCCTTTTTCTCCCTCTAATAACAGCTATTAGGGGGAGGAAAAGAGGGGTATATGGGGACATCGCCTCAATCCTTACCACTAACGCCAGCCTGAGCTGCCATTAGTCTAATGCCGAGAACAGAGTGTAAAACTCCACTCCGGCATTTTGTAAATATGGGAGACTTCATTTTAATGTGATAGTGCCAGTTTTGATGTGAAAACTGGCACTACCACATTAAAATGATGTTTGTAAATAGACCCCCTATGGTAGATATGTTTTGAAGTGTAGGAGAAGTGTTAGTATCAGGAAACACATCACAGAAACATTGGGAAAGTATACCAGCAATGTCCAAGCTGGGACCTAAACTCATGGGGGTAAGATCCATAGTCCAGACAAATAGATTTCAGTAAAGCTGACCATACACTACCACAATTATAATGACAGGATTTTCATTGTGTGTAATCTATCAAGGGGAGACAACTGGGACTATTGTCCTGGGCCCTGAGCTGATGGGGGCCCACTAATACTTACCTAACTCTTCAGCAGCAGATATCGACGGTATCCTACCACCGATACTTGCTGCTCAGATTTTTCAGTAGCGAGCCAGTGTTCTTCCCTGCTGTTAAAGCAGATCTGTGGTGCCCCGCCATATGTGACGTCACCAATGATGTCACATAGAGGACAGGGTCTTGCTGCTGTGTTCCGGGCCCCGCATTTTCTGACGACGGCACTGAATACATGCAGGGTATATTAGTAGTCTGGAAGAGGCACACTGTATAAAGAACGGGGTGATATATTAGGCATCTAGACATACTATAATCTATGGGGTATATACTGGACTTTGGGAATGTACAGTATATACAGTATATAGTATACCATTCCCAGACTTCTTTAAATCCTATTTAAATTATAGTATATGCTATTCCCAGACCCATAATATATCCAATGTTGGAGTTTCTTCAATGTTTCTGGATCATCATCCAGGTTTTCTGCATCAGCTTGGGGTTGGTGTGATTGCCAGATGGGAAGACTATTAGCCAGAGTTAAATAAAGCTTTATAGACCACACTGATGACGTGCATTATCCAGACTAGAATTCCTGTTAAAGAATAAAAGAAGTTTTAAAACAGATGTGGGTTTCCCTTGAGAACGGCCCTATTTTGATTGCTTTTGCCTTCCCTACAGCCTAACACTAAGACTAACCTCGCCGTAGCCTAGCCCTCCCTGCAGCCTAAATCTAGAGTAGCCTACCTGCAGGCTTACCCTAACCCTGACCCTCCCTTCCCGAGAGCCTAACCCTAATAGTCCCAGGAGTGGTTACTCACCTCTCTGATGGGGTCTGCGGTGGGCGGTGTCTTCCAAAAAGGAATGTGATAAAATGGATTAAAAAAAAAATATGAGATGGATGTTTTTCAAAATAGAGACAGACAAAAATGACGTTCAGCTGTCTCTACTTCTAAAGCAGCCATTTCTGGCCGCAGACTTACAATGCTTCCCATTCGCTGCCATGTTTCACTGTACTACCAATTCAGAATGTCTGCTCACAGAAGCTATGAATTGGGGGGTACACACTGTCATGTGACCGCATTAGAGTATTCAACACTGTTCCAACAGTGAAGCCAACATCCTATTTTAAGCTTTGGAAGTAGCCTGCCTAAACCAGAAATGTGTATAATGGCTAGGTAAATATTAATCCAGTCAATGGTTTTCTTTATTAAATCATGTTCCACTTCTGTAATAACTGCAATATGTTCCTGCCAGGCATTTCCAAAGTTCATGTATGAGTTGTGCTTGCACATCGCATAATGCTCTAGAGACGAGCTTGTATACTCGTGCACAAAAAGCATCTGTATTGCCGTTAGTAAATAAACCTTTTGTTTCCTGTGGTCTTAAATGCAAGGAGATATTTGTTTAATAATTTAGCTTGATGTGAATAATGAAACCTAATTCCATCCTCTGACTACATTAAGAAACTTCAAGGAGCCAATACGAAAATCTGACATATCCTCTGTTACTTTCCATCCTGAATTATAATGCAATTAACACCTTGGGTCAGAAGGCGTGGGAAGAGGGATACAACTACTATTTCAAACTGTTAATGCTTTTAATAATTCATGCCACTACCTCTGAGTTTATTAATTACATACAATATATGCATTCATTTATATATGCACTGTGGGTATATGCTGAGGGAGAGAGAGAGCTTACAAAGCAGATGAACTGTTGAGCAAAGGATTTAAAGCAATATAAAGAGCTGAGATTATTAACCTTTATATTGGAGCTGGAAATATGAAATATTCAGATCTTTTTTTTTTTTTTGTTATGGTGCAAATTTTCTCTTAGTCTGTAATCAGACCCCATTTTCTTCTCATATTACATTGTGTCTAACATGTCTACTGACTTGTTACATATATAAAACTTATAGATTCCTCTATATTCATATCACATGATATGGGAAGGGGGGGGTCTCATAGCTGAAGTTTACTATACTCTGCAGGTTGGGAATATTTATTGTCAAAGCATATGCAAATCGGATGCAAAGGTATCACAATAGTTTATTTTTAGAATGTCATTAAATAGGGTGCTTGAGCATAGATCACGGTGGGTATAGTTATTTAACAAACAGTTTATTTGCGAACCTGTGAAAGTAAATATAGAGAGCTTATTTTTATTATTCTGTTGTAGATAATAAGAATCCCCCAAGTTCTGATGAGTGGGGAGTCTACTGTCAGGTCCTGTTCTCTGTAATTATTCCTCACCTTATTTACTCACTATATTATAATACCATCACTGATTTTTACTCTAGATTCTGGTTACAAATTATTAAATAAATAAATTCTTATATTTGTTTATTACTCAAAAGAAGGTAATTTTTGCACTTTTGTGTACTATTGATGTGTAGTCTTGTCTTTTGTCTACTGTTTTTTTTTATATGTTACTGTGTTAATAGTGGTGTTGCACATGCAAAAACCCAACAACTTGGGCTCTAATTGTGGCAGACAGAAGATTCTATGCCTGTATGTAGATAAAATACAGGTGTTTGAGATGTAAAAACCAACCAGCTTCACATAGACTGCCAGAAACAAGAATATTACCACAGTATCAATAGCGCTTCTAGAATTGGGTTGACCTTGAATTGTGCTTCTATTTCGCCCTAGATGCTCGATATGTTTCTTTGTCTTGCATAGGGATCTTGTGATGCTGGCAAGTACAGGCAGTTTCCAGCATTGGGAGATCTCAATGTAATGCAAGGAACCTCGACTTCAATCCTGGAGTGTTACACTTTTTCTCAAAGACATTCATCAGAGGAGATCCAAAAGTTAAAGCATTTTCTGTGATGACAACTTGTATGTAATACCATGGTTGCCTACTTTTGAAAAATCATTTCAGGGAGAAAAGTAAAAAGCATAAGGACAGTCCCTGCATTGCTAGGGGGTGGTCCCTGCATCACCTGGGGGCGGTCCCTGCTCGACGGGGGGGTCGCTGCATCACCGGAGGGCGGTTCCTGCATCGCCAGGGTTTGCGTATGAGTGTCCTGCAAAGTATCCAGCCCCCCTCAGTATTCCCCATCATGTGCCTCCAGCCCCCCCTCAATATTCCCCATCATGTTTTGTTTCCCACCCTCAGTATTCCCATCAAATGTCTCCAGCCCTCTCAGTATTCCTCATTATGTGCCTCCAGCCCCCCTCAGTATTCCCCATTATGTGCCTCCCGCACCCCTCATTATTCCCCATCATACGCCTCCAACCACCCTTAGTATTCCTCATCATGTTTCTCCAGCCCCCCTGTTACGGTACCACAGGGATTGCCTGGGCAGGTACCGGGGTGGCCGTAGAAAGGAGACAAGGAAGCCGGGTACTCACCAGTTAGTATTCCCCAGCATATTTTGTCAGCCCCACTCAGTATTCCCTAGCATAATTTGTTATCCTCACTCAGTATTCCCCAGCATAATTTTTCAGCCCCACACAGTATTCCCCAGCATAATTTGTCAGCCCCACCCCTCAGTATTTCCCAGCATATTTTGTAAGCCTCCCTTCAGTATTCCCCAGCATAATTTGTCAGCCCCCCCTCAGTATTCCCCAGCATAATTTGTCAGCCCCACTCAGTATTCCCTAGCATATTTTGTCAGCCCACTCAGTATTCCCCAGCATAGTTTGTCAGCCCCCCCTCAGTATTCAACAGCATATTTCTTCAGCCACTCTCCTTTACACTTACCTTCTTCTCCCTCTTTCCTTCCTCCTCCGGTCTCCTGACTTCACTTCACTCTGACTTACCAACCCTTCTAGCTCCGCAATGGCCAGCGTCTTCTGGAAGGGGCATGTCCTGTCATCAGTCACGTCATTCGTTGTGTCCTCCCCCATCCTGCGCATGCGTAATAGTCTTTTTTTTTCACAGTTCTTGTTGCGGGAAAAGGGGTTGCTCTCCCGGGAGTCCGGGATGTCTCCAAGGATTCCGGGAGTCCCCCGGATATTCCGGGAGAGACGGCAAGTATGTGTAATACAGATTTCTGCCCAGCAGCAGACTCCACTACTGCCTCAACTGTATGTTTCACTACTGCAGTGTTTAAAAAGGAAATATAAATTAGACTTAATCTAGTACATGTCTGCAATGTTTCTGAAATTAAAATTAGTTTAGTTAGTTGGGTTGTTATTAGATTATTAAGTTCATAATATATCAGAAAAGCAATCTACATTACACTTCTATTTAAAGAGCGCCTAGAGCAGTAATGGGTAATAGGTAGCCTTTGGATCATATGTGACCCTCACAGCAATCCCCAGTAGCCCTTAGACCTTTTCTGTGCTGAAGTAGCATTTATTAGTTATAGCTTGTAACGCTTAAAATTCTTGCAGACAAAGTATTACATAAACATATCTTTCTTTGATTAGATATATTGTTTTAATTTAACACTTAACAGGTTAGTAGTAAAGCCAGAGGGCCACATGCTGAGATGTAATTTGCTAATTTGCTTATTTCTAGTGTATAGACTCAGAGTGTATAGATTTTCACTGCATATCGGCACCTGTCTGAAAATAGCTGTTTGCCCTGGCAGAGCATTGATAATGGAAGTGAGATTATAATGAATATTGGAGAGAGGTAATCAAGTAGATAATGGAAATTATGGGAATTCTTTGCCATATAAAGTAATTTTCTATTCTTAAAATGCTTATGGTCAAAGGTGAAGAATTATACCTGTGCTGTGGAAATCCTAATTCATCCCACATTATACACATGGAGGACCTGATTCACACTTAAGAATTCTTATGTTTTTAGGTGCGTATATTTAAGAATGGATTTGCTGGACTTAAGTTCGCAAATTCCATGCTTATACACTACGAACGTAAAATCTCTAGGTTCGTAGTAACATACGCAAAAAGGAGCATTCTATGCATAATGAACTCGGCAGATACGAAGATTTGGGTGGAGAGAGGCATTTAAATGACCAAATGAAAGCGCGGTTATGCAGTTAAGTTCCTAAGTAGACGCCCTACTTATTCAAATGCGAAACTACAGTTAAGGGAGCCCTATGGCACTCATAAGTCACATAAGAACCTGAAAACCGGGGGCGTTCCAAGGGAGTTTCTTTGCTATTAGTTGCGTATATTTAGGAACCTATCGTGTTCTTAAGTGTGAATCAGGTTTGCAAAGACTAGAAATAATTATAATTTTTTAAGCTACAAGCGCCAACCCACAAGTGAAAGTTATAAAAAGATGTAGATGAGCTCAAATTTTCTTAAAAAAAAATTCCTCCTACCGTGAATCTGTATTTGGGTTCATTCTGTATAAAGTGTTAAAAGACTGCTCCCAGGGTATGGAATCTAACTGGGGCCTGGTCTTCACAAGAGCCTTGGATAGTGGGGATAGGCTTGTGTGGCAGGCTCCAAGCAGGTCCCAATTCCTGGAAGGCAGCCCCAGGTAAAACAAAGCACTAATAACTAGGCACGGGTGAATAAACCAAAAGTATTTATTAGTGCACACAATAGAATACTGGTAAACAGAATGTGAATTGGGAGCAATAATAACAATGACAAAACAATAGAAAAAAAACTACAGGCTATGAACACTACCAAGTATAAACAAAAATCAGAAGGAACATGGAGCACAAAGTAGGAGTAACCATAAACAAAGGAAGCTGGAGCACAAAGGTAAACTGAATACAAAGATACAGTTGTACAAAAATACAAACAAGAGTCAAGAAAACTGAACACATAGAAATCTTAAATGCAAAGATACAAATGTACAAGGCAGCAACAGTAGTACTAGAATACATATGTAGCTATCAAGGCAAACAAGACAGAATGACCAGCACCTGAGTTAGCTAGAGGCAGACCTTATATCCTAGCTGAGCAGGTACTGTAAATTAATCATGATTGCAAAGTCTAAACAGCAGCCTAAGGGCTGCCTCAGGGCAGGTCAAGGAAATGTCCACCGTGTAGCATAAAACTGATATGATAAGCACAATACATGTTATATTTATTTGCATTAAAAAAATTATCTGTCTGCAGCTCAAACTCAATAAGCATTTTTGAAGGCTCTGTCTTTCACTTGACAGCCACAGCAGTTCAGCATATTTTTTTGCATAAGACTTACCATGTCCATGTGCCATGTCTATGCCTAGTGGACACCATTTTTCTATATGTGCTGGACAGTTGGGACAACATTTTGACTGGGAAGTGGCACAGCATTTGGTGGTCTATTTATATAAGTACTGGTTTCTGAGATCCTATTCTTATGCGGTCGCACCACTACCCACCCTTTTGGCATGGATCAACTTCTGACTCCTGTGGTATAACTACTGTGGTTGCAAAAGGTGTGTCTAAGTTGCCCGGAGGAGAGGAGGACCCAAGGCAACTGTCAACCCTGTACTCACAGAGTATGCACTACCTCAGGTATAGGCTGGGCAACGCAGAACAGCTGCCTGTCTGTGCATGAGCAGAGTGGATGAGGCCCATCACTGGCATGACCAGCAACAACACTATGCAAGCAGCAAATATCCCCCTATCCAGAGTTGTGTTGTCACTCTGCTATATGGCTGTCGCTGTCAGCATCTTCAGAATCCCTTTCTTCTGTGCAATAGAAGGGAAGCTTTAAGGTCCTTACAACACTTTAGAACAAGCCATCAGCTGCTTGCTAGGGGATTACTGGGGTCTGGTAAATCTCATCTTTAACAACAGAATTGCCACCAATAGGCGATCCTATTGGAGAACAAGTATAGAAGATCTAAGATCTTTTCCAATTACTGAATCTAACTACCCAGAGAGGCTAGTACAGGAGAAATCAGTGAACAGATGTCTTAGAATTAGGAGCAAGTCTAGTAAAAGTTTGCCATTTTAAATTGGTATTATAATATGTACAAGGGAAGCAAATGCATTATTTAGCATGCAGGGACATTACTGTCTGCTTTGCATTTAGCTAAAAGTAATGGCAACTATATTTTATTTTAATGGTGCAATTTAGAGATAAGATAGGATAAAATGACTTCAAACTATAAATCTGTCCACACTTTATTAATATCTTTATATAAATATGTATATTTAAATAATATCGAAAATTAATACTAAGTTTACAACTTTATTGAAACGAACACATTATATCACATAGTCCAAAAAAAGCACTTACTTTGCTGAGCTTCGGTCACTAACCATAAGCCAAAACATAGCCCACTTATATGAAGGAAGATGTTTCACCAGAGAGGGGGAGGGGGCCTTAGGGGGGGAGGCCCATGTACTAATCCTGCAGAAAGGCCCCCTCACTGCTTAAAATGCCCCTTATCTCAGGCTATATTGTGTTCTGCAAAAAATGATGTGCAAATATCCATGCTACTCGATTGTCTCGCATTGCAACCTATCCAGACTTAGGAGAAATGACACTTACAACAGCTTCTAAAGGGGACGTGACTTGATATTACAAAATTGGGTATGGGTGTGGCCTCAATGTGTGTACCCTTCCAGACTTTCCGACTGTTCTCATTTTATATTTACAAATGTCATAAAAGTTAAGGTGGGCCCTTTTATTATTTCTCACACTTAGCGGAAAGTGTAGCGGAATTGCACACTGCGCATGCACAAGAATCGTATTGATGGTCGTAAAGCAGGCGGATGCGATGTCATTTTTCCGGCTCCGCCAGCTTACGAATCCGTGTTTATTTGTATGCAAAAAGGGACGTGTTGGGGTAACGTATTTTTAGGGCGTTTACTAGCTGATTCGCGTGCATCCGTATTGACAGTTTGCTCACGCTTACTACTTTTCTTAGCACCAGCCCTGACCATGGTGCAAGCGTATTTTGAACAGTTTTTTAATTGGGAAATGCCTCAAGGCAGACACATGACTCGTTAACACAAAGTAATACAGCTGTAATACAGTAATACACCACACTATTTTATATAGACACATATAGATGTGTGCGATTCACGCTTGCATTATGACCTTGAATAGGCCATGTTGAAATGAATTTGCTCGATTCTGCCTCGCGCACACACGCAACTCTGAATCAGCTCCCTCATGTATAGTTCATTTTTTGTCCACTATATTTTTCATAGTAAAAAATTACTTGTAATAGCAATTAAATGCTGGTTAACCTGTCAACTAGCAGTGATCACAATAATCAGGTATCTAATATTTCAAAGAAATAGGGCACTTGGTCATCTATCATCTTTCCTGGCAAATATTGTTAAGTTTTATTGGCAACATTAATAAAAATATACATTGGGGCTGGAGTTGCACTTCCACTTTTTCTTTTGATGCAAGTGTAGATCTAAGCAATACCATGTGGAATTGCAGGGGGATGCACATTTAAATTGTAAAACCAGAATAAAAATGAGGAGGTGAAGTTTCTTAGCTCAACTCTATTTTATAGAATAAACATAAAGCTATGCAGTATTTTAGTTCTATGTGTAAAAGTCATGTATTTTCCCTGTATTTAAATTTTATTTCATTAATTAACACCCCTTACTTTGAAAAATGGTTTAGCCGAGCTGCACACTTGCACCTAAAAAAAGTTGTAAGTGCATCTCTGAATCAGCCCCTTTGTGTCAAAGTTTTAAGAGGTTAACAGGCAAAGTGTAAATATGTGCATCATTGTTATTCTCAGTTAGCATCATTTAGTAAATAGTGTTAAGAGCTGTACTATTATACTAATTGCTCTGAGCTCTCGTACTCTATTGTAAATAACACTGTCTTGAATTTAGCATTTTTGCAGCATATATGGATATATATGAAGTCCTTTAGTATCATAAGCTGTCTATTAGAGTAAGAGCGGTGTCCTTGTTCCTGTTTTTTAAGCACTACATTTTGTTCCCTACAATACATTTTTCACACTGTTTTTAGGGAAGTCATCATGGACTGTATTCACAGATACGAGTGAGTTAGATGCTTACGGATCTGCACCTAACTCACCAGTCCTGGCTCTATCCTGTTTTTAGTTACTGTATGCCACTTACAAGTGGCATAGGGCTACCTTATCTTATCTTCAGAAGGAAACTACGTACGGACATTGCCTCTCTCGCCTCCCCGGCTAATCTAAATCCCTCCCCCTCCCACTTCTAACTAATCACTCCCTGAGGCAACATTATGCTGCCTCTTTCTTCTTACACTACTCAGTGCAGTCTTTAAAGACTGCATGGAGGCAATATACATACTTAACTGGTACATAGATTGTGTAAATGACCTACTACACATGCATAGTAGGTCATTTACTAAACATTCTAAATAGTTTTCACTGAGGTATTCATTTTCTGTCTCTAGTTACTATCATATATTGCATCATGTTTCATTATTCACAATTAATTGTATTGCACATACCATTTGGAGAAAGATATTCATTTGTCATATAATCAATATATTTCAGTGACTATAGTTGCCGTTGTAACAAAATGATCTTAAATATTTCAACTCATTCTATGACTCATATCTTTGTTTAGTGTCTTTCTCAGTTTGAAATGTAATCATTATTTGAAGTCAATAGGGAGATGGATATATTCTTGTTGTTATTATTACTATTAGAAAAATATGAAGAACTTTCATTGATTTTATCCAAATATGCAGTGAGAACTCTACACACCTGTGGTGCTTTACGGTGGAACATAAAAAAAACTGCTATTGGTGGCTCGCAATTAGTTTACTATGCTGCAGGCAGTGAATAGATTTGATGTTCTGATTCATATTAACTGAAGATTAGATCCAGAGACAACTCGGTGTTATTTGGCAGCTCATACTATTTCATTTTGTATCTGGGGGAAATAAGTTCCTATTTTGTAGGATTGACCAGTATAACTTATATTGTAAATTAAACATATTATTTTGTTAAACACTCAAAAATCTATTTAATCTTTTGTTATATAAAGAGGAGCATGAACTTTTAGGACCAGATCTTAAACAATTGTGCAATCTAGCTGCTTGATCTGCTTGCAATCTATTCAGACATTAGAAACTCTGAATATGAAGTACTGAAAACGGGCTCTTGTGTGAAACAAACATATATAGATGTCTAAAATAGGAATAAGGATGAGCGCTAGGGATACTCCTATGGGTGTTGTTAATATAGATAGTAACAATAATATATAACAGCCTGGGTCTAGTATAATTAAATGAGTCCAAAGTCAATACTAATAAATTAGATCACTGGATCCAAGTTGCAATCGGTGTAGAGCATTCAGTGTAGTAACTTGCTTATCCAGCGAAATGGAAACACAATGGTGGAAAACACAATGTTAAAACTGAAATTTTATAACATCAATAAAAATGATATATTCAATAAATTGATATAAAAAAGGCATGGAGGATAAGCACAGTTAAGTTAAAACAGTTAAGACAACATGACTTCAGCAATGGAGACATCAATAAAAAATGCAATGAAACATATAGCGCCAGATTCAGAATCACGTCTGACAGCCAACTTACACAACTTAAAAACGTAAAAGACTGCATGTACGCAATTTACGTAACAAAGCGCTACGTAAATGGCGTAAAATATTTACTATGCGTGCACATTAGCGCAGCACTTAAAAATCGGTATGTAACTTGAAAAACACGTCGTTGAGAATCTCCAAGATCTCCAAGATCCAAGACACGCATGTGGTGGTACAGGACACACCCCTTTGGTGCAGCGCCTTGATAGTTCTATAACAGTCTCCCTGATATTCATTTGCAAAAGTGGTTAAAATTGTGGTTACTCAGCTGCGGTATCATTGTCACCTACGTTTAGCCTTTCTATAAAGATGAAGAACTCAGCAGACGTCCTATTCACCTTTATCTTTTCAAAATATACGTAAAAAAATTTTTCACTGACATAAAATCACTTTTCTGGAATGCTAGACCAGGGCCATAATGAGGGGTGTGCGATAGGGGCGCTGCCCAGGACACAAAGCTTAAGGAGGCACCAGTAAGTTAATATTTAAGGTTAAATTGGCTTGGAATTCATGGTCAGGGGCACCATTTTTTTCTTTTTGCCCCTGGCACTAAGATTTCTAGTTACGGCTATGAGCTAGACACACCTCTTTGGTGGCACTAGACAGACACCTTTGGTGCAATGACGTTGGGCCGTATGCAGAGCGTCTTAAAGACCGCGTATACGCAATCTACGTTACAACAAGTAACGTAGATTACGTTACAGAATTACTGTGCATGCGCAGTAGAACATATCGGAAAAGCTCTGCATACGGCCCGTTATTACAAGCTTCCTGATATTCATATGCAAAAGTTGTTAAGAATGAGTTAGGATATATGGCACTATGGAACTCCTGAGGCACCATGTAAATAATGAAAAGAGGATAGACGATTATAAAATCTACATATCCTGTTCAGTTTGGTATTATTAAAACAGCCAGAGTGTGTGTAAAATCTATGCAGTTTATTGATTTCCGAGCTGGCATGACACCAATTGTTAATCAAGTTTGTTTTGTGTCGCACATTGGAAATAATAACAAAGATAGACAGACAAAACAAAACAAAAAAACAACTTAAATGCTAAAACATTATATATTATTATTGTTTTCCCTAAAGACACTACAAGAAATAACCAGTTTAGAGACATAAAATTATACGTTATAACATAACAGTAAATCATGACACAAATGGCAAAACTATCATATATACAGTATATTATATAGAATACAGGCAAATTGCAATCAAATGGGTGGTAGGGTAGAAACAATAGAGCGTGAAATAAAGAAAACAGGAACGAGATGCATTTTGTTGCTAGACCAGTTTCTTCTTTAGATTTTGTAGCCCTTTAAAATACAAGAAAAGAAAAGAGCTTTGAAGCACCTAGCAGGAACCTCCTGCTTACTAAGCAGCCTGGGAGCTCCCCATGTGGCTGTCCCATCCTGTATTACATCAAGCAATCAGTTAATTATGCTCTGCTTTCTAATTAGTTTAAATCTAGGGAATTCCTGATCCGGAATTCAAAAAAACAGTGCAGGATTATAAATTTATAACACCCTCATTCTTTAGTTAAGATAGCTGATAACATTTATAAATGATGATTATTGTGTAAAGTGATTATCAATAGTACAGATTTTAGATATTTGTCAATAGTGGCAAAAATATTTTTATTACTATTAATTACTATTAATTATTTTAATAAGAATAAATGCCCACCTATCAGATGCTGACTGGAATAACCCTTTAGATACTTTTACCTCCTTGTAATACCCTCACTACACATTATATGAAGCTCAATGACCTCCTGAATTACGATTCCACAGGTTGCACATTTCCCGCACCTTACGGTGTAGTCTCTATTACAACCCTCTCATAACTCTAGGCATACATTTCCAGCCGTGGAACTATTTTTGACCGTGTTCCACAGAACATATTTTACCCCTCCTATGAGTTTCACTAAGTAATATGGGACCAGATTCAGACTCCCGCACGCGTTCCGTGCATGCGGGGGGTCTATAATAACGCGAGACAGAGGGGAGTGCACACCCCCTGTCACTCCCTTCTGTCGTACGAGCTTTATAACTGCATTAACTCAATCATACGGATCAGCGGTCCGTACGACAAAGTTCCGTCCGATTGTTGCTACGCTAGGATTACTATAGTAACCCAAGCGTAACATCTGGAGGGCGCATGCCTGTCACCTGACGTTACTAATTCTGAATCCGAGCCATTATTAGGAGGGTCTGCTGTGACAGGGTAGCTATTCAATGTAAAACTAGGGTAGCATTATACTGTGAGTTTCAGAAGACCAGATCAGCCAAAACTGCAAAAAATGTCGTGGCCCCTTCAAATGATCGCATTATTATGTTGTGTTATTGTATTATGTGTAGATTATCATGGATTAGTCATGTCATACCACCAGAACACTGGTATGTAATGTAGAGATAGCTTTGGGGGATATTAAAAGAAACTCTATAACCTATACTGCAGGAAAATAAATACCGATGCTTAAATCTCATGACTGGTACAAAAGACTTATGTCCTATATTTTAATATAATCTTATAACCAATGTATAATAGAGAAGTTATCCTGAGGCAGTTTTATATGAAATGGAAATGAATACATTAAGCTGTTACAGTAATGTGACTCATCTCAGTGCAATAATAATGTTTCCACTTTCGCCATTAATGCACTGTGCTCCTGTGTGTCATTTATTTATGGCTCCCTTGGTGCTCTCCATATTATACAGCACTGCTGTAGTGACACTAATGCACTAGTGTAACACATGTTAATCCAATTACCCAGAGCTCCCTAGTAATCATGCCATAGGTGCTTCCTTGGAAGAAGTAGCTTCTGTTTAATCATGGATGCAGAGCCGGCATAACCAATCTTTTGCTCATAGGTAACATTTTAGTTATGGCCCTTAAATTGTAGCCAGTTACATGGAACAATGGTGAATAAGCCATTTGCCTACATGTCCTATGCACAGAACTTCTATATGAATGGATCACAACTTCAAAGAAAAAAGTGACATTTTCACTTGCATTCTGTATTTTAAGCTTTAAAAATACATTTTGAAATAATATTAAAACTAAAAAGGACTAAGCAAAGAGGATGATACCACATTCAACACTATAATGTATAACTGAAAACTGAAGAAAGGTTGTTCTTAACCATGTATATATGGAAAGCGGCTTCTGCTAACCATAGCAATTCACAATCTGGTGTTTTCAGGGGAGTTTTCAAATATCTGTTATGAAAGAGGCGACTGTTCAGTGCAAATCTTTAAAGCCTGGTGTAATACATCCAGAAATTATAGGTCTTCGGTGATGGAGATACCTATTCATCCTCTGTAATAATTATGGGGAGGCTGTATGCTTTTCCTGTAGAATTGTAGTTTTAATTTGCATTCTTCTCCTAGTGATGATTTTTTTTTCACTCCAAGATCTATAATAATCTAGTCTGTTTAAGAAAATAATAATGTTTCCATTTGACTGTAATAACTAGGCACTGACAAGTGCAGCGCAATTCAGATTTTTCTCAATCCAGTATTTTTAAACTATATTTTTTTTTCTATTTCTCTAAATAAGGATCTGAAAATCAGATCATTTAAATTTTTTTTTTTACAGATGTAACTATACACTTATACTATACGCTTATAGCCCCCTATTGACAGAGGGATGTCCCCAGTGTTGTAATTACTATGGGAGTAGGAAGTGCTGCTGCTATTGGTTCCAGAGAAAAGGGGGGTCTGTGGCAATTGCCCACTCTGCACCTATGTTGGACACGCCAGAGGCTGGCAGCTTAGACATAGGGCAGTGCTAAGCTGTCAGCAGCTTGCAGTGTAGTAAAAGCACTTGGCACCCAGCCCTCACAAACCCATGCCCACATCCTTGCTACAGGGCCAAGTCATGGAAGTCCCAAACTATTTTGTATGGTATTCATTCCAGGGAGTATATCCTGGTGTTAACTGTGAGAGAGCAGAGCCATGGCCTAATCCCTTCCCATACTAATGCGGATTTATACACCTGAGTGCTTAGTTTTGGGGAGAAATATGGCAGCATGCGAAGAGGACCATCAGTTTTTTCAAAGGGGGAGTAAAGGCAGTAGAAGTTGGAATACAAGGCATATCTATAACATACCCTCCAACTGTACTGATTTAGCCGGCACAGTACCGTTTTTTAACAGTCTGTACCGGCAGAAGAGGCTGTACCGACTTGTACCAATAATGGCACAGTCAGTGGTCAGCCAGAAAACTCCCCCATACTTACCTAGGATCCTCTGCGGTCTGTTTAGCGCCTGACACTTTCTTTCTGTCTAGACCGCAGCAGAGCCGCTGCTCCGCTATGGTCTAAACAGAAAGAAAGTGTCAGGCGCTAGGATCCTCTGCGGTCTGGTCTGTCTGTGCACTGACGCTGACGGGATGACGTCAGCTCCAGTGTAGTTAAAGACTGAGGAGTCCTACTCTGCAATCGCACGTGGCAGGTAAGTACTCTCTACACTACAGCAAGAATTTTTCTTTGCTTTCTATAATATAGAGTGACGATGGGGATACTGAGGGGGCCAGTGACATGATTGTGGATACTCAGGGGCTTGAGACGTGGTGGGTACTGGGGGCCTGGAGACATGATGGTGGATACTGAGGGGCTGGAGACATGATGGGGATACTGGGGAGGGGCTGGTGACATGATGGGGGGTACCCTATAAAAAATTGTGAATTAACCAATTAACCAATTAACCAGTGTGTTATAGAGCTTCCAGCTCTATAACACACTCTTCAAATAGAGTGATAACTAATCTTTTGAAATAACGATTAGTTATATGTAAGAAGATGCCCCTAATAGTATTATTTCTAGGTGATTAAGGTTTTACTGTTTTGGATGTCTTTTGACTCCAATTTTTGAAACATACATCGCTCAAACAATTTTGTATGCAAAAATCATCTTTGTTACATTTTAATATGTATATTTGTTATTACAGTGACCTTTAATTAATTAATTTTTATACTTTTATTTCTTTGGATATTATGTTACTATTCGAGTATGTAAGATGTTATTTATATATTTGTGTTTACTCATACATTTGCTTGGTAGTTCCCATAGTTATGCATTGTCACTTTATCAGAGCTTGATAGATCACTAATGATGGACTTGCAAATTAACTTTTACCACAAATCCCTTTAGGACCCAGCGATTCCCAGGTCGCATGCCCTTTAAATCCCATTTCCCGGTTCTTCAGTGTAACGGCTATCTATCTCCTGACGAAGCAGTCAGCTGACTGCGAAACGCGTAGAGGTTTACTATCACAAACAGACTACTTGCGAACGAGGGCTGTAAGCTGCAGCACGGGAATCTGTGCCGGCATCATCTGTTCCCGGCCGCAACCACCGCTCTGGTACCCGTGAGGACGTCTGTAAATATCACTTTTTTATTTCACGATTTTATCCTGTATTGTTGAATAAAGGATCATCCTGCTTGGAAACACTGAAGTCCACCGTGGGATTTGTATCTTGCGTATATCAGTGGAGCCTGGGAGCTCCACTAATAGGTGAGTGGCATTCCTATTACACCCTGGGTATCGCATATATTACCCTTGGATGCTGCACCATATTTTCTTTCTTTTTTAGGTACCTTGTGTCCTCATTATACCTGGAATTATATGCAATTCTATACGTGGGAGAACTAGGAATTCCCACACCAGGAAACTAAGTATCCTATTCTGGAGTTTTGGAGCGCTGTAGTTCATTTGTTTCGTTTTGTACTTTAAATCCTAGCACTACTAGCAGCTCACTCTGGTGGACTATTTGATTCAGATCTAAAGACTTACATCCACTGAACCAATTTTGAAGATATTTATTCTTTATTGATATTAATATTTATATTATTTATCTTGATCAATTGTTTGTATCATTGTACTATTTGATTGATCCTGATCAACTGTCTGTATCATTGTACTATTTAATTTTAGTGTTTTATTCTGTATATTGTATATTGTATTGCTCATCTTTGCGGTAAGGATACTTATACACATATAGATATATATCACTTCCAATGGCTCATTATAAAGGGAAAGATCATAATTCTATTTTCAACTATAGAAGGAGTAGGAGGGTGGATCTTGATTCATTTTTGAGGATGAACCTAAGATCTTAGAACATGCTGATTTAAATATTAATTTCAGAAAATTAGAAAATCTCATGATTGATGAGATGAAAGCTGGGTGGGAAACTATTACTCTACAGAAATACTTGGAAGTAAAACGAGTACCCCGGGGTCTCAGATTACACAAGGCATCTAGTTTCCCGCTAGATGATATTGAGGCTCAAGTCGAGTGGGATAACATCTTAGAACAGAGCTCTTTTAAATTAATGGAATTACTAGTCAAATACAAAAAAGACAAATTATCAAAATTAGAAGAAGAAATTAAGTCACTTGAGTCTGTCTTAATGCCCCATCAAGATTTAGAGGAATTTAGAAAACTGGAAGAAAGAACCTATAATAAAATAGTAGAAACTGAAAAAGAAATATCTGAAATCAAACGTGATAAATTCTTAAGAGATAAAAGAGACTATGAATTTAAAGAAGTGACTGGTTACAGTCAAAATAGACCTCAATATCTTCTAGATAGACATTATTCTCATATTCTATCCATTTACCCACAATTTAGTAAACAGAATCAGAATCCTAGTAGAGAAGTTAACACTAATTCCAGAAATACCTATACTAACTCTTATTCCAAACCATCATTCAATAACAAAAGAAACCCTCCAAATTATAATAATAAAGGTTTTTATAATAAAAAATATCAGAATTCTAAAAATAAAAGTTTCCAAAACTCATCTAATTACCATTTGGACAACAGATCCACAATCCCTACCCCCTCAACTTTTCAACAAGAAAATATAAGAGAAAGAGAGAACATTAATCCCTCAAATAATTCCCCTGACCCTCATTATCCCCCCCCTTCTCCCAGTCAAGGTCATAACTCTACAAATGATCATCATTTTTTAGGAATTCATCCTCTTTTCAGAACTCAAAACAGATTCAAACATTTGGAAAGTTCACAAACTTCACCAGCAGTGAGGAGAAAAAGAGGACAAGAAGATCAGGAAGAGGGGGCCACACAAGGGCAAATAAAAAGAACCAAATAATATCCCCTTCTAATACCACCGGAATATTCAACATCAGTAATAGAAATTTAGAACAAGCACATTTAAGTGTTTTAAATAAAGGGTTATCCTTTGCCCCTTCTAAAAATATTGATAAGTTTAAAGTCTTCATTGATATCAACAAATATATCAGAAATTTAACTCTAAAGAAATTCTTCCTAAAACAAGATGCCCCTATAAAAAATTGTGAATTAACCAATTAACCAATTAACCAGTGTGTTATAGAGCTTCCAGCTCTATAACACACTCTTCAAATAGAGTGATAACTAATCTTTTGAAATAACGATTAGTTATATGTAAGAAGATGCCCCTAATAGTATTATTTCTAGGTGATTAAGGTTTTACTGTTTTGGATGTCTTTTGACTCCAATTTTTGAAACATACATCGCTCAAACAATTTTGTATGCAAAAATCATCTTTGTTACATTTTAATATGTATATTTGTTATTACAGTGACCTTTAATTAATTAATTTTTATACTTTTATTTCTTTGGATATTATGTTACTATTCGAGTATGTAAGATGTTATTTATATATTTGTGTTTACTCATACATTTGCTTGGTAGTTCCCATAGTTATGCATTGTCACTTTATCAGAGCTTGATAGATCACTAATGATGGACTTGCAAATTAACTTTTACCACAAATCCCTTTAGGACCCAGCGATTCCCAGGTCGCATGCCCTTTAAATCCCGTTTCCCGGTTCTTCAGTGTAACGGCTATCTATCTCCTGACGAAGCAGTCAGCTGACTGCGAAACACGTAGAGGCTTACTATCACAAACAGACTACTTGCGAACGAGGGCTGTAAGCTGCAGCACGGGAATCTGTGCCGGCATCATCTGTTCCCGGCCGCAACCACCGCTCTGGTACCCGTGAGGACGTCTGTAAATATTACTTTTTTATTTCACGATTTTATCCTGTATTGTTGAATAAAGGATCATCCTGCTTGGAAACACTGAAGTCCACCGTGGGATTTGTATCTTGCGTATATCAGTGGAGCCTGGGAGCTCCACTAATAGGTGAGTGGCATTCCTATTACACCCTGGGTATCGCATATATTACCCTTGGATGCTGCACCATATTTTCTTTCTTTTTTAGGTACCTTGTGTCCTCATTATACCTGGAATTATATGCAATTCTATACGTGGGAGAACTAGGAATTCCCACACCAGGAAACTAAGTATCCTATTTTGGAGTTTTGGAGCGCTGTAGTTCATTTGTTTCATAGAGATTCATTACATACATTTGTAGATATATGATAAGCCACCAGCCACTTAAAAGGCTTCTCTGTCTTGGTTGTTCTAACACTAATACTGTCAGAGTTCCAACTTTGGGTTGGAACATATATCATGATATTTTTAAATTGAGAGCTCACCCCCAGCAGAGGTCCCCAAGTCTCTAAAACAGCCACTCTGAAACAGCGCCCCCTGTCAGCTGCTATCCCAGACATGCTTTAAAACAAACACACAGAATGGAGGTTGCTCAAATCAATATATAAGTTAATATAGAGCAGGTGCTGTAAGCTAAGGGGAGTTTACAGAAATACAAAAAGGCACCCCAGCACTCACAGCTATATATAGCAAACAAATTTGAACATGTTGTACTAGGTCCAAATTTATTGAAGCTTAAACATATACATACATTTATTTCTAATGTACACATTAAATACAAACCAGAAATTGTAAACAGAATTGCAGTTTATTTAAATTGTATTCAGCAATTACGCTATTAAGCTGAAATAGTAGAATGCATATAGTTTACTTTAAAGGATTTTGCTCAAATTGCTACTATAAAGCATTCATTCTACAGCAATTAAACCAGAATTGATCAGCCTTCAAATCATAAATGCTTTCGAATTATGAGCTGGTTGTTAGAACTTTCTTCTGGTTTTTTTTCTCCCTTTTTAATATTTAATCTAAATTAAAATTTAACACCATATCCAGAGCAAAGCATCCAGTGCAGCTGCCCATTTTACCACATAAATGGTGATTTTCTTTTATTTGTCCAGGAACACAGGCTGTGGCTTCTTAGGTGAGTATCTTTAAAAAAAATTGCCAGTGTGCACCTAGTGACTTTGCAATCTACGTAGCTTCAATGTACATTGATTGACCACACGCACGTACACTAGTTTATTATGTAAACGGAGGCATCAGAGGAGGCAATTAGGTAGGGAGGGAGGGGTTGGCAATGTCCGTGCATATTTTCCCTAATTAATAGGCAAAATACACGTGGGAAGAAAGGTAGCTTATGGCTCCATTGTTGTAATGGAAATATTGGATGCAATAATATTATATTCTATTATATATTATTAGAGTTATACTGATTATATGACTTCTCACAGATTCTATCCGATTATTTAGAGTTTTTATTATTTACTTTAAAAAAGCCAGTTATGGGAAGGTCCAGGAATAATATGGCAGGATACAAGGTAGAGACAGGTGAGACCAGACACAAGGAAAGGATAAGGCAAGGCAGAATAAAGGAATAAATAGCAAAAAACACAAGACAGAGATAGACAAGACAGAGAGACAAGATAAAACTAGACAAGGCAAGGAACAAGACTTAGGTTAACAAGGAAGGGTACTAGAAGGTATGAATGCAGCAACAGATCACACGAGCTGCATAAACAAAACAATACAAGATCGAAACCACACAAAGAAAGGCAAGATAATATCTCTGGCAGGAGAGAACTCTCCCTGCTGGTTATTTAAATACAGGAACAGCTAATTGGAGACAAGCAGACAAGCCTCTCGGTTTTAATTGGCTTTGCACCAGCCGGAAACCTAACATTAACACTCAAGTCTGTATTGAAGACTACAGAGTTATCTGTATTATGCACACAGAGTTCCAGCTACCTAGCAACAGCCCAACCGCTGTAGTACAGCCTTCCCTGAAGGTACCGTCTGCCGGAGGAGAATGATCTAGATTCAGTGTTTTAGATATAAGTAGTAAAACAGGTAGAAAAGTTACCACTGAGTGAAACCATGTTTATTTTCAGAAGAAGTCAAATTAAATTTATTTTTTGCATGCAGGGAAAATACTTATGTATTTTGGAGATTGGTTAGGATATATAACCTCTAATTTTTGGGTATATAAAGTAGATATACAGTATAACATTTAAATGATTTAGTGTATTATTTGTAAATGACAACTAACATGTTTAGAGTCACAAGACATATGTTCGGAGTCACACAAATTAAAAATTGTGTATAGACTTGGAAAATTTTAGCTAGAAATATACAACATGATACATTAGTTAGTAGTTTACAGTATTTTAATATTTGTAAGAGTGTGTGTGTATGTGTTTATGTATGTGTGTGTGTTTGTGTTTATATGTGTGTGTTTATGTATGTGTGTGTGTTTATGTGCATGTATATGTGTGTGTTTGTGTGCGTGTGTGTGTGTATATCTGTTTGTGTTTGTGTGTGTATATGTGTGTATATGTGTGTGTGTGTATGTGTGTGTGTGTTTATGTATGTGTGTATGTTTGTGTGCATGTATATGTGTGTGTTTGTGTGTGTGTGTGTGTGTATATGTGTTTGTGTTTGTGTGTGTGTATATGTGTATGTGTGTATATGTGTGTGTGTGTTGAATGTTTTAAGATTTGAGAATATTTTTACTTTAGGGATAAGGATTATTTTGGTCAACAAAACTAGTAATGAAATTTTAAAACATTACAATGCATTACTATTATTATATGATTATATGATTTCACAAATCAGTAATTTTAATAATTTTGATATTAATATATACTGTATCTATTTATGATCTTACTGGAGTATAAAATTAATAACATTAACATAAATTGCCATTCATAGGATACAGACTCTATATACCTTCCTCAGTGTTAAAGCAGAGACCATTAATTAATCGCTATTAACTTAAACTCATTAAACATTCATTTTAATTTTGTTCTGACCTATTACTGCACCTCATCCTGTAAGTTAATTTTAGAAAGCTTAGGAAGTTGATGTTGCCATGCCCTGCATTAACTAACTTACTTAAATTGCTCAACCCCATTAATGAACTGTACCTTTTTTAATTATCAATTTAAACATCAATTAAGCATGCTCTTATTTGTAGGCAATTATTTTATGCACATTACTCATAGACAAAATGCTAAAACAGCCAATAAACAAACATTCTATTTTATATTTTTTTATTTTATGAATATTTCTTTTGTAGTGCAATAGAATTTTTAAAATTTCAGGCATTTTGAAAGAAGATCTTTGTATGTATCTGCATTGCAAATCACTATTGTAGCACTAAATAAACCTAAACACTAAATTTAATTAAGTACGCACAGATTCACAAAATTGCGCACAAGAGGTAAGGCAAAGTGGATGGGGATGGTCTTGTTGGTGAGGGTCATTGGGTGGTAGTAGACAGTGTTGTAAGTCTCCAGCACAAAAATGGCTGTTTAGAATAGAGACAGCTGAAAGCTCATTTTCATCTGTTTCTATTTCGAAAAACAGACATTTTAGGTTTTTTTTGAATGTGTAAGTATGCCAATAGGCATACTTAAACACTGATTCTCAGAACCCGCCACCTGCCGAACCCGTCTCACCCACTGCATGTGGCAGACCTCACCAGGGTAATCAGAGGAATTTTTGGGTTAGGCTCTGGGTAAGAGAGGATTAGGGTTAGGTTCTCTGGGGAAGGGAGGGATAGTGTCATGGGAGGGAAGGGTTAGGGTTAGGATCAGCCTGTGTTTAGGGGAGCGTAGATTTAGGCTACGGGGATGGGACACTTAGGGTCAGTCTGCGAGGTAAGGGAGTCTTAGGGTTAACCTACAGGGAGGGGAATCTTAGGGTTCGGCAGTGGGGAAGGGAATCTTAGGGTTAAGCTGCAGGAAAGTGAGTCTTAGGGTTAAGCTGCGCGAAAGGCAGGTTTAGGGTCAGGCTGCGGAGAAGGGAGGGTTAGGGTTAGTTTCAGGGCTGGCGCGACCCGCTCTGCGAGGGGATGCAGTGCATCCCGGCGCCATGCTGGATAGGCGCCGGACATCCCCCCGCACCATGCTATACAGATTGGCAGCGTTCATACAGTCTCCTGTATGAACGCTTCCAATATGTATAGCGGGCAGCGGGGGGATGTCCGGCGCCTATCCAGCATGACGCTGGACACCCCCTCTCCCAGCTATACAGATTGGCAGCGCTCATACAGGAACTTCTTGTATGAGCACTTCCTGTCTGCAAACACAGCGCCACAGAGGAGGAAGGAAACAGGTAAGTAAATAGGAGAGGATGGAGGTACATTATGGGGAATACTTGGGGGGGTGGAGGGTAACTGGAGGCACATGAGGGGGAATGCTGGGGGGAAGGAGGGGAATTAAAAGCATATTATGGGGAATACTGGGGGGAAAGAGGATAACAGGAGACATATTATGGGGAAAACTGGGGGGAAAGGAGGGTAACTGGAGGCATATTATGGGGAATACTGGGGGGAAGGAGGGAAATTGGAGGCATATTATGGAGAATACTGGGGTCCAGGAGGGGAATTGGAAGCATTTTATGGGGAATACTGGGGGGAGGGGGTAACTGGAGGCA
>WWET01000410.1:162420-195291 GCA_011038615.1 Limnodynastes dumerilii
CACACACACTATTAGCATTATTTATATCAGTATATATTGGTATCAGCATTAATTATAGCTATATATATCTATATAGATGTATCTAAATATACATGAAAAAGTGTCAATGTATGTGTGTGTATATATGTATATATATATATATATATATATATATATAAAAACAGCAAGTACTCTCAATAATATATGTAATAAAAAATGAACAATAAAAGTACAACTAGAAATAAAGATAAACATTGCATACTTTACAAAAAACATAAACAGATACTGCATGAAGTTATAAATACTATGATCCACTACATATAGAGAATTTCATAAATCATTTACAAAATAATCATTTTAAGAATAAAATAAAAACAAACAACCAATACAGTTAAAGAGAAGTAAATGTAATTGTGTTTGTTATAAAAATGTTATGTTAATTAATGTTCAAAATAAACTTCAAACTATACACAAATAATGGCAATTTTACATGTTTAAAGTCTAGCACAAAATGTGAAATCAGCATAAGATTTAATAAACGAGCCTTCATTTGTATAATTTATAAACACATATCCATTGATTAACAACACGCAGCAAGTGTTGCATGAATGAAATAAGGGAAGACACATGGCCTCACAGCAAACAACACGGTTCTTCAACTTACGAGTGGTCGAGGGCTACCTTATCTTTTCCCATGCGTATGTTAGTTTACACAAGACACTCCTACTTGTGAATCAGTCCTAACTCTGTTGGAACGCCCATACTGTACATCAGTAGCCGGTGTGCCCCTCTAGCCACACATGCAAACTCATTACGTGCCGATGTGTGCATCATTCCTAAGTCAGACGTCCGTGTATGTGAATCAGTTGGCTATGGTTTCCATGCATATATTTGGGTTCTGGGCATGCGCAGTTTATCTGATTGTATAAATACGCACGGAGATTCTACACTTACTTAAATGTGAATACGGTCCTTGATCTGCACTGGATATTTTTCCTTTTGTTTTGTATATAATGATACATTTAAATGTTCATTCGTGGATATGATGTTGTAGCCAAGTAATTACATGGTTCAGGTATTTGTTTTGGGGCTTTTACAGTGAGCATATATTAACCTACGGGCATATGATGGGTTGTACTACAAAGGAACTGTTGTATCAGTGTAAAAGTTTAGGTGAGTACTAGTACTTTTTGCATACAAAAAAGCAGTGACTATTAATGAAATCGATTTCCTGATTATACATGTTGAATAGCATACAGTTTTACCTTCAGCAAAGGCTAAAAGATTTGGGCTGAAAGTATAGCATAGCGTAGAATAATATGCCAAGAAGATAGATAGAAATCAATGCCTAACTTTGAGAGGAAAACTTGGAGGGAAGGGAACATTGACCAAGTGAAAATACACAGCTATTATGATTTAAAATGAATCCTACTCTGTAACAGAGTGTGAAATTACTTGTTTACATCTCTTATCTGAGCACTGGCTAGATATGGGCAATTCATGGAATGGCATAAATATAAACCAGGCTTGTGTTCAGCTGAATTTACTGGTGTCTTCAATCGCCTGGGAAATGTATTATCACACAGCCGATTACAGCTCTTGCATATATCACTGTGGCAATGCTTGGTGCTGTTTCTTCTGTTTATTATGGACATTACTGTATCATTTTAAATACAACTAACTTACTGTAAATGGTGTAAATTTATTTATTAAATTTATTTGTGACTTTACTTCACATAAAAGTCACAAATAATCATTGTGTAATATAGAAATGTAATGCCACCATTAAGTGTATAAACATATATTTAATGTCAAATACAACAATAGACTAAAATATCATATCTTATTTATCAAGATTAATAACCACTAATTAGTAAATATGCTTTGCTCACACCTAGGGAAGTGTGCAGACATAGGGAAGGCTTGGTAAATTTTGATTCTGCCCACTAAGTTGATCTTGTAAAATCCTATTTAAAGTATATGCATTGTAAATATTAATTGGAAATCTATTTACGTTCACATCGGCAATGAATATTCATGATTAGTACACATCCAATAGGATGCACAAACAAAGGATAATATTTATTTTGATTGACAACATTTTTTTGATTGTTCTTTAAATGCCCAGAGTTAAAGAAGACAATACAAGACAATTCTTAATCAACTAGAATATTTAATAAAAAATTAAGCAAAATACAGCTTTGGCTGGTAGTTATTCAACAAGGGTCCAGGAACCCCTATCGTATTTATTATTGAGCCGGACAGGACAACAATGGGTACTTCTGCACTCAGTCATTTTCGTAGGTGAGATTTACTGATTATCAAACTAATTCCTATATTCCACATATACACAGTATAGGTTAGCATTGCATAATGTTAGTATCACATATCCTCTGCTCCTACTAAGCTACCTTATCAACATGTCACAGTTATAATAACATGCATAAAAGCACATAAACAAAATGGAGAACAGCAGCTTCATAGGCTGTCCAGACACACAAGCCAACACCATATTAACCATAATATCCTTGCTAGTTCTCTGTAGTTTGAACTTTTATGTATTTTGCCTTCAAGACAGACTTGCTATAACTCAGTTTTACAAAGTCATGGTCTACCCGCTTACCATTACCATATAAATATCACAATAATATGCTTTTCTTGACTAACAACAACTGTGGCCAGACACATAATACGAAAAATGTGACTTAAGGATACATTTGGCAGAGACACTCTAATATCGGGGAGGAAGGGGTCAGGGGGATAAAACTATTTAAATCTTTTTAACCCACTGAAAAAAACGACCACAAAATACACTATAAAATTATACACTGCTGAATTCTATTCAAACATTGTATAATGATATGTCTTAGTAATTAATGAACATAGTGTATATGTAGTATTGGTTTCATTTTTACTTGGAACACTCTTGATTAGAGTGTTTGATTGCATGCTTTCAACGCTTGAATACAATGTTCCATTACAGCACTTCTCTTGTTTGATTGCTACAGTTTTAATATGCCTATTAAGTTTTAAACAGCGTACAAAGCAGTAACATCTTTGTTCTAGTTCTAGATACATAATAGGCCAATATTAAAATAATCCTTGAGAAATGTAAATGATCTCTGTAACCAACCATTATAACAATTCTTCAAACATCAGGCTTGATCCTGATTTAATAACGATAGGTGATTTCTGTACGTCATCGCCTGTCAGTATGTAGAGCACAGTACATGGAATTCTGTATTGGAACACACCCGTCTAATGCAGATTTCCATGCGGAGGCATACAAGATACACATGGTGGGTGGGCATTGGTATTTAAATTGTAAGGGCTTGGCTAAGGGCTTATACTTAAAGTAGGGGACTGCGCACGGAAATCCCTCCTGCACGTAGGAGTGCCCTGTACACCTATGCACGGACTTTGGGGTTATAAATTCCATATGTTAACCTCCACAAAGGTCTTCTTTTGAGAATTTAACTCATGCACATACAATTTTATAAGTTGCAAAAGTAAAAATAAATGCTGAGTATATTATAGATCTGTCAATATTCACAATGGTAACAATCCTACTCAAGGTCTAAAGCTGGCCATACACTAGACGATTATCAGCCCGATCACCAATTATCGGGTGATCGCTCAAATAATCGCTCTGGTGTATGGTACAGATCATTTTTTGAAACGCCAAATAAACGCACCAGAAATGCTCTGGTGCAATTATTTGATCTTTTGACATGTTTCATTTAAATCGGGAGAAAGCTCCCGATATTTTAAGGGAGCCAATCAGCAAGCTGAATGGCTCCCTGTTGTTCAGAGCTGCTGCTGCTTCATATCTATGTACAAAGCTGCTCTGACAGCTCTCCTTTACAGCTGCCAGAGCAGCATAGCACATAGATATACAGCAGCGGCTATTGCAGGAGTAGTACAGACAGGGATCAGCCGAAAACGCGCTGTGTGAAGCGTGGCTTCGGGTGATTCTTATCTGAATTACTGCATGCAATAGCCACTGCTGTATATATGTGTGCTATGTTCCTCTGACAGCTTTAAAGTACACCTTCAGTGCTGTCAGAGCAGCTTTGTACATAGATATAAAGCAGCAGCAGCATAGAGCGCTGCCCCCTCCCCTCTTCTGCTAGGATTATCGGTCCCAGCAGAGGAGGTGTATGGTGCCGATAATGGGATATATCCCTAGCGGGAAATTGTCCCGTTTATCAGTCCACCCCATTGCTGAGTCCGATATTCGTACTAGCGTGGCCAGCTTTAGAATGGGGGGAAGGGTGGTGGGGGTTCCTTTTCATCACCACCCACTGATCTGCATCTTCATAGTTTAGTTGTCCAGACTTTTTCAGTGTTATAACTGAATGAAACCTAGACCCCCCCCTTCCTTGCTGATGACCCTGATCTTTTAAACATTAATAATAATTATTATAATAATAACAATAATACTCTCATGATCTTATACTAGTAGATCTTTGTTAGGTTACACTGGAAAACTTCTCACCCACCTATAATTCAGGAGTGGTTAATGAAAATTAACTTTCACTGATCACTGATCACTATTCCAAATTAATGCAACACAATTCCAATGAATTAGGCTCATTATTAAGGAACAATCAAGACCATTTCTAGTCGCTCTCTCCTCTACAGTTTAGATCTGCAGGCGCTGTCAATACATTTAGCAATTTTCTGCTTCCTCCTAAAAATCAATAGAATTTGATTGGGTGGAGACGGAGACTAGAACCTTTAGCTAATCTCCTCTTCACCAGGTAGTAATGCACCTCTCTGGCACTCCCCTTCCTAGCCTCCTTCCAGCTTACCTCTGCCCCTACCCTCTTCCCATTCCCTTAAATCCTTAAAATGTCAAAACATGTCTCAATAGTCTTGCTTTTTTCTTTTAATTGATATTTTTTAACATTTTCCTAAGTCTGGTACAAATATGTGTCGCTTTTCAATTTAGATGGCAATTGATTCAAATGTACCACTGTCCCCTTTTACCACGTCCCCACCTCGTAGCTCCCTCTCAAACTCTCACTGTGCTCTATCCCCTCCTGCCTGATCTGCCAAGCTAGACACCTTGTATTTTGCCTTGCTGTCTGTGCTTGCTTCATTTTCTTGTTTTTTGTGATATTTTTATATTTATACTGTGCATCCATGCCCTGTATTTCTGTACTGTATTTTGTTGTTGTATTTCGTACGGCACTGCGGACAGCTTGTGGCGCCTTATAAATAAACGATAATAATAATAACTAGCTGTTATTGTACATGTTTGCTGTACTATTTTGCCAACTGAATAAAAACAATTTACAAACCAATGTGGCAGAACAGAATCATGGAGAACACTTTTATTATTTCGTTTTTTGTTTTTTAGCAAAGCTGAAAAATATTTAACATAATTATAAGTGTAAATAAGATGTGACCTTACTATGAAGTGTTTATAAATGCATTTCTATTTTGTTGAATATATATTGTATGGTAAACTTATTTTACACACCATTTTCCTTTGGTGGTGTTTTTGTCAAAGGTCTACCATTGCTCATAAATGATTGCATGCAATATTTAATTTTTTGGATTGACAGCTTGTTCAAATCTCTCTTTCTATGCTGTAATCCACACGTTCTCAAGGGAAAAGTCTTTGTATATGAAATGGACATGGGAATTTCTATGGAAACTGGGGATTAAATTGATTGAAGTTGACCTATCTGACTAATATTATTGCTATATTGGATTCGAACTGAGGATAAAAAATAGATTACTGGAATTCAATCTGCGGCTTACAGCAGGCTGACATAAAATAGGGAATATAACCTGTAGCATATGAAAACACATGTGCATAATAGAAAATAGTGCATTTGAGAGTAACCTTGTTTATTTTTATATTTTTAATTTATTTAGGTGAAGTATATTATTGAAGAGATGAGCAACATTTATGAGTCAGCAGCCAACACCCTTGGAATTTTCAACAGTCCATGTCTTACTAAGGTGGAACTAAGAGTTTCTTGCAAGGGGATATCAGACAGAGATGCCCTTTCTAAGCCAGATCCCTGTGTCATCCTGAAAATGCAATCACATGGACAGTGGTTTGAGGTAAGTGTACAAAATCAAATACATCCTTGACTCTTAACTGTTTTCTCAATTATTGGCCATTTCAATTTACACAAACGTTATTAAAATGGATAAATGTATCATTACTTCCTGTGAGTGTCTGGCAGCTTCAGGAGAATGGAGATAAGCAAGTTAAATGTACCAGCATAAAAGCTCAAACACAATTAAAGTGAAAAAGAGCATTCTTCGTCATAATTAATGCATTCATTATCTTCTTAATAAAAAAATATGTAATTGCTAGATTTTAACAGCAAACCTTTTCCTTTTGATTAAAATAAAGAAAAATTACAGTAAGTCTAATTCCTGGATTCAGGGTAGAAACTTTCCAATGTCTATTTACATTAACTTATTGGCCAACAACGGATCAAACCCTTACTACAACTGGCCTGAAAGTTAGGTTAGATTATCTGTATTGCTAGATAAAAACATGTAGGAATTTAAATAGACCTAAGACCGTCAATGGTCTCTGCTTTTATACCTGATGTATTAATACACTTACAATATAAATTATGTATGATTGCAATAGTTATTTACTTTGTCCCATTAATTAATATGGTTTCCTGTAAAGATGATCATCTGTATGTTCCCAGTCGTCTACATATATCCTTTTTAGATATGACCATCATCGTAATCAGTTTATTTGTTTCTTCTGCTGGTATATTGATATTGTACCACCAAATGCCTCCTTATTAGGCCAAGTTAAATTTTCCATAATGCACAGTCTTCATTAAGCCAGATAGCAAGTTCTTTTTCTTTTTTTTTTTTTTTTAAACATTGTGTATAATTTAAATTGGTTAATATCATAATGATTTTTATTATTATCATAGCAACTCGCTCATCTACCTATTCACACTTTGAACAGTAAGATCTGTTGAATAACCAAACACAAGGATAACACAGGAAGACATATATCTGACACAAGGCCCAGCCCAATCTAAGTGGAGGGCTGTTAAACAGAATCTGATTGTTGTTAGGAATCTATGGGGATCTATCTAGTAATAATGACTATCCTGTAGTACTGTATGTTGCTTAGCTATTTAGTTATACGTTATACTTATCTGGACTGAGATCCCTGATGAGCTCTTTCTGTAGACTTTTTCTCTGCCATTTGCACATGTGCTGAAGAATGAAGAATGAAGATGTTGATATGGCTGAAGAAAAAGCTCACCAGGGATTGCCAAAGACAGCTAAGTTCTGTCTTTTACTATGCCGATGTTTGTTCTTTACTTGTTGAATCTCACAACCCAACTGCTCCCATACTGGAGGCTAAGGTTTTAGTTTTTGTTTTTTTTTTAAATATAGCGTAACAACATTCCTTTATTCCATTAGGATATCATAACTTCTAAAATGGGATGCAGTCTCTGCTTAAAGAATTCTATTTTCGATATACAGGAAGCTAAAAGCTCATTTACGTCTGTATTTCGAAAATATTACTATATTGAAAGTTTTAGTAATGAATGGGTAAGCATACCGCTTGCCATACTTACCCATTCATTTATTCGCAGACCCGCAAAGTTTTAGGGTTAGGCTGCAGGGAAAGGAATCTTAGGGTTAGGCTGTGGGGAAGGGAGTCTTAGGGTTAGGCTGTGGGGAAGGTACTCTTAGGGTTAGGCTGTGGGGAAGGGAGTCTTAGGCTGCAGAGAGGAGAGAGTTGGGTCAGGCTGAGGGGAGATGAGGTTTAGGGTTAGGGTATTGTAAAGGGAGGGTTAGGGTAAGAATTAGGAGAAGGGAGACTTACCATTTACCGCTCTGTCTTCATTCTGGGAATTATTGATTGCTTCTACTCAGCGAGGCAGAAGCAATCGATTTCCGAAGCACTTCGCTGTGGGCTGGTAGAGGCGGTGACCTACACCCTTCTAAAATGTAATGATCTAAAGCTGTAACATGTTCCATGAAAGCTGCCTAATTAAGCCCCTGGGCTGCCATTTATAGTTGTCTTAATCCTCTGGTCATGATGATGCTCTGGCAATAATATTACAGGGTTGCTGACTCTCCCGGAATATCCAGGAGACTCCATAATTCGGGCAATTTGGGAAATAAAATTTCCCTTAAAGAGTCCCAAAAGGCAGCTACTGCGCATGCGTGGGCACTTTGGCCTAAAGCGTGACCGAACAATGTCAGAAAAAGTCCTGCAGATCATCACGGGACCTCGCCAAAGCAGTAATTATGAGTAAATATGGGACCCGGTGTTGCACGAGGTACAACGAGCCTTTTAAACATGATTATCGCTCGATGAGCTAATTATAGGAAATGTAGCCAAAAACTCGCATAGAATTGTAGAAGTGAATTCAAATCAAAAGGACGGCATCATTTTACAATTAATGCAGTAAGGGAAATGGGTTATTGCACAACACGCTATGGGTCTGCTTTTGCCATTGGTTAAAGAAAAACAAGATGTTATAAAGAAAGTAGATACTGCAGAATTTACATTTAATAACAGTGGACCTGATCCATACCCCTACACATTCTCCATAGATGCGCACGAGGGGGGGGCGTGAACCCCCCCTGTCACGCTTCTCTTTTGTACGTAATAAGGAAGCCTTAAGTCATACTTGTAGATCCAATGTTAACACCCATATTGTATAATTTACATGCTTCCCCTCCCCCCACCTTAGTGTGCAGAGGGGAAGCACTGCCCAATTGTTCTTAGGAACTAAGTTCTGTACGATGG
The DNA here is from genome assembly GCA_011038615.1 of Limnodynastes dumerilii. Lineage (NCBI taxonomy): Eukaryota > Metazoa > Chordata > Amphibia > Anura > Limnodynastidae > Limnodynastes > Limnodynastes dumerilii. The sequence goes on from WWET01000410.1 coordinate 171,170, forward strand.
TAGTTACGTTAGCATGCACCCTTCAGTCAAAACTGCCCACTAAAGCACTTCACGTGTGTAAGTGAGGAAACGAACAAACCTGTATCTGTGCTTTTTCCTTATTTACCATTTCACAACTGAGATATAGTTCTCTTTCAATACAGTGACAAAATTCTATTGTGAAAAATATCACACTTTTTAAATGTGTCATAAATTGTACAATGTTAATTCACACCAATTTCGATCAATCTATCATTTAAATATACAGCAAAAAATGACTAATCTTTGGAGCTTTAGTGACATCACCCATCCTGCTCAGACAGAAATTCAAGCTGAAAAAAGGAAATCATTTATCTCCAGTGATCAAAGCATTTCCATGCAATAAAGACTTTACTTAGAATTATCTATATCCTTCTCTCTCTCTTTATCTTGTGGTGGAGAAACTTGTCATATTTAATTTACCTTACTGATAAATATTCATGTTCTTTCTCCGATGTTCTATTGTGTCTCCCTAAGACTTTGAATAAAAAGGAAATAGCTAGGTAAAATAGAATGCTCATTATTTTAAGTGTTACCAGGAGTTTCTGTTATTGAAAAGAATATGCTTAAAAGTAACATACATTTCAGTGTTACATACAGTGTTATATTGTGATAGATAGGAAAGCAGAGCCACATCACATGTTTTCATCTGTGTCTTTTGTCAAGCATCAAAAATGTGCATGTTAAAGTACGATGTGCCTTTGAGGAATTCTCTTCTGTTATCTGTCATGGTTCCTGCATGCATTGCAGGAATGAAAGGGGGACCTCATCAATTGGTGAAGATGAGGGAATCCTGGAACCATGTAGCAGATTTCTCCCAATAAGCAAAACCTCAGCATCTAGGATGTATAAAGACCTTATCATTTTATACCTGCCAGCTTCAATAGAAGAGCAGCATTTGCCTGAAATACAGAAGCCTTGTTCTTGTACATGATAAAATTGTCAATAACATACAGAACTGGCAGTGGAAATTGAGATGAAATGAGGCAGATAACCACTTGGTCCTATCTTGATAATTTGTTCAAAGGTTTTATGCCAGTTTTAGTTATTCTCTAAATCTTCTGTTCAAGTAATTTTAAATGGAGCATCATTTATTTAAAAAAAAACCAAAAAAAAAAAAACATTCAAAACTAAAAATCTGATTTAGACTTAAAATTACAATTAACACATTAAAGTTATTTGAAAGTATAAGCCAAAGCAGTTCATTACTGATAAGCCTTTTAGCTTGTGATGTGAAATATTAAGTATGTGAAGATATTTCTGAACTGAGAGGGCTTATACTGGCACTTCAGAAAACACCTAAGGGTGTCCCAGGGTGAAGGTCTGGCAAGATGACATCATTGTCTCACAAGACCATCACCACTGCACAATGCTAATTAAGGTGCCTCAAATGATAGTTTTGCACATGGGCCTACCACCACTTGTCAATGCTGCCATAGATCAATACATAGGAATTATTATGAGCATAGAAACACAGAAAGTGACGGCAGATAAGAGCCACATTGCCCATCCAGTCTGCCCATTTGTTTATTCAAAACTAAACATAACTGACCCTAGACCCTATTTACCCTCAATTTAGTTTACTATTTAGGCTATCCTTATATTTATCCCAAGCATGTTTAAACTGTTCTACTGTATTGGCCTCAACCACCTCAGATGGGAGGCTATTCCACTTATCTAGCACCCTTATAGTGAAGTAATTTTTCCGCACATTTCCTCTGAATCTACAACCCTCCAGTTTATATTCATGCCCCCGTGTTCTATTACACCTCTTCCTTTGAAAAATACCTCCCAACTTTTGAGAATTCGAAAGAAGGACAAAATTTTGAGACCTGGTAGAGGGGGTGTGTCTTGAGCCACCCAGTGGGTGTATCTGGGAAAGTGGATGTGTCTTGCACCGCCCAGACCAGCTTTTATTTAAAAACCATCTATATGTCTGCCTCTAAATATTAGGCCTGCCATCTATATGTCTGGCCCTTATTATTTGTCCAGGATTCATATGTCCAGCCTCCATATCCGCCTCTTTATTTGTCCTACCTCCATGTCTGCTCCTTATTATTATTAATATTATTACTATTAATATTATTATTTTTCCCAGCCTCCATATGTATCCCCCTGTTTATTTGTCCAGTCTCCATGTCTGCCTCTTTATTATTTGTCCAGCCTCCATGTCTGTACCTTATTATTATGTCCAGCCTCCAGTCTTCCCATTATTATGTCCAGCCTCCATATTAACTTCTTTATTATTTGTCCATCCTTCATGTCTGACCCTTACGATGGTTAGCCTCCATGTCTGTCCCTTGTAATGTCCAGCCTCCATGTCTGCCCCTTGTAATGTGCAGCCACCATGTCTGCCCCATGTAATGCCCAGCATCAATGCCTGCCACCTATTGCCAGTGGCAGCCTCCATCTGCCCCCTTATTGCCAGTGCCAGCCTCCATTTGCCCCCTTATTGACAGTGCCAGCCTTCATGTCAGACAATTTATTTTTTGACTTACCTTAGATGTCTTCTGTCTTCCTCCGCGGTGCTCCCACTGTCTGGCTCTCCCTCTCTCTGGGCGGCATCTGTCTGCGGTCACGTGATCTCCTACGGGAGCCCTGTAGGACCAATTCCCTTTTCTTCCCGTAGGAGCCCTGTATTACCTGTACTGTGCTCTGTGAAAAAGCTCTGCCGCATATACAGCGGCACAGGCTTTAAAAAAACAAAAAAACTTTGTCCCGAGAGTTTAATCTCTCAGGACAAGTTGTAGTTGTGAGGCGGATGGGACAGTTGGGAGGTATGCTATGAGGCCTGTGCCTATGCAAAGTGGCTTCTCTTGTACGACAGGGCAGCTTTTCTTTGAGGGGAGTAGGTTGACTCCCTCTATTGGGAGATCTCACAGCAAACCTAGGGCTGGATCCAGAAGCTTGAAATTAAGAGAGGAAAGTTTCTCCTTGGCAAAATCACACTTCAGGGGGAGTGAAGTTAATTGTATTCTTTGCATGCAGGGATATATCTTACTGCACACAGATGACCAGCTTCACTATTACAATGTTATTTAGACTTGGGCCGGGAAACCTCACCTCTCAACTCTAATACAGTTTGCAGCAGATGAAAAATGACTCCCCTGAAATCAACATGATTTAGCCCAGGAGTAACTTTCCTCTCTTAGGGCCTGATCCTGAGCTACGATGTTACACTGAGCGGTCTAACACTCAGCGTAACATCGCAGCACATCCTCGACACTCCCCCTTGTCCTAACGTATTAACACTCGCTTACACCCGGCTGAAGGCTACCCTTCAGCCGGCGTAAGCAAGTGTTAATACGCTGGGGACGCCCCCTCCAGCGTTACTACGCTGCTGCTACGGACCCTCGAACGTTGCTATGCCCGGCAACATCTGTCCGGCGCATGCGCAGATCAGCTTTTCAGCCGCCCTCACACTTGCGCCCGGCATTTAATGCCGACATGCGTAGGTATGGATCAGGGCCTTAATTTCTAGCTCCTTCTTAAGTCTGGATCCAGCCCCTAGTGAGTAATATAATATTCCTAGACTAACTAAATCTGTCACAGATTAGGTCATAGCTGATTAACTGGTGTCTAGGATTACCAAATTACTGCATAGTTGCTGAATCTCCCGGAATGTCCAGGAGACTCCCAAAATTCAGGCAGTTCTCCACGTAAATTGCGTCATCAAGTCCCACCCCCGTCCTTATGAAACCCTGTACCCTGAAGTCGACAACCCTGAACTACTGTACTATGATCAGATCAGATGTGTACCAGCAAGCTAACTGATTTACAGTTACACTCAGCTTTTGTATCATATCTGATCTAGAATGTAACCTAAACATATTGGATATTAATTCACTTGACTACAAACAAACAAACAAGTATTGCCATATATTAGATAGGCCTTTCCTGTCCAAAGCCATCTCAGCTCTTCAGGTTCCCTCTCTTGTGTGAAATTGGGAATGACCACCTCTTATACACAAAACCTGAAATTGCTAGAGAATGAGCTTGTTAAGTGTCACTGGAAATGCAAGATGAATTAATCGCAAAACTACATACGTGTGGATAAAACCTCATACATGAAAAATACATTTTAGAGTATAGTTCTCTGTGACAAAAATACAGCAGGACAGAAGTGTGACATTATAAACTTTAGGAGGACATGTCACCTTTTAACTTTTATGGTTACATGGGAAAGCACATACTCTATGTACGGTAGGATATCGAGTAGAATAGTAGCTAAGGGCCTCTCTCATTAAACTTTAATTAAAATAAAATATTTAAATTACCACCTCCAGATATGGCTTTATATTTGTTATTTTATGCTTACCTAATTAAAATGATCTATCAGGGAATAATTGATGTGTATGCCTGGAAGGCAGCCTTGGGGCAGCAAAAAAATAAATAAATTTAACGTCGAAAAGAAATGTTATTTATAGTGGTTAGAAGGTCCACATACTTTATTTGTCACAGGTGTCAGGGAAATCAAAATATAAGGTGTTTGGTGAATTGATCTGCTGGCTACAACATTACACATAATTTCCCCAAATGCATTATAAGTAATGATTTTACCAACAACTGAAAGTCCTGATGAACATGCTGATTTAAGCATACACACTGACACAATTTACCACCAGATCTAGTGTGTAATATTTAACACATATCTGAGTATGTAATATTAACCCTGTGAAGTCTAGTCACTGTAAACTGTATTGTATATTTTATATCGGTCATCTATACTCTCTGTTTTGTATAGTGTTCACTGGTTTGCTCTCCCTATTGTTTAGAGGTTAAGGTCACTGGTATGCTCTCTGTATTCAATAGCTGTCACTTGTGTGTCTTCTGTATATGGATTACTTGGGTGCCGTCTGTATTGTGAATATAGGTAATTGTTGTACTTTCTGTATTTTGGGATCACAAACTTTTTATTACCATCACAGGGGATCCACAGCAAAATAGTTTACAGCCAAATCTAATAGTGGTTTGTGTAAATAAGATGTGTTCTGACCCTCTCCATACCTCAAATAATCTGTGACCTATGTATGTGAAATTATACACAGTACATAATACATGAACATTTCATGGAGCAGCAGTTCTTATTCGGTTCTTATTCTTGTTCTTGTTCTGTGTATTATTATATAGGTCACTGGTATATTCTCTGCTTTGAATATCAGTCACTGGTGTGCACTCTGTATTATATTGTGGTCACAGGTTGGCTCATTGTGTGCTGTCTTCTCGTATAGTGGTCACTTGTGTCCTGTTTGCTTAGTATAGCGGGGAGCTCTCAGTATGAAGGGATCCAAAAAGTTTTTTACTGTCACAAAAGAAGACACCATTTTAAAGCAATATATACAGTGTAAGCAGTATTAAATCTCTTTATATTACAAAATGATAAACTGTTTTTTTTGCACCCTGTTGAACTCCTTTGAAGCCTGGTCCATATTGTATATGATATACAAATGATGAACAACATATGCACTTTGTTTTATTGTCTCATTGTTCTCAAACCCTGTTGGTTATTAAAACAATTACTTTATTTTAAAAAAAGGCCTGATTCAATTGCCCGTGATCCCGGACTGCAGTGCTTTTTACATGAATTTACATCCAAGATTTTTACTTACCGTAATAGTCTTTGCGGGCAATTGAATCAGGCCCTTAAATCCATAATAGCTTATTGGCAGTGTTACATACTGTAGAGGTAATAAAGCAGCATGTGAAGTTTCTCTGTCTGGGTTTAATGTGACTGGTTTTTCTCCGCTGCTGGATAACCAATTAGAAGTGTGCCTGATCTCTGCAACTGATTGGAGCAGTGGACTTTAAATAGCCTGAGTCCAGGAAGCCTCATTGTCGGCTATTGCGTCTGGTGTTCCTGTGTTTGCCTGCTGTTCTGATTGTGTTCTACATGTGCTCCTGCCTTGGATTTTGTTATGTATCTTGTCCTTTTGTTAATCCTGGTGTTACCCTTGTTCTCTCTGACTCTGTTGTCTGCCCCATTACCTATCTGAAGTATGTGGTGTGGCTGGTACTGCTCATTCCCCTCTGCTGAGTGGTGTGTGTGTTTACCATCTCATGCTACCCGTACCAGCCAAGTGAGCTTTCCATCTGCTCCTCTCCTGTGTATGTGTAAACGTTGTGTTTACCATCTCACAGCGTGTTGGTGTCTGGTTGCTGGACTCTATCTGTTGTAGTGCACACTCTGTGTTACCATCTCTTCTTGTGTCTTTACCCCGTGAGTCTATCTCTGGTATCTATTACCACCACTATCAGTGTGTGTTCTGTGAGGGTGAGTCAGCCCATCGGACTCTGCTCTCCTGTTTAGCGGTGCCCTGTATTTGTTGTCCTTCTATGTGTGTCATCTGCCTTTGGAGGTCCTTGTCTGTTATCTGTTCCACATCTGGGCTTATCTGCATACCTCTGGTTCTTATTCATGTTCATTGTATTACACCTATTTTCAGTGTGTGTGTTTCAGCCAGCATTCTTGTGTGTAAGGGTTTCAGGTTGTGTATTGGTTCCAGTTCAGGGACTTAAGCTTCAGGTTTTCCTTGGAGGCTATTGGCAGGGGCTGCAACCTATCAGGAGCCAGCAACCATGACTAACCCCACCATCAGGGGCTCTAGTGAATATTTGGCACTGGTTTAGACTTCACACTCTTTTGAGAACCCTTCCTGGAGACTGTAACAAGCAGGCAGTTTGATGTAACAAAAGCAAGTGTAACAAGCTAAAAGCTAGATCTCTGCTCCGCAATTATGATATCAGAACCCTACCTTAAGATTTCCTTACTGGGAATGGCTCAGAAATCTGGATAGTGAATAAGGACTGAAACATACCCTTAATGTACTATTTAAATACGTAAAGAAAGATTGGGCACTGCCAGAATTATCGAGAGAACGAGAATTCTGACACTGAACTCTTGTTCTCTCTATAATTCTGGCAGTGCCCAAAGGGTATAAATATACCCCAATGATAGTAGACCTGTCATTAGCGTCAGGATGTCCTGCGTGCAGGACATAGTTTACAGCGTTTGTATAGGGTTTTTTTTTTTGCCAACGCCACCCCTGGATTAAAAGCTTACAAGACTGGACCCCCATCATAGCATCTAAGTATGGTATTTTTTTTATTTGTGTGGGCATTTTATGGGCATTTTTTTTATATTTTTATTTAAGGGGCACATGTGGCAGTTTTTATTAGTTAAAGTATGTGGGCACTGTATGATTTTTTTTCACGAAGGGGACAGGGACCTGGCATTTTTTTAATTATTTGGATTTTGAAGGGGCACATGTTGCAATTTCTTTTTCTGTGAGCACCTTTTTTTTTTTTATGAAAGGGACGGGGTATTTGCATTATTTTATTATTTAACATTGTAGGGGGGCACTTGGGACGTTTAACAATTTTTTATTTTTTTTTATGGAAGGGCACAGTGTATTATTTATTTATTTCTTTTTTTTAATGGCATGGGCATGAAACGCTTTTTGGGGCATGGCATGCTGCTGATAGTAGTGCTACTACCGCAAGCATGCCTTGTCATTCATGGGCATGCTTGCAGTAGTAGTTCTACCAGCATGCCCGGCCGCGCCGTTCTTTATTTATTTATTTTCAGCACTTGCGGGTTGTGGTGGAGGGAGTAGCGGGGGAAGGGGTTATTTTTTTATATTACAAAAAAATAAAAAGCCATGCGGTCAGAGCAATTAAAGCTCTGACTGCTTTTTTTGGGGGGGGGAAATACGGTCAATTCAGAGATGCGTGAAAGCATGCACCTCTGAATAGCACGTTTTAGGAGGTCTGAAGTGTGTTATTTCTATCAGAAGTGGAAAGAAAGAGACATGCGCTTGTTATGGCTAATGACATTTTTACAGGTATATCTAGCCACTTAAGCTCTTCAATAAACTTCCTTTAACATCTGCTAGTCATCAATACACACACTCTCTGATGAAGCCCTATACATGGAGAAATGTGTAAGAGGTATAATTCTGTCCATTCTTAAAATCACTGTCCTAATTGGTGAGAGTCTTTCTATTCACAAACTGGAAGGCTATAATAGAGACTATAGAGACAGCTGGCCGCTGGGTATATATACCGGTAAATAGTTCCTCATATGAGTAGCTCACATTGGAAGTGGAGAATTATGGACTTTTAACATTTTATTTTGATGATTTATTTGAATGCTATCCATTGTGTCATAATTTGCGTGGAATAATAATCTTTTACGGTAAGCGCTCTCTCTTTCTTAAATTTTCTATTGGGACTAGTCATTCCAATCACTGAGCCGCTGGTATAAAAGAGTCATTTTGTATGACAGGATTTAGTGGGCGCTGGCACTTGGTGACTATGGGCCGTGTTAACATACATAAGCCGTGTGTGTAGGTTGGTGTTTTTATCAATCTACGCATGAAAGCAGCAGATGTATCACATTGGATTTCACTACATACGGTGTTGATTCTCCATGTGCACAACTCCCTACAACAGGGCGTAACTATACTCTGTACGTGGGATAATACATAATGTGGGTGCGGGGAGGCATTTACACTGTACAGTATGGGCTTGGTTAGGCACTTACGCACATAGGTTAACTAAATTTGCACATCGATATGCACAGAGAAGTTAAGGTACGGCTATGATTGCGTAAGTCAGCTAAATTCCGTCTGTCAGAGGTGAGTGTAATAGGAGTGCACTTGCCACATAAGTGCTGATTTTTGCTATTCCGTGAATTTTTAAAGCACTTTCAAGTATTAATATGGTCCTATATCACCACCAAAACTTTGGACCAAATCCAAAAGTCTGTACTTACGCATTTGTAAAGCATAAGTACCCAGTGAGATTGAACTGCACATGTGCAGGTATGGTATGGCGGCTACGCATCTGAAAATACTACAAACAATTCTCATTTATGCAAAGTAACCTATAAAGAGAATATAGCACATAAAGAGAAGACCCATAAAAAATTACTACGCATGCGCAGTATACAATTTCAGTAAACACCAGACGTATATGCAATACGTCCAGTGGTCTGAATACGGGCCAAACTGAGGAAAACCTTGCCCAAAACTGGTACGAAAAGGGACAAGAGCTTTTCTAGGTATATAAATGAAAGGTAAAAATCTAAAGAGGGTATTGTAAGGCTCAAAACGAAGAGTGAGAGTCTTGTTGACAGTGAAAGAGCTATGGCAGATCATCTTAACAAGTATTTCTGTTCAATATTCACAAAAGAAAGAGAGTGGAAGGGACCACTTTTAAATGGGAAGGCTATTAAGACAATGGGGGCAATTACTACTACTTTCACTGAGGAGCAGGTATTAAAAGAACTTTCAAAGCTGAAAGTGGACAAATCATTGGGACCAGATGGGATACATCCTAGGATACTAAAAGAGCTTAAAGGGGTGCTGGCAAAACCATTAACTGAATTATTCTACTAGTCTACTAACTAGTCTACTAACTAGTCACTAATAACTGGGGTGATTCCAGAGGACTGGAAAATAGCAAATGTTGTCCCTCTGCATAGAAGTGGAAGTAGGGAAGTAGTGACAAACTACCGACCAGTGAGTCTAACATCAGTAGTAGGGAAATTGATGGAAACACTGTTGAAGGAGCCAAATGTGCAGTATCTTAAATCCATGTGTCACGATTCCTTCAGTTCCATTCACCATTTACTTTTGTTTACTTCCTGTCACATGATTCCCTCTGCCTCTGCACTTCCTGGTTCAGTCCCTGCTACAGGCTTACCTCTCAGGTGCTATTGATTGCCTTGCTTGATTTCTCTCCACCTGGCCTATTTAGGCTCTCTCAGACAGCACTCTGGTTCCAGAACAACTTTGTCTTCCAAAGGTGCCTGGTTCTTCCTGGTACAGTTCAAGCCTGCTGTTGCTATACAGTTCAGCCTGCTACTGCTATCCAGTTCAAGCCTGCTGTTGCTATATAGTTCAAGCCTGCTGTTGCTTTACAGTTCAGCCTGCTCCTGCTATCCAGTTCAAGCCTGCTGTTGCTATACAGTGCAAGCCTGCTGTTGTTATACAGTTTAAGCCTGCTGTTGCTATACAGTTCAACCTGCTCCTGCTATCCAGTTCAAGCCTGCTGTTGCTATACAGTTCAAGCCTGCTGTTGCTATATAGTTCAAGCCTGCTGTTGCTATACAGTTCAAGCCTGCTGTTGCTATAAAGTTCAGCCTGCTCCTGCTATCCAATTCAAGCCTGCTGGTGCTATACCGTTCAAGCCTGCTGTTGCTATCCCATTCAAGCCTGCTGTTGATATACAGTTCAAGCCTGCTGTTGCTATACAGTTCAGCCTGCTTCTGCTATACAGTTCAAGCCTGCTGTTGCTATACAGTTCATCCTGCTCCTGCTATCCAGTTCAAGCCTGCTGTTGCTATCCACTTTAGCCTGTTGTTGCTATCCAGTTCAGCCTGCTGTTGCTATCCTATCCAGCCTGCTGATTCCAGTTCAGTTTAGCCTACAGACTCCAGCCCAGTCTAGCCAGTCCGCTACTCCAGTCCAGGTGCCTATTCATCACCAGTCCTACACACCTCACCTAGGACTCATTCCTCTCTACTCGTGCTCATATGCTCAGACACTTTTTGAGGCCTCCCAGTTTCCACTTCGATACCCAGCGCCCTCCGTTCTGCCAGGATCCCGTGACTGACCTAAACATTTCCAAGCCTCTGACAGCATGGATTCACTGGGGTATTAGATAAAGGGGGAGCTGTAGACATAGCTTATCTAGATTTTAGTAAGGCTATTGACACTGTGACACATCGCAGACTGTTAAATAATTTGGAAACTTTGGGATTAGACTTAAAGATAGTTGCATGGATATGATCTTGGTTACAGGATATATAACAGAGTTGTAGTAAATGTAATCCCTTCTGAGGATGATAAGGTAACCAGTGGAGTACCCCAGGGTTCTGTACTTCGACCAGAGCTATTTATATATTTATAGGTGATATTGCCTGTGGTATCGAGGGGAAAATATGCCTTTTTGCAGATGACACAAAGATATGTAACAGGGTAACACGCCAGGAGGGGTACACAAAATGAGGGATGATCTAGGTAGATTGGAGGAATGGTCAAGAGTGTGGCAACAGCAGTTTAATGCCAAAAAATGCAAAATCATGCACTTAGGGCACAAAAACCCAAAATGCTCAATATATCATTAATAGCACTACATTTGAAACTACTGAGAAGGAAAGGGATCTAGGAGTCATTATTTCATGTGACTTAAAGGTAGCCAAGCAATGCAACAAAGCAATGAGAAAGGCAAGTTCAGATGCTTGGTTGCATAGGAAGAAGAATTAGTAGCAGAAAGAGAGAAGTGAGGCTCCTTCTTAGATTGTTGGCACAACCTCACCTAGAATACTGTGTTTAGTTCTGGAGGCCATGGACCTGATTCACACTTAAGATGGCTTTAGGTTCTTATTTATACGCAACTAGTAGCAAGGCGACTCCCCTGACACATCCCCGATTTTCAGCTTCTTAACCAACTTACGAATGCCATATGGCTACCTTATCTTTAGGTTCTTAGCTGTGTGCGTAGGGCGGCTAATTATGCTTCCATACGCCCATTCTTCTTAGCTTCATTCTTAACTTTTCTCGACACACAACTTACTTCTTACGTCACTACGAACCTAGAACAAATAGATTTGTAATAGTGATTCAGAGCCATCCCGTTCTTAAGTCCTACGTAAATTGCGTATAATAAGGTACTTATAATGCTCAGTATAGTCCATCTTAAATATACACACCTAATAAGCAAAATTTTCTTAACTGTGAATCAGGTCCCATATCTCCAGAAAGATATAAATACATTAGAGACAATGCAAAGTAGAGCAATTAAAATGGTCCATAGCATGTGTCACAAAACATACCAAGAAAGGCTAGAGGAACTAAACATGTATAGCTTGGAGCAGAAAGAGATGTAATAGAACACAAGGGCATGAATATAAACTGGAGGGTGGTATATTCAGAGGAAATGTGCAGAAAATTACTTCACTGAAAGGGTTATAGATTAGTGGAATAGTCTCCCATCTGAGGTGGTTGAGGTTACAGCAGAACAGTTTAAACATACTTGGGATAAATATAAGGATATCCTAAATATTAAACTAAATTGAGGGTAAATAGGATCTAGGGTCAGTATAGTTTTAAATAAACAACTGGGCAGACTGGATGGGCCATGTAGCTCTTATCTGCCATCACTTTCTATGTTTCTACGTTTATCAGTCAATTTATTGATGTAGTGTGTCAGTCAGCGAGTTATATGACCTATATACCTATCAAAAAGAAAGCAAATCCTTCATCCTTGGGAGGTAAAATCAATGTACCCCAATTGATTAACCATAAAAGAAGAAACATTTTAACTTTTCACAGTGCAACCTTGGAATGTAAAACCATTTGGAGTAATGTGAATCACATTCAGAACATTTTTCTTTAACTAAATGAAAACTTGATGATAAAAACTATTAGCACAGATCTCTTTTCAAACAGATTTAATTTCACTTACAGTGCTATTTATTTATACTTCAAACTTTTGTTTTATTCTAGTTGTGTTGTCTTTGCATTTTTACACGTGTTTATTCTATCTTCAGACAGGTTCTAGACACGTATCTCTTCTCTGTATGCGTTTTTCACAGTAAACAGACCCAGTTTCACTGATCTGCTGCATAGTGTCTATGCAAATCTGTGAACGTGATGACAACTTGCTCTGAGCTGTGACAGGCTTGTAAAGTCACACTTTTCACACTATTACATATCCTTCTTGGTTATATTTAGATTAAGCAGATTTAAGGATGTTTAATATGTTTAAGACACAAAAACAATCTGTTGAAACCAGTTTATGCTGCTTTAATTAACCCTAACTAATTAAATAGAATTCTAATAATGTATTGTAGGCAGAATAGTACATTAATAGTGACATACATATCTAGATCAGTTGTAAAACCGAAAACAGTAAACACTATGTTGGCACACACAATGGTGTGAAGATGAAGGTAGCCTTAAAGGCAACTCATCCCACAGGGATGTCTTAAGTTGTTCGCACTCAGCTGCCACGGTCATAGATTAAAATCTGCATGTTTCACACTGATTGCTGTCTTTCTACTTAATTGGAGTTAGAGTTATATTTATAGCAGTTATGAATTCATTCTGTATGGGGACAACAAGCTCTGAGATTAAAGAGAAGAACTGCATTGACGAAGATGTAGAGGCTGATGGGGATCATCAGGTATTGCAGAAGTTTTAAAGGGAATACTGAAGTTCCAAACAGCAGGATCATTGTGATGAGTAACCATTACATAACACATCTTCCTTCAACTGTTAGTGAAATACAAACAAAAAAGCACCATTCCAGGAGCGTTTTGAGAAGAGAGGGGGCCCTTGTGCAGGATTTTTACATGGAACCACTTCCCCTGAGACAAGACTATCTCGATTTGTGGACCGCAAAGGGGTAGGACCTAAAGGTACGCTTTATGTACCACCCTTTTGCAGCCTGCTGATTGGGACTGTCCCGTCTCAGCGGAAGGGGGGCCCACTCGGCATCTATTTCTTGCCTCTGAGATCTTCCAGAGGCAAGAAATAGAAAGTAGCCAACCCTGATATGCAGAGATTTAGGTGCAGGATGAATGCCCCCTGTTCTGAGGGACCTGTGTGCACTGAATACGTGCGTATGCTGCAAATGGTAGGCTATTAGGCATAGTGGACCATATTCAAGATTAAAAATAACAGAGGAAAGTTACTCGTGGGCAAACCCATGTTGATTTCAGGGGAGTCAAATTAATATTATTCTATGTATGCAGGGAGAATACTTGGCTTTTGCTTATTGCACACAGATACTGACCAGCTTTACTTTTTATACTGTTATTTAGATGTGGGCTGGAAAACATCACCTTTCAACTCTAATATGGTTTGCAACAAATGAAATTTGACTCCTCTGAAATCAACATAGTTTTGCCCAGGGGTAACTCTCCTCTCTTATGTTCAATCTCTGAATCAGGTCCTCTGATTCAGGGCATATCTCTTTTAAGATGAAATAAGAAAGTGGAATGGAGCATAGCAACCAATAGCAACCAATCAGATTCTAGCTGACTTTCTTTAATATGTAATAAGAAAGTGAGAGCTAGAATCTGATTGGTTGCTATAGGCAACATCTCCACTTTTTCAAATCCGCAGCTTAGTAAATCTGGCCCCAGGTTCTTCCAAAACTACATTGGTGTGACTGGAAAGGTACAGTAAGGACAATCAAGAAAGTCTCGCAAAGTACAGGAAAAAAACCCATATCTGCAAGAACATGTGAACCATACAGAGGTATAGCATGGATTAATTGCACACAGAGCAAGTAAATGCAATGGTTCTCCCCAACCCTGTCCTCCAATAGTATAGTGTGCCAGGGAGCGGGATGATTTGCTAGCTAAAAGGAAGTGTTATTTTAACTTAAATGAATATTAATTGTTGGGTTCTCCTCTTCTTGCCTTACATATTTTCCTTCCTTTGTTACAAATCTGCCTTTCGGTCTCTCCCCCCAGTGATATACCTTATTGTGCTCTCTCTCCAATACACATCCCCCTTTCTATATATTATGTGTCATTGGAAGACCCCTGATATTCCCTTCTTGTACATTATATAGTGTGCCATTCCCAGCCACTAATAGTATCGCACTTGTATTGTAATACTAGTATATTAGGGACCTGGAGATAACACTTGGCTGTGCTTTGCAGCGCCCCTTTGGTCTTCCAGCACCCAGAGCACAAGTTTCACCCTTGCTACACCCCTGGATCCATATAATGGTGGTTATAAGTGATTGTCTCCTTGGGTTTATTTAGAAGATTTGCAGAAACAATAGGGATTTTACCAATTTTTATCCAAGGATACTTTTATTTTTAATAATAATTTCACATATCCAGCAGGCCTCTGAGGAGGCTGTACAGGTTAACTATGCATTAATGAATAATTTTGTGCATTGGCATATTATAATCATGTAATGTGGGTCAGAAAATTAGCAGTCATTCTGTTAATGAACTAGCAGTGATTTGTGGTCAGATTCATAATGCATGTAAATGAAATGTTTAATCATTTTATCACTGAGGCATGAAACCTTGTGCCTGGTTCACACTGAGACATAGGGCCAGATCCAGAACTACGGCCATCGGGTACGACGATTACTAGCTACCACACATGCGTAGCTACCACACATGCGTAGTAACTATGGGCCGGATCCAGAACTACGTCCGTCTTCCATAGACGGACATAATTCAATGAACAATAGTTACTGCGCATATACGCAATCTACGTATCGAAACAATATGCAGATTACGTACAATAGCTACTACGCACTACGCAGTAGCTATTGTTCATTGAATTACGTCCGTCTATGGAAGACGGACGTAGTTCTGGATATACCCCTATGTACGTAATCTACATATCTTTTCGGTGCGTAGATTGCGTATATGCACATATACACAATCTACATACTGAAACTATACGTAGATTATGTACATAGGGCTTGATCCAGACGTTAAGCCAGCAGCGTAAGATTTGCTTAAAAGCCGATCTGCGCATGCACCGAGCAGATGTTGCCCGGCGTAGCTACGGAAGCAAGCCTAGTAACGCTGGAGGGGGTGTCCCCCAGTGTTACTACGCTGAGGATAGTGCAGGTAGGCGGGGGAAGGGTAATGAGGCTGGAAGGGCAGCGTTATTGTACTAACGCCGCCGTCCCAGCATATTTACACTCCCTTATGAAGGCTGAAGTTAGGGTAGCCTTCAGCCGGCGTAAGGGAGTGTAAATACGATAGGGCAGGGGGAGTCCCACGATGTAACGCTGAGAGTTAGTACGCTCACCGCTACATCGTAGGTCAGGATCAGGCCCAATAGTTACTACGTATGTGCAGTAGCTAGCAATCACCATCTTACGGCCGCTCATACCCGACGGCCGTAGTTCTGGTTCCGGCCCATAGACACTATAGCACAGATGCTTCTGCCTGAGACTGAACAATTCTTACAGGGGAGGGAAGTGTAGGATTTACATTAAGGGCAAATACACCCAAATCAGACCTAAACAATAGTGGAAATGGGTGTGGGTCCCCGCAAAGAACAGCCCTATTTTGATAGGGCCGTTCTCTCCCAGCCAGTTTCGAACTGGATGGGATAACGGTTGCTTATGCCTCGAAAAGGCATAGCAATCGATCCCCAAAGCACCAAACACAGTGCTCCGAAAGGTGAGTGGCTAAACTAACCCCAACCCTTCCCCTAATTCTGACCCTAACCTTCCCCTTCCATTATCCTAACCCTTCCTTCCCTGCAGCCTGACCCTAAGCCTCCCTTCTCCCTAGCCTGATCCTAATACTCCCTTCTCTATAGCCTAACCCTAAGACCCCCCCTCCCCAAAGCCTGACCCTAACCCTCCCCTTCTGTGGTCCTAACCCTCCCTTCCTAAGTGCTTAACCTTAACCCCCGCTAATACTGAAATGTCCCGGAGAGGGTTACTCACCTCTCCGTAGCTGTCATCTGGTGGGGCTCAGCCTGACTCTAACACTCCCCTTCTATGGTCCTGACCCTCCCTTCCTAAGCACCTAACCCTAACCCCCCTAATGCTAAAATGCCCCGGAGAGGTTATTCACCTCTCCGGAGTTGTCAGCACCAAGTCTTAAAATCTTTTATGTAATAAAAATCTTTTGAAAAAAAGATAAATGTAAAATTTGCTGTGTAAATTTGCTTTGTGCAACTAAAAGTAACCACTACTTCAATCTGTCTTATATCATGGATGAGAATACTGAAAATAAGCCAATAGGTAACCGATACAGCGGTAACAATCATTAGTATCCTTACACAAATTTACATCCTGAAAGACAGATCAACCCAGAGATTTCCTCAGCCTCATATACAGTCTTATCCCAGATTCTCTACAGTGAGATGGTTCAGATAGTACCTCAGTCTCCAAAGTTCTAAAATAAATGCTATTATGATTTCCAATGTGAATAAACGCCCATTCTGCTTTTCTTTCAGAGGACAGGCACTCTTATATTCCAGAGGATTAGAAAACAAGCAATATATATGTGGAGTGAATGCCCCAGCAATGAGTGCATGTACTTAAAAGTGACTTAAAGGCTTATCTGGATTTACTTTACAGATGATGCTGATTTTCGAGATCTGAAAAACCCAGCATCAGAAGTGCTAAAAAAAATAAAATAAACAGGTAAGGTTTACAAGTCACTCCTAAGCACATGCACTTGTAAGATGCCTTTTGGTTTATTTTGTTTCTCTGCATTTAGATGTCTGGTAGGGGATGCAGTTGACAGTTAGAAAGACCCTATTTTGACACTGATACAGCCGCTAGCTGAATTGCAGCTGTATCAGTGTAAAACTTATTTACATTGTGATCTTTACTATTGGGAACAGGTACTTATTGCAAAAGGCTCTATGGGGTAGATCCAGAACTAAGTACGCTAGCCGCTGACGTAAAAACGCTCTTTTGTATGTACTGTGCATGCGCGTGGAAGATGTTATGCCATGTAACTCTAAACGTACGTACCAGGCTAGTATCAACAGCGTAACTACGTACGAAGGGGCGTGCCAACCATACGACACCCGTAATTTACGCTTCAGAGGCGGGGTGAGGCATTTAAATCATGCAGTATGGGCGTGCTTAGGCAGGTACGTATGTGTAGCCTTTACGTATGTCAGTACTTACGCTGTGTAAAGTTAAATTAGGGTTCGGCAAGCGTAAAACGGCCATAGTACATAATAAATATGCTACGCGAAGAAACGTAATGGAAACGTAGCTCTGGATCTGGCCCTATTTCACCAAAGTGCTCTTTCCTAATAGCGAAATGTCCTCTCCCTGTGTCCAGGGAGAAAACAGGGAAAGGCTATGGCAGCCTGCAGTGATGGACGCCGGGGAGAGAACAGGGACAAACTACAGCTAGGTTAGAGTTAGGCTGTGGGACATAGAAGGCTAAGGTTAGGGTTAGGCTGTGGGACATAGAAGGCTAAGGTTAGGGTTAGGGTTAAGCTGTAGGGCATGGAGGGTTAAGGTTAGGGTTAAGCTGCGGGACATAGAGGTTTAAAGTTAGGTTTAGGATATGGGAGATGGGTTAAAGTTAGGCTAACAGAAGGGCAAGGTTAGGGTTAGGCTGCGGGAGATAAAGGGTTAAGATTAGGCTAATAGAAATGGAGGGTTAGGATGAGAATTAAGGTAAAGGTTAATGTTAGTGGAAAATCTTACCTGTTGCTGTTGCAGCATTCACATCTTGAGAGGTCGTGGGGGCCCCGCTGTCTTTTTTGCAGCAACCGTAAACCATGCCCGATCCGATATTTGACAGCAGAAATAACTGAAGAAGCAGCACTTTTAAGCCAAGCTGCAAGAAACGGTTAGTCAGCTGGCCCATCATTGGACTATTCCATGTCGCTCATATGACTCATGCTATCCAGTCTTGTCTCTGTGGAGACTGATTCCACAATCAAGTTTTAGTTTTTGAAGCAATAGAAATTGTAATGACTTGATAAGCTGCGAGGTATGTGACTAAGTGTTTTGTATTGCAATGTGTTACAAGATGTGAACACTAAACAACTCCAGATTGTATGTAAAGTAATACATTTTATCAGGGCCGCCATGAGCGGGGGACAGCCGGGACTGGGCCTGGGCCTGCAGCTGATGTGGGCCCGCCATCATTACAGAGCCAATGCACAGATAAGAATTTCCCTGCGCACTGGCCAGATGGTAACTCAGGGGCCCACTGCTTTGTCCCTGGCCCCACAAATTTACAAGGTAGATGTAGAGATATCAGGGTGCCCCTCTCTATGATTCTCAGGTGTGTGCATGCACAGTTCTAAGCTTGCTTGCAGCTATTGCCACTATAAGTCCAAAAATACCTAATAGACTAAATCAAGCATCCTGCCAGAATGCCACATATTAAGAAATATTCCATATATGCCACAGAGGACAGATATAGAGTGTAAGTCAGTGATAAGGTAGAGTATAGTGTAGACAGGAGAACACAAGAAAAATAGGATGGGTGTTAAATTCAAGTTTGAGTTAGTGTTGAGATTGCAAAAATAAAAGATTTAAGTGGTAGGAAAGTAAAGGTTGATAAAGTCTGATGAAAAGAGGAAATTATAGGTAAAGCTTTAAAGCCTGGGATCTACTGTGTAGTCTAAATGGGCAAAAGTGAGATACCAAAGATGGGGATCAACTAAACAAGTTAATTAACTAAGGTAATGAATGGAAGGTGAGGTTACTTTTAAAATAGAGAGAGATCAAGACATTTTATGTGAATAAAACTGAGCTTGATGATGTAGAGGGAAAATGACTGTGTGCAAGTATAAGGAGCTACACGTGACAAACTTACAAACTTACAATACTAAGAGAGTGAAAAATAAAATAATATTGGATGTTAAATGAAGGAACTCATGGAAGGAAGTTAAATCCCTTTCTGAAATATTAATTCAAGAAAATAAATAGTTTTTTGACATTCATTGCCGATGCAATTCCTTCTCACCTATAGTTATCTATAGTTATATCACTGTTCACAGCTAATATTTTATTCACACCTACAGTACATGAAGAGTCATGTTTAGGGGTCAAGGTCAAGGTATAACATTAAGGGGTGCAGGCTGTCCTTCTGGGATACAGCTGTCAGAGGCCCTATGATGGAACTCACAGCCAGGGTACTTGGTGTTCTTCAAGGAAACCTCTGAGGACTGCTGGACTACCTTCAGAAGATTAGGAGCAGCACAGTGATATCCCTTTTTGCTGGTACTGACCACTCAGCAAGTGGCACCTCTTTTCTCCTTTTATACACTGAGCAAGAACAATGTGTATTTTTAGAGACCTCATTATCCATGTGCTGCCAAGTAATATTCAACTTGTCTACAAATTACATTGATTTACTTTGCTACCTCATCACTTTGATTTCTTCAAATATTAGAAACATCAATGACCTTAAAAGATGAGAAGATAATATAGTCACTGTAATTTACAGACTGTAAAAATGTGTCTTTCTGAAGTTATGAATGTTACATGAATCTCTGGAGGTTTGGGAACATTAATCGCTTTAAAATTGCTTTAAAGTCATATCATTACATGACATTTCACAAATTTTAAAATGCATATGAGAAAGCAAAATAGTTCACTGGAATGTTCACAGGAAAAGAAGAGTGAAGTTTACTGCAGATATGATTTCATGGAAAGGACCATTTTCAGATGTGTGTAGGAAGAAAGTAAAAGCGCATTAGTAGTAATGCCTGAAGAATAAAAAACTTTGATATTTACTTATGATTACCAGTACCAGGGTTCCGGGGATCTCCTGCAGTCTTTTTTTCAGGTTCCTGCAGCTTTGGACATCTCTTTTCAGCGCATGTGCAGGTGATAGAGGCTGGATAATACACAAACAGGTCTCAGGGTGGAGGCACAACCCATACACTCTATGCTTGATGCAGAGTTTAAAGTAAATGTAAATGGAGATTTTTTTTAAGGGAATGCCATCTAGTATTTGGAATTCGGCAGAATAAGAGAAGTATGTTGAGCCTTACAATCCAGACTAATGGGTTTAGAGAAAGTGAGCCCACAGTGGACAAATTCTACTGTTGTTGTGGCTTTGCTATATGCCAAAAAGGAGCAAAAATATTTCTTTCCTTTCTACATCGATTT
Organism: Limnodynastes dumerilii; assembly: GCA_011038615.1. Classification (NCBI taxonomy): domain Eukaryota; kingdom Metazoa; phylum Chordata; class Amphibia; order Anura; family Limnodynastidae; genus Limnodynastes; species Limnodynastes dumerilii. The sequence continues at coordinate 191,795 of WWET01000410.1, forward strand.
AGAATTGTAATGGATTCCGCTTACTTTGTTTCTCTGGAAAAAAAACACTAACTTCTTTTTATGTATGGGATATTAATATATCTAATTGCTTTACTGAGTAATCAAGAATGTAGAAAGTATGTCCAATTGGAGAAAGATGGCTAAAGCACTATGTTTATATTTATTTTTATTAGTTTCTTAAAAAGCCTCCATAAGATATTTGCTACCTTTACTGAGACTGTCATGTGTTAAACTGGCTATATGAAAAGTAATGTGTCTTGTCTATGGCCAATCCGGTGGAATGCTTGTCTATGGAAGGCTGCAGGAAAGAAAGAAAAGTTTTCATCCCCGCTGAAATGGGAGCTTCAAGGGCTGCTGATCTCCTGGAGTCTGTGCTCACTTGCTCACAACAACAAAATTCTCCTCTGAATAATTCCAAACTTTTACAAGTTTTATTGTATTTCATTCTTATCTGTGAATCCGGTCCTTGGTGACTCATATTTTTCTAGTGAAACAGACTAAATCCTCCTATAACCAATATAATATAAACAGTAAAAATAAAGGTATATATAAAACCAGATGTTGTTCGTTCTAAAACAAAAATATTACTTATCTTCCAAAAGGTTCATCTGACTGCACATTTTTATTTGATCTAATCTTAATAGTTTGGGGAATTCAATTTGTATTTAATCCATTCAGATATAATAATAGGAAAATATTCATAAATCCATTCAATAATAACTAGAGTGGTTAATTATTAAATGGAATTAAATTATGTGACTTATTATAATCAATAAACTCAGTTTCAGATTTTTTTTATGTAAGCATCAATCCTTTGGGGGAATTGAGTTTTCAATATGCTTGAAAATACAAATATTACAAGTTGAAGAGGACATTAGAGTATAATATTTCTGAATTGCAGAAACTGTATGTTGAGGACAGATTTAACACAAAAAAGAGTTGTTGCAGTGAGATTTTTGCATAAATCTTATTCTGTAATGGTAAAGGCAATTTTGCAGGTGTAGGACTTTCTTGTAGTACAACTCTGTTTAAATATGCATTTTAAAGAATATACCATAAGCTATAAACAGAACTTGTACTATGAAAGTGAATTCACTCTGCTCTATGGTATAGTTTAAATTCTGTAAAGAAAAGCATGATAGGTAACTGTTAACAAAAAAAAAAATGATACTGACAGAGAAATTTTAAGTCACAGCCAAATTTGTAATGACCTGAATATTTTACAGGCCAGTTATGTTATTTGCTCATCATTATCTTAGGGGATTGCCAAGTTCTTCCTTCCATGATCTTGCCATCATTAAGAGGGACAGTTCACTTCTGAGGGATCTAGACAATGCTACATGGAGAACTAGCAAGAATAAGGAATGTTTTGTGCTAATTTGAACCTGCTGCCTTCCTAAAGTGTGATACCCCATTGGTCATGATGTGAAGGGTCCAATGCAGGGGCGTTTTAAGAAGTGAGGGGGCCCTTGTGCAGGATTTATACATGGGCCCCTCATCCCCCCTTACCCTGAGACAGGACTGTCCCGATTCACAGACCTCAAAAAAGGGGGAACTTAACGGGTCGATTTAAGCCCCACCCCTTTTTCGGCCCACGAAATGAGACAGTCCCACCGCAGGGTAAGGGGGGCTCATTTGGCACCTATTTCTTCCCTCCGGGAGATCTTGGAGGGAAGAAATAGATGCCGAATTTGCCCCTCTTCCCCTGCCAACCCTGATATGTAGACTTGGGTGCAGAATGAATGCCACAGGGCCCCTTTTCTGAGGGGCCTGTGTGCACTAAACACCCTGCACCACTTATAGATAAGCCTATGGTCCAATGGGAAAGGGTCTTGATGGCTTCAGGGGAGGAGCTTGCAGGGGAAGGTTTAAGGTAAGGTAGTGGGTGTGGTCTTGGCCCTCTTGAGTCCAGGATCCCTTGGAGGCTTGCAGGACAGCAGGACTTTTTTTTTAACCCACCTATCCCACCCGGAGTATTTTTATGGTGATTTTATCTCATGTTGATAGCTGATTAGGGGGTTGCGGATCTGTTGTGTAGTCAGCTGCTAGTGTTCATAGTGAGTTGGTACGTTTTTTCGCTAGATAGAAAATTATATGGGACTAGGAACTACAAAGGTTATTAGTGGCTTTAAATATAAGCCTTACTGTGGATATTTAACTAATTTTTAGGTCAAAAAAGTATTTTTGAGGGAATGACAATTAAAACTTTACTGCCATAGTGAACCGTGGAAGAAATGAAAGTGAATAGAGAAATAAAAGAATTACTATTTAGTCAAATAAAACACGCATAGAGGGCTGGATGCAGACCTAGTTAAGTGCTTGAACTTAGTTGCTCCTGGGATAAACCATGTTGATTGCAGGGGAGTCATATTTCATCTGTTGCAAACAGCATTAGAGTTGAGAGGTGATGTTTCCTATCCCAAGTCTAAATAACAGTGTGTTAGTAAAGCTGGTCAGTATCTGTGTGCTGTAAGCAATTCAAAGATATATCCCTGCATGCAAAGAATACAATTCACTTGACTCCCCCTGAAATCAACATGGTTTAGCCCAGGAGTAACTAAGTTCAAGCACTTAACTAAGTCTGGATCCAGCCCAAAATCACTACAGATATGGATGATATCAGAGAAAGGACATTTTAACTTGAAGGCGCATTCATTACATAATGATTGTATCATTGTATTGAGGTTTTATGAAGTAAATGTGTTTTTTATTTATTTTATTTTATTTACACTTATAAAAACAGGTTTTAATATTAAATAACACTGAAACTGAACATCTAGTGGAACCATAAATACTCCCATAATACTCCCAGTTACCTCCTATTACTACAGCATTTATTAGTCCATCAAGCACCTTCTCAGCATGAAATATGAATCTCACCCTGATCTATTGTTTGTGGCTTTTTTAAATGTGTTATCCTCATTCCATTAAATACATTCATCCCACAAGTGATTAACAAGAAAGAGCAAAGCTTAATCTCACTTTTTTCTTTCTATCCCACAAGGACTTCTCCTAAAATTGCTGAAATAATTTCTTTTTGCTGACTGTGAAAGTAACATATTGCAAAGAGCACTTTTGCCAAATTGTAAAAGCTCTGCTGGCAGCCATGGGATTTGACAATATTAAATAATAATTAACAAACGTAAAGCCTTGTGGCTGCTTTTGAAAGTACCCAGTGGAGACCAGTCATTTACATATAAGGCATGGATCTGAATTTCTAAGAAGTTTAACAACATACATTGCATATTACTCTTATACAAAAATTGGAAACAAACTAAGAAATACATATAGAGTGATGACAGTTCCCAATATAGTTTTTAATTAACAAAAGCCTTGTGGCTGCTTTTGAAAGTACCCAGTGGAGACCAGTCATTTACATATAAGGCATGGATCTGAATTTCTAAGAAGTTTAACAACATACATTGCATATTACTCTTATCTTATACTTGGAAACAAACTAAGAAATACATATAGAGTGATGACAGTTCCCAATATAG
>WWET01000410.1:207220-225832 GCA_011038615.1 Limnodynastes dumerilii
AGTCATGATTTTCATTGCACCATGATTCTGTTATTCCCACAATATCTAGATTATCCCTTGCCATATTTCATAAGATCTTCACTATTTATAATGTAAATCTGTATAAGTCTAAAAGTGATTTTATTAGCTATCAAAATTTGGTCATAAAAATGCAGTAAGATAATTATGAAATTTTACATTTATGATTAATAGATAACAATATCAGAACAAGCATATTTTTGGCCTGAGGGTACAGTGAGGGGTCATTAACCTTCCCTTTGGTATGTTGAAAAATATAAACTGAATTAAAAAATAACTAAAATGGTGTAAATTGGGTTAAGTCCAGTGGTCGAAGTGAAAATTTGAAAGTGGCGGTATGAAAATAAAGAAATAATAGAAATGAATGGAGATTTATAGGTTTTCAATTAAATCAATAGGAGAAGTCTCGGTATGGCACACCCCTGTATACCCTCTCACTTCGAGCCCTGGTTAAGTCCAAATTATGTTAACGTCCTGTTTGTTGGAAATGCATACATCCTGATAGTAAATACTGCATGTAAGATCCCCCACAGTATGGTGCCTGAAGCGGCGAGAAGCAAGTTTACACCCTCCTAACGTGTGTCATAAATGGTATGAAATGAGCTGTATTTTGTATTGCATGTAGTATTCCATCTATAGTCTAAACAGATCACTGGTATCTACAAATAGTGTTTTCAGGTCCTTATCAAACAAAAGTTTAAAAAAAGAGTTATTTTTTTGATGATATTCTTTTTTTCATTTTCTTTTACAACTATTCTGTTGTCCATACCATTTTTTCTTTATTAGAAATGTTACCTATATTCGGTGGAAGTTTACCCCCATGATCTAAAAATTTTAAATGAATAAGTCTTAAAAACAGTCTATAAACAATTAAGCAATTTATAGATATTCAATATATATTATAACATCAGTACAATTTTTTATGTAAATCAAAATAAGTCTTAGCGTGATTCTGTTGGCTACAATCAAAATAAAATTTGCTCATGAAAATGCAGTAAGATAATAATACACTTTGATGTGTTTGATTAATAGACAACGGTACCAATATTCATCGGTAGTTTATTTTTTTTATCTGTCCTTCTGAATGATTTTATTAATTATTAATAACTTTTTTTTTTTAATAATAATTTTTTTATTGTATTATTATAGTAATTTATTATACAACCTTATTAGTGACGCAGTGCGCCAAGGCATATAGCTGAAAAAGTACTTATTTTTATATTGAGAAATGCATTGCTTTCTAAGACACTGGAAAAATTTGTGTTATAAAGGAAATCTCATGTTAATAAAGCCCTTTTATGTTGTAGTGGCAAAAGCATCCTTTTAGCCTGAGGGTACAGTGGGAGTCATTAAGCTTTCATCTGGTATCTTGAAGGATAGAAACTAAATAAAAAAAATAACTAAATTGGTGTAAATTGGGTTAAGTACAAATTGTGTTGAAGTCCTGTTTGTAGGAAATGCATACATCCTGATAGTAAACATTGTATGGGGCCTGTAGTGACTTAGAGCAGGTTATAACCCCTCCTAACGTGTGTGTCAAAAATGTTATGAAATTAGTTGTATTTTGTATTGCATGTAGTATTCCATCTAAAGTCTAAACAGATCACTGGTATCTACAAATAGTGTTTCCAGGTACTTATCAGGACTCATTTGAGAGGTAATAAAACATCTATTTACTTCAAGAATTGCATCAGCTCTTTTTCTGTGACCTACAGATTAGCTGATCTGTAGGTCACAGAATGCCAATCGGCTGATTATGCCGACTGGCATATTTACCCATTCTAGAAAAAAAAACTGAAAAAGGCTGCCTTTTAGAAATGGAGACAGATGAAAATCAGTTTTCAGATTTCGCTACTTCTTAAAGACAGCATTTGCGGCAGCGACACATACTGCATTAGGGTGTACATGTCAGTCCTCTGATTATTGTGGATGGTCCCTGCTACCCATAAAATGTATAAATCTCCAATGAACTGTATAATATCTTTCTTTATATTTTTAACTCATTAATACTTTTTTCACACCAAGGTAAGTACCCAGTAAACTTAAGTAAAGTGCTGGTCAGAATGGGTAAACACAGGTTATTTGAAGCCTTACTAATGGCCTGAAAAATTCATAGGCAGGGATGAGACCTTGGGCAAGCCAAGTTATTCAACTTGGGTTATAATAATGGAATGTTATTGGTGGACTGGAGCTTTTTCTGATATGATTCACTTGGTGACATTGTTTTACAGGGCACATGTGTGATTTATTTTTTTGGGATTAAAGTGTGGTCTGAATCAAAGCAGGTTACGTCCATATTTAATATACCAGCACAAGCCTTTTTGAATTCTATTCACAAAGAATATAACTTTAATGCAAACAGTGCAAGTGGAAGTTCACCTGCTGGATTATGAAAAGGAAAAGAAAATCACAATCATTATTACAATATCTTTTAAATGATTTACTAGATATTTGAATTTATCTTGGCCAAATAAATGTTTTCTGAATTCTTTCTGAATAATTTCTGGTATCACTTCTAATCCTTAAAATCCTGTTTCATAACAAAAGATCAACAATTAGTTTGTTTTAGGTACTATTCTTATTTTAAATTAAACAAATCAATTAACAATATGCAAAGTGAATGAACAGAAGAGAAATCTAGATCAAATCAATATTTGGTGTGACTACCCTTTGTCTTCAAAACAGTCTTAATTCTTCTGGGTACCTATTCAGAAAGTCAGGGATTTTGTAGGGATTATAATCAGGTATGTGATGAACTGCTTGTATTATTTCATGCTTTACTATGTTTGTTTCTGTGTTTTTCTGTTTCATGGAACTAGTCACTCCTGAGTGAAGCTGCTGGAGTGTTAACCATTTAGAACTGTTATTGATATAGCGTCACTGTCCCCTCCTTTCTCTTGTTTTTACCTTAACCCTTCCTATCCCACAACCTAACCCTAATCTTCCTCTTCTGGCTGCCTAACCCTAACCCTTCATGTCCTGCTGCCTAACTCTAATCTACCCACTACTGGGATCGGGTAACTGCCATTCCATATAATACCTATTTCCAGTGTCATAAATAAGGTGTTCTAAGCTGAAACTGCATTCCATTTATACTGGTCACTATTATTTTAGCATTGACCCACCAACCTAAAAAAAACTGCATTTATAGTTCTATGTAAAGTGACAAACTTATAACAAAAAAAACAATCCTGACCATTCATCAACTCGTAGCTCTCTTTCTTTGTGGCACCCACTTTATGAACCTCTTGGTTAATCACATGCCCATAAAAAGCTGACCATTATTTATTTTTGTAATTTCTCTAAAGATAAATTCATATTTCAACTTTCAAGTATTCAATCACCTCAAATATCTTTGTCCACTGACGTTAATGCAATTTTAAACTGAATGGTGTTTTTTTGTAAACAATACACATACTTTTTGAAATTCAGATACTTACTCGGTTCTATCTGAGGAACGTTTGGTATTTCTTCTAATGCTGGCAATCCACCTGTTTTAAACAACAACATAAACAAAAAATAACTGAAATTATTCTCTTTCGAAACAACTATTTATTACAGTATAACAAGTCATATTGTCATAGCATTCATTTTTAATTTAACATTTTCAACTGACTATTTTACTATTTTGCACACTACTAAATCCAGAAATTTCATGTATTAAGTGGTAGTTCACATGCTGGATAAGGAAAAGAAGATAAATCATTACTATCTTTACTACCATTAAGAACATTCAGCAGTGGTATAACTTTTAACATAAAACATTATTAACTAAAAGTTATAGACAAGAAAATTGAGTTTGAAATGTTAAAACAGTCAAATAATTTTAATGTTTTCATCACAGTGAAAACACTGGCCTTATTTTATAGTGTGCAATATTTAAAACCTAATTAATATTTTTCCTTTGAACATTAATATTAAAATGATTTAACTTCTATGTTGTCTTCTAATCTTGGCAATTTCTTTGTTTAATGCAATAACATGAGTTCTAATTAATACATTATTTTACTCTTTTTAAAACAGTATGAGTACCACAAGGAAAAATATATTTTTTTTTAATAAAAATTTTCCTTTATGTAAAAGTTCTGTGCATATTTATCAAATGTCTAATAGGTTTTTTTATGCTTCAAAAGTAAATAAATGGTCACATCATAGAAAGTTTTTAAACTCTGATTAACAAATTAGGACTGTATTAGACCTTAGGGAAGATAATATAATTGATTTTAAATCTCTGTTAAACCCTTTGTATGAAATTTACATTTCCCTTAATGTAATAGAACAACCCTAGAAACATTACTTTTGCTTTTAATAACTGTCAAAATATTGTCCACGAAAATACCATTTCTTAGCCTAATAGAAATAATATACAGAACACTCACATAGAGAGATTTTAAAAAAGTAATAATAACTTTTAGTAAGAAATTAAAATAAAGCTTTTTAAGATTTCTGTGGAATGGCAGATTAATAAGGTAATTATTAGAGAGATTAAATTTATTGTATCACAGGCCATGTTCAATAATATTTATACATCACCATTTTGCATTAGAAGCATTTCTCTTCTACAACCTAAAATAAAAAAAAATTGCCTCAGATAGTGACATGAACTTGTGAGTTATTAATAAGTTTAAATGCCAATTATTTTAATTGTGTGTTTAAAATTTTTGTGCTTACTGAAATGTAGTATTGTATCCTATATGTTGTGGTTGTTATATGTGTGTACATTTTTGAAAGATGCTATTTACATTTTCCATCAGTGAATAAACCAAAGAATGTATACATACTTTCCATAAAGTGCAGCAACATTAAAGATTTAACAAATAGGCAGCTAAAAATACAACAAAAAAAGTCAGACTATTTTATAAAAAAAAAAATGTAATTAACAGGCAATTTAAAATGCAATTCACTACCAAACCTAGATCAGACATAAAGACCTTGGCATGACAGTTGCAATTAAAATTCACTGACTAGCCAACTACTAGCTTCCAGCATTAAGGGTAAAAAAAAATAATTGACTGACCACAGAGCAAGAGTCCAAAGGATTCACAAAAATTGTGTTTTCATTGGTTGATTTCAAAACAAAGAGACACATTTTACATTTTTGTATTACTGGCATTCACTAAGTCCATTAAATGTTGAACTGGAATTTGTAAACACATTTTTCCAAGATCTTTTTTCAAATGTACATTTTTTAGTCTCTTGGTTTCATGTGGAGGGAAAACCATCATGTTAGACTAGCTGAGGATGGGTAGGAGGTAATTATAGCTAAACTATTTAAAGTCAAGTAATAAAAAAAATATTACCAGGAGATAGTGAAAGACGATTCTGAAGCTCTACAAAATAAAAAGTGTTACAGTGATTATTATTCATTATTTTACTCTAGGTTGAGCAAATTAAACATTTCAACTGGTATTTTTTTTTTTTTATGAACTCTACAGATATTGAGGTTGATAGAACATCTAAAGTAGTTTTACCCATATGGGTTAAGGGAACCCAGGGATGACTGAAGACTAATATTTCATGATATCCTTATCCCAATGTCACATGGCTAGTGGAAAGTAAATGTAGTGTCACTATGCTAAAAGCAGACAAAAATTTAGCTTTATATCATATTTAGCTCAAATTGTTTAAGGAAGTTTAAGAAATAAGTTCTAAATCATTTTTATAAGATGCAGATGACTAGCTGGCTTAGTTGCCCTGTTCAGATTTTAAAAGAAGAGTAGTGGGCTTTTCTATGCATGCGTTAAATGCAGCAGAGGGCACTAGGACAACAGAGTGACATTGCCATGCTCCAAAAAAAAAACCTTTTGCTAAAGGGCCTGTTGCTACCAAGCTCTGCTCCTGAGTGCAAACAGATGACCAGCACACAGCGGAATAATTATTTACATAAAATGTATTTATGGAATGAATGTACAATAAAAATACTCACTCAGCTCAGCCCACTCCTTTTGCAGAACCTCTGGTTTCTCATTAGCCACTGACAATCCGACTGTATACAATAGAATGCAATAGAAACACAAATTCTGTATATTTTTTTAGATTCCTTTTTAAACTTTTAAATTGGATACAACTCTAGAAGTTTCATGGTCTCTACCAACCCACCCAAAATGTACTACAATATAGTCTCAACCCTGGGAATTACTTGCCACTTGTATACCTTTACTAATTTGGTTCACTGGTCGACCTTACTTTTAGCAACCTCTTCAATAAAGAAATTTACAAAACACTAGTCAGGAATTTAAACTCACCCCTTTGGAATTCATCAGGAATTTCTGTTTGGTCTGTTACGGTAAAACATTTGCCTACATGAAGAAAAAGGCAATTATTTCCATCCATCGTTTATCTGTAAACTATGGACAAGCTCAAAATAATCAGGAAAATCTTTAAAAAATGTAAACCAGTAGATGAGTTGCTTTCTCTGGGTATTTTTGCATTACTGGATGCCATATTCTGGAGTTTCATAGACACAGGTAATATAGTTAGGTAGGTTATATGGAAGCATACAAGGAGATGCATTAGCCCCCAAAATTGCAAATTTGCAAAACCATGTTGCATGGAAAAGCAAATATGAAATGTGACAAAATTAAAGTTGAGGGGGTGTGGCCCAACTCTGATCAATTTCAAAACTATTTGCAATCCTCACATTGGCCAAGCGTAAATTTACTCCTGTCCTGGATTTTACTCCAAACTATTTATATTATATAGGGCACAGTGCAGACCAGTATCCTAGTAACTTCTGGGAGCTAAAGTCCATTGTAATAAAAAAAATGATAAACCTAAACTTTATAGTCATGCAGCCCAACAATAATCCCTGTAAAATAGGCAATGCTTTCTAAGATATCTAATTACATAACAAAAATAATTATTTGGGTTTTATTGCCCAGGAGATGAAATGGAGACTCAACATACAAAATTTTTATGTAGTGGTTCCCATTGTTTAGGGATTTTATGACACATATTGAATATAACATTTCTGCAGCTATTTGACAAAGAACTTAACTGTATTCTGTCTACAAAGAATTTGATTGGCCAGTCGTGGTGTAATTCTAACTTTGCCGTTGTGTCTAATGAGATGCACTTTTTCCTTTTCCAGTTGCACTTTTTTGAAAAATATCTAGCTGCACTAGCAGTTTCGAATGTGGTGTTTTTAATGCTGACCAAATAAACTCCTGTTACGATACTACTCCTGGAACACTTGTAGTATTCTGTTTTGCCCCTGGGGCAATTCCTAATTTACATGCCTGGATATGTGGATATTATCCTGATCTACCCCTGGAGACTGCTATTGTAATCTTACCTTGCTGAGTGATGACCAGCACCTGATCAGCTTGTTTATATAGGACTTCCTCTAGCTGATCAGGTTGCTGGTCATTTTTGTTGCTGTTGATTTTCTTGCCTGCTGTATGTGTTCCAGACATCTGCTTAATCCTTAATCCATGTATATGTAGAAGCTCATCCTAGACCTGTGTGTTGATTTTCCTCCAAGACTGCTCTTGTATGTATTTTTGTACCATAGTTTTATATACATTTGGTTTACTTTTGTTTTGTGGTTGGTGTTTATCATGACTCCCGTTTTGTATTATGCATCAAGTGTTTCTAGCTGCCTCTGTCTAGTGTACTGTGTTATTCTAATCTATGCCCTTTATATACTACATATTGTATATCCTCTATTACATCTGTTTAGAGGATCTGTGTATCTTGTATTATTCCCTGTTTGGTCGTGTTGGTTTCCGTGTTGCACCCAGCTCACTATTTGCAATTACCCGGGTCATGTTATGTTTGTGTTATTATAACCTTTCTTTTGTTTTGCTGTATTTCATGCCTTGTTGTTTGTGCTGTTGTGTAGTTCTGCCTTCATTGCTAAAGCTGGGACTGCCTCCAGGGGTTGTGACATTCTGAAGTCAGCCACACAAGTATGACCCCACCATCAGGGGCTATAGTGAAGACCAGCCCTCAACTAGTGTGTTAGTGCAAGTGTCCCTCCTTATGGGCAGAAATATAGGGACGGAACAACAATATTACAGTAGAGACAAACAAGGTTGCAGTGTGAAGGGGGAAAATCATTATGATTAGAGAATGTATGTATTTCTTTATTATTGCATAGTTTTGCATATAGAGCACATATACTAACCAGTTTCAATTTGAAGCTGTAATTTACAGATTAATATTAAGGATAATTCTGTTCCCACATTTAAAATTGCCTTTCCCTTGTCTTTTACATGGTTCTGACAAGGTGTAAATTTGCCTTCCCCTTGTCTGCTACATGGTTCTGATAAGGTGTAAATTTGCCTTTCCCTTGTCTTCTACATGGTTCTGATAAAGTGTAAATTTGCCTTTCCCTTGTCTTCTGCATGGTTCTGACAAGGTGTAATTTTGCCTTCCCCTTGTCTTCTACATGGTTCTGATAAGGTGTACATTTGCCTTTCCCTTGTCTTCTACATGGTTCTGATAAGGTGTAAATTTGCCTTCCCCTTGTCTTCTACATGGTTCTGATAAGGTGTAAATTTGCATTTCCCTTGTCTTCTACATGTTTCTGATAAGGTATAAATTTGCCTTCCCCTTGTCTTCTGCATGGTTCTGACAAGGCGTAAATTTGACTTCCCCTTGTCTTCTGCATGGTTCTGACAAGGTGTAAATTTGCCTTCCCCTTGTCTTCTACATGTTTCTGACAAGGTGTAAATTTGCCTTCCTCTTGTCTTCTGCATGGTTCTGACAAGGTGTAACTTTGCCTTCCCCTTGTATTCTGCATGGTTTAGACAAGGTGTAAATTTGCCTCCCCCTTGTCTTCTGCATGGTTCTGACAAGGTGTAAATTTGCCTTCTGCTTGTCTTCTGCATGGTTCTGACAAGGTGTAAATTGGCACCTGTTTTTCTTGCTACCCTGTAATGTCCCCCTATACTATGAATGTCTGGTATATGAAATACTCACAGATTGACTCTCTCAGCACTCCACTCATGCCACCTAAATACAACAAGAAGCATCAGTGTACAAAGTTCACCATATTCAGATGGGTTTTAGGTGAGTTTTGGGAGCGTTTGGGCAGACAGAGTATTTCAGACCTCTTATTTATGAGCTTGATTATCTGATCTGACTGTTTTACATTGCCTTGTAGAAGATGGACACTATAGAGGCACACCGCCTTCCAAGATGGAGTCCACCGGTGTCCCACTATAAATCCAAGATCTCCTTGGGTCCTCTACAGGAGCTCTATATGTGTACATAAGTCAAATAGGTACTGGGTAGAGGTCCAGGGATCTAGTTGTTATGGTGGAATAGACTAAGCAGTGGCAAAAGTCACATGATCTGTTACAAGAAGAACCATGGAAACAGGGACTACTCCATAGCTCTACCCACTACAGACCATGTGACTGTTCTGCCACTATATAGTCTGTTCTCCTGGTGGAACAGACATGGTTTAAATTCTGCTCAATCCAAGAACATATGTGTGGTCTGCTGGTCACTTGTCTGTTCTGCTCATGTGTAGCACATGTGCATGCACTGGACTTCAGATATTACCCCTTCCTCTCCCATTTATTCATAATCAATTGCTATTCAAGCTGCTCTAAATCACTATGAAATGTCTCTGAACTGTACTGAACAACAATGCAATGACAATTAAGAAATACAATTAATAGGTGCAATAACACGTGTCACCACCAGGTGACACCCTATCTCTATCTTCTCTGTAATCAGCTTAATATTATATGACCATTATATTCCCCAGGGGTGAGTTATGTATGGATTTTATCTGACTTTAGTTATTCATATATTCCTGTTCATTACTTTATATATAGTAAAACAAAAATAACTATATATCAAACAATTAAGTTACATAGGCACAATGCTTACACACTTACCAGAAAGCAGCAGGGTGCTGATCCATAGTACATGGACCCCAAACCAGCCCATGGCTGATCTGCAGATTAGAAGACATCTTCCAATTACAGCCTGAAATGTATAACTATGTGTGCAAGAATCAAATAACTCACTGTAAATATTTACCCTTGATCATCATCGCCCTCTGGTGGTCTCATTAAGTACTGTTTGTATACTAGATTACTACAATAAATACATATGCTTCTTTATAAAATTGAATAACTTTTCCAGATTCCAGTGTCCTTATTAAAGACATTATATAAGTAAATTAAAAGTGAATATCCTATTTTGATTCCCTTATAAAAAAAAATATTGGTGGACCAGAGCTTGAGTTTTATTTATGCTTTGAGATACATTGAGATCCACAAACACAGGTCAACGGAGGTGCAATCGTACCACTAATTACTCTCTAGCACTTACGGACTTCTGATATTTAGCACCTATCTTAACTTTAAAGTGAATGAGAAATGGCAGTGTGGAAGTCTAAGCAGAGCGAGGGCACATCTATATTGTATATTGCAATATCAAGACACAGTCACTTGTGATCATCACCCAGCCCTCTCTGTCAGAAGGTGTCAGAAGTGTTATCACTCTTGAATCTGGTCATGTTTAAATATATTAGCACTGGGTAGCGTGCACGTATTCCAATGTGTAGTACAGAAAATCAAATCCTTTCCACATGCATGGAAAATAGACTGATTTTTATATTTGGTTCGTCATTAAATTTTCATAATATACCAAGCCTGATTCAGAGCTGTGAACTCTTTACAAGATATACAACTCTCTCCTACACTTAGTAAATGTTCTGATTCCCAGTTACAAGACTTCTCCTGAGCTGCACCCACACTCTGTAATAATCTTCCTCACCCATTAAGACTATCCTCTACTCTCCAAACTTTCAAGTGCTCTCATATAACTCACCTCTTTAGAAAAACCAAACATTTTCCTCAACCTACTTCTTACCTTTCCTCTTCCTTACTTATAAATACTTTGTTACACAAACTCTCACTTTCTCAATCCATATTAAATTCCCCTCAGTACTGGTAGTAACACTGCTGTGTGACTGATCATACATAGCACTGAGCACTGTTACCATACACCCTGTCTCTCTCCATAGTAATATCCCCTCAGTCCTGGTCAGGGCCGGATTAACCATGGGGAGATCGAGGCGGTCGTCCCGGTGCCCCCACACACAAAGGGCCCCCACAAAGTGCAGTGAAAGAGAATGGATGTCAGTGATTGACATCCTTCTCTTAAGCACAGTCAGTGATGACGTTATCACTGGCACACTTTATTATTTGTCCCATGCGTATGGATACCGCATGGGACTTTCTGCAGCTGTGTTTTTTTTCTTCCAGGATCCGGCTCAGACACTGACAGGCTGTCAGTAAAGCCTATGAGTCATCGCTGCCTATAGAGAGAGAGACGGAAGTCTCCAGCTCTAGCGATGATTCATTCACACTGACAGAATGTTTCTCTCACAGTGTGTCATGTGACCTCCCCAGCTGCCAGCTGCAGAGACCAGAGACTTTCTCCTGCTTCTCCACAGCCAGGATCATAAGGTAAGATTTGTGGGTTTTTGTGGTAGGACTTTGAATGCATTAACACTATGTATATACAAATTCCTGTGTATACCACCCACACTTAGGGCTGTCCATATTACACAAATCTGTATTGTTATAATTATTAATTATTGGGGTATATGCTCATGAATTATATATACACACACACACACACACTATATATATATATATATATATATATATATATATATATATATAAACATGGTAGTGACATCACCGCAGGTCCTTTAGCCCAGTGTTCTCCACCCTCAGTCCTCAGGGACCACTAACAATGCATGTTGTCCAGGTCTCACTGCTGGAGCACAGGTGTGTTCATCACTAAGGGGTTCATTTATTATAACGCTCATTATGAGCGTTATTGTTCAGTGCAAGGCTCACTGCACCTCGCAGCGAGTCTTGCACCTGTTTTCGGCAAATTTAATAGATCTCACCTGTCCAGCGAGGTCCCACGATGATCTGCGGGACTTTCTCCGGCATCGAGTGAAGAAGTAGTTCCCGCGCATGCGCAGTAGTTGCCTTTTGGGACTTAGAACTTTTGTCCCAAAAGGCAAGTAACACTGCGCATGCGTGGGAATCTAAAGCAGAAGCTACGCCGGGACAGATCTATTTATTTTGTATTGTGTTTTAAAATGATTATAATATTAAAGCATTTTTATTAATAATTTATTAATTATCTATGTAAAAAATGTTTTTTATATTTTTACATTTTTTTGTACATTTTCATTAGTGTTTTGCATTACAGCGGTCTCCCCCCTTTTCCTCCCCTTAATAACAGCTATTAGAGGGAGGAAAAGGGGGATATATGGGGGGGCCGCTGTAATACCTACCCTACCCTTTAGATGGCGTTATTTAACGTATCTGAACGGATTGTTAAAATCCGCGCCGGCACTTTGTAAATTCAGCGATCAGCCTGCCCGCATTCATTAGAGTGGGCTGGCAATCGGGGTAGGAATGCTAATGATCACCATGGTTTCCATAGCGATCATTGTATTAGTAAATGGCGATGCCTTCATTTTCAGGAGATAAAGACCGTTTTCAGGTGAAAACAGTCTTTATCTCCCGAAAATGAAGTTATCACTATTTAGTAAATGGAGCCCATAGTATGTGTATAATTCATGAGCAGGCACTCCAATAATTAACAATTATAACAATACAGATTTGTGTAATATGGACAGCCCTAAGTGTGGGTGGTATACACAGAAATTTGTATATAGATAGTGTTAATGCATTCAAAGGTAACAGACACTGAAAATGCCGAATGGAAATCAGTATATGATATATATGAGATTTAGCCTGTTCAAAGTTATGCATCCACAGAGCACCACTGTGAGCTTACAAAACATTAACCCAGAGATCAAGGCAGGAATGGACGGAGATAGGACGCGCTTCAACCTCCATTAGAGCGCCCGGTGTCACACGTTACCCAGACAAAGAAGTAATAGAGTGTGAGTAACAGACCTTATTATATATAGTCGGATTTAAGGAGTATTGTAAAAATTGCTATTAATGCATAGATTACTACTCTTATTAAAAGAGTTTCAGTTTCATTTAATGGACTCATAACTTCATTTATTGGACTCATAACTTTGAACTGGCTAAATCTCATATATATCATATATTTCCACTAGGAAGTTTCAGTATCTGTCACCTTTGTATGCATTAACACTGTGTATATAAAAGCACAATTTCTGTGTTTACCACCCACATTTCATATTGAAGATTATAGAATACTGCTATCCCTGTATTTTTTAGCGCAGTCCGCTTAACTCTATATTGTTATAATTCACACATATTGTAGTCAATTATCTATGTGTCTAGACTAGCTGCTTTTTATATAACACAATTGTGCACAATTAATAATAAATAAGTGCAACCTACCCAGTTGCTAGCCCGTTATGACAAAATGGCCAAATACATACAGATACAAAAAGAGCGACACTCTGAGATTATTAAAGTACTAGGAGCCCATCATGGTTTCTGTTTTCAGTTTTAATGACAACATTTTTATATTTAAATAATTCTGCAGAGCGCGCACCGGAGGAGAGGCAGCAAAGGTAAGTTTATTATACAGTGCTTAAAAGTGGTAGAGGAATGGTAATTTACATAGAGGGGACACAAAGGCTGGGTGGATACAAATGGGGGCAATAGTGTTACCTGTACATAGAAGCTGGATGGACACAAAGAAGGGGACAATAAGGCTGAATGGACACAGAAAGATGGGGCACAAAAGCTTGTTGGACAAACAGAAGGAAGGGGCCAATAAGGCTGACTGGACACTAATACAGAGGGGACCAATAAGGTTGCCTGGCCACGGGGTAGGACCGCTGGGGTGAGAGGGTGGGTTTTAGTGCTGTCTTCCCCACAGGGCGCCGTGGTCGGTGTCACAAGGATGGACACACATAAAGAGGTGGAAATAAGATTGGCTGGATACAAAGAGGGGGCAATAATACTGGTTGGAAACAGAAGGAAGGGGCAATAAGGCTGGTTGAAAACACAGTAGGAGGGGGGATAAAGCTGACTGGACACAGAAGGAGGAGTTATAAGACTGGTTGGACAAACGGGGTTAACATTTAGGCTGACTGGACACAGAAGAAGAGAGCAATAAGGCTGGATACACAGAAAGAGGCAAGTAGGCAGCATGGAGGGTAGGAGTGAAGGAAAGCAAGAGTTAATATAATGGTAAATGAACTGATAAAGGATAATATATATTTTTTGTGAAGCAGGGGCCCCCCACAATTTAGTTGCCCAGGGGCCCCCACAGACCTTAATCCAGCCCTGGTCCTGCTAGTAACACTGCTGTGTGACTGATCATACAGAGCACTGAGCCCTGTTACCATACACCCTGTCTCTCTCCATAGTAATATCTCCTCAGTCCTGGTAGTAACACTGCTGTGTGACTGATCATACATACTGTTCCATTGATACATAGCATTCCCCCTATGTATTAAACCTTGCTGCCACACTTCCCCTCTTAATCAAATCATGGACTCTATTTACTATACATATTTTCGGGTGATAATGGGTGTTTTAACACTAAAACGCTCATTATCACCTGAAAATGAACATTTTAAAATTTACTAAACTGCATTCGCCATGGAAATCTGCTGTTTCCATGGTGATGCACAAACACTTTGTGAGGCTTCGGCAGCCCGTTGATCTTAACGGGAGCCGAAGCAGTATTAAAAGTTACTATCCCTCACTGCCGAAATTCTGATTCGGCAGTGAAGGAAAAAATAACGCCATCTGAGGATGGCGTTATTGACTTCATGCCAGCAGTCTCCCCATATTCCCCCCTTTTCCTCCCCCTAATAGCCGTTATTAGGGGGAGGAAAAGTGGGGTATGTGTGGGGAGACCGCTGGTATGATGGAGGATGCGGTCATGTAAAAAAAAAAAAAATTGTAAAAAAAAAATTTTTACTTAAAAAAATAAAGATAAATATTAAAAACGTTTCTAACAGTTAAAAAAAAGGAAAAACTTACCTGTCCGGCAGACGCGTCCGACTTAGAAGACTTCGGCCCAGATATGAAGACCCTGCGCATGCGCAGTGGTTTTTCATATTTGGGCTGAAAATTTTCAAAGTGCGGCTGTGAAGTCTCTGCGCATGCTCGGGAATCATTCGATATGAAGTGCCTGCGCTGCGGGCAGAGCACTTCGTGGGACTTCGAGGGACCTCGGCGGAGGGGTGAGTATTGGTAAATATTTAAGGGGAAGCTGCCAGGCTCGCCGCGAACACAGGCGCAGGAGCAGCTTCCCTTCGGGGGAAATTTTTTTTTTTGTAAATAGAGCCCCATATTCAGTTATTAGCTTTTCCCAAGAATTCGAGGAATATTAGTGATCATTAACTGGTAAACTTTTCTGATATTGCTGAATATCACTATATGCTTAATGATGATAGAAAGTCTCAGTTACAGAGAGTGACCTGTTAGAAGAAAAAAGTTTCTGTTTAGTTGTACTTATAAAAAGTAAACTGAGAGCTATAGATAAGTAGTAGAAGTATAATTATATAGATCTAGTGTAAGAGTCCTGTATGATACAGTGATGGGGAGAATCTCCAGTAGCACTTACCTTCTTCTCACCTTCTCTCCTCCAGTACTGCTGCTGATTACCTGGGATATATATGTATAGTCTTATCTGCAGACAGATCACCTGCTACCATCTAAATGCGCTCCCAGGTATTTCTACCAGCTGACATTAATCAGGAGGTATAAATATTTATTTATCTCTTTTATTACAGTTTTAATTAATTTTTTTTGCACTTGCATCAGACATCTGGGAAAAAAGTAATTCTAGTTAAACATTTAAGATCTAATTCAGAGCTTTTAGAAACGTGAAAAAAAAATGAAGAATCTTAGAATAACCTTAATGACCAACAAAGGAGGGACACATGTAAATAAAACAGGATTAGTCTGGAACAGTGGATTTTATTTATAAAGATTACAATCATTTTAGCATGTACAATGTATGTCTATTAAATAACGAGACTGATTATATAACTCACTTTTATTTATTGGTATTACAAATGTAATGCTTGTCCCCTTCAATATACTCCCCATTTGCACTAATACATCGCTGTCGTCTTGTTTTCCGCTGGTGGAAGGCATGGAGCAAATCAGTTTCTGTCAGTTGTTTCAACATATCTGCCGTCACAAGGTGCTAAATTGGGCGAATATGGAGGCTGTTCAAGTGCAGTAATGTGATTGTTGGTCACAGAAAGTGCTGTGTGAGCAGGCGCATTGTCCTGGTGAAGAATGAAACCATTTTTCCACAGTTGCGGCCGTTTTTTTACTGACTCTTTCTCTCAACTTTTTCTAAACTTGTAATAATGCTGGTAACTGTTCTAATAATGCCGGTAACTGTTGTAATAATGCCGGTAACTGTTCTAATAATGCCGGTAACTGTTCTAATAATGCCGGTAACTGTTCTAATAATGCTGGTAACTGTTGTAATAATGCTGGTAACTGTTGTGCCTTCTGGAACCCATTCTGCCACATGTTCAAGGTCACTACGGATGCCGTTATAACCGCTTCTGACTGCTTTGTTTACTAGGTGGAATCACAGTCTCGTTATTTTATAGACACACCTCGTAGATCATAGCTGTATACAGAAGACGTTCCTCTAAAAAGGGACAAATTCAATTCTTATAAATATTAGTTGATTCTTCTTCAAAAAAGCCAATGTGGATCTTCTTGTAATAATGCAGCGTGCTTAAATCTTGCATAATACACTATTATATATTTGCAGCAGCAATGCATAGCCACAGACTGTGTTCACCATTAGGATCCGGATACTTGTGGCCATTCATCTGCTGGTTCCATGCCTACTGACTGGTGGGTTTGCATGTCTGTGGTCAGCAGAAGCCAAGTGGGAGAAATATGCCAATACCTTTGCAACTAAAGACAGCAGTAAATCTTATTGTGCCTGTGATATGCCAAATTGTGCACTTATAACAGCCTGGCGTTGGGGCATGTCGATATTACAAGTCTGGAGCTTACGTATTTTCCTCTCAACATTGCACGAAACTGCGCAAACCCCCAACCCGTCTCAGACTGGGTCACATTCAGAAAACAATTTTTGCGGGAAGTTCCGTGCGTATTTTTAGGATCTGATGAACTGCGCATGCGTAGTAACTAAATTTACGCTATCTACGTTGATTTTATGCACGGCAGTCCATTAGGCATGGACTTGTGAATCGCACGTGAGAAAGGAGGGGTGTGGTTATAATCCGTCCGGAGACAAACGTGAAAGTGGGTGGGGGAGGCATTTAAATGACCATTTGAGGGTGCGGTGATTGAGCGGTTAGTTAGATACGCACGTACGGAAGTATTATACACATGGAAGTGCACACGTATAGTTAGAGGTGTTCTATGGACTCGTAAGTCACAGAAAACCCGTCCATGTGAGGGGAGTGTTATGGGGGTTGCTTTGCAACGTCCGTGCGTATACTTGGGAACCTTTCGCTGACGGTTCTCTGAATACGGCCCTCTATCTGTATGGCCCTTTGTATATAAGGTTACGTTTGTCTAAGCGCATACAGGTCATAATCTCATGAATTATTGTGTGTATTTTTTTCTGCTCATGAGCAACGCTAAAAAGCAGTTTGCATACTCTAAAAGGCTGCAAATCTACATGAGGCCTAGTATCTCTACCGTAAATAAGAGTTATTCTCTATTCTCTATGGGCCTGATCCAGCGCTACGAAAATTCGCACGACGGGCGAATGCGTACGTTCGACCGTGCGAATAAACATACACGCCCCTAACACTCCCATAGTAAAGTACCTGCTTACGACGCCTATACCCTACACTGGGTACGACCGTCGCCGTACGAAATTTCGCACAAAATACGCTGAGCGTACGGGCTTAGCACGCCCATACTGTACAATTTAAATGGCTATCCCCGCCTCCCTGTAGTAAAACGGGCGCCCAGGCGACCATCGTACTGAACGCACGCCCCTCGAGCGAAAAATTCGCTCACAATACGACCGCTATTCGCTCATGACGCCCAGGCGACCGGAAGCTGTCATACTGGGCATGCGCGTTGCAAATTTTTTCCCGAATTTTCGCTTACGATGAGCGTACGCTCGCTTGCGGTCGTTGCTCTGGATCAGGCCCTATGTCTCTATTGTAACAGTAACTGATCTTCACTCCCGTTCCCCAGATATAATGGGCCAGATCCAGGCTTGAAAATTTCAGAGCAAAAGGTTTGGATATGTCTGCTAACGATGTGCCACACTAACGAAGCTTCCATGCAACTCTGTTAATTATTCCTTGCATGCACTGACTGCAGATGGCCAGGGGCTATTTCAAAGTTGCTGACTCTAATGCCAAGACGTTTGGATGGGTAAACAGAGAGAGGGAATGCTTTATACTGTACATCGCCTAAGAGGGAATGAGGTCCAACCCCCTTCGTCAGAAGAGTCAGTGTGTCAATTGATAAGCTCATTGGGCCTGATCCAGAACAACGCCCGCCGTCGCTAGGACGGCGGGCGTAAGATCGGCTTTCGAGCCGATCTGCGCATGCGCCGGGGCAGATGTTGCCCGGCGTTGCTACGGAAACGCCCGATCGTGGATCGGGCGTCCGTAGCTTCAGCGTAGTAACGCTGGAGGGGGCGTCCCCCAGCGTTACCACGCTGCGGTTA
>WWET01000410.1:237970-248827 GCA_011038615.1 Limnodynastes dumerilii
AGCAGGAATTCCTCCTGTGTCCGCATCCGCATGCGCTGCGCTATTGTGTTGGAATGTTCCACGATATGTAAATGAGAAAGTGGGCTTCTGTTTGGCGCAGCAGCTGCCCGGAGCCCCTGCGCTTCCCCCCAGGATCTTACACCATGTCAGGGGACGGTGTCAGTGTAAGAAGCGGGACATGACTTATATTCTAAGCGATGACCTGCACTTGTTACAAATAAGTATACAAAAAATCTATGAATGATTTAATCAATAAATAAAAACTATTCTGGTCACACACGACAGTCTGTATGTTTTTATTAATCTCTGAACAGCAGCGTATTGCCGCAGAGTATGGTCAGGTATTTTTAAACCTAGAGATACATATTTTTTAGGGGTATTCTTTTGGGGTATGGGTCCTCGTCGAGAATGGCCCTATTTCAATAGTTCCAATCTGGCTGGGAAATTGATTGCTTCTGCCTCGAAGAGGCAAAGCAATCGATCCCCGGATCACCGAACACAGTAAGAATCAAAATAAACCCCTACCCTTTCCCTAATCCTTACCCCAACCCTCCCCTTCTATTACCCTAACCCTCCTTTCCGTGCAGCCTGACCCTAATCCTCCCTTCCCTACAGCCTGATCCTAACCCTCCCTTCCTCACAGCCTGATCCTAACCCTCCCTTCCCTACAGCCTGATCCTAACCCTCCCTTCCTCACAGCCTGATCCTAACCCTCCCTTTCCTACAGCCTGATCCTAAACCTCCCTTCCTCACAGCCTGATCCTAACACTCCCTTCCCTACAGCCTGATCCTAACCCTCCCTTCCTCACAGCCTGATCCTAACCCTCTCTTCCTCGCAGCCTGACCCTAACCCTCCCTTCCCCGCAGCCTGACCCTAACACTCCCTTCCATAGCCCTAACCCTCCCTTCCCCAGAGTCTAAACCCCCCCAACACTAAAAGTCCCCAGAAAGATTACTCACCTCTCCTGTGGGACTTCCTAAAATGAATGGGTGAGTATACCGATTGGCATACTCACCATTCCGAAAAAAAAAATCTAAATGGCTGCCTATTCAAAAAAGAGATAGCCGAAAAAGACCTTTCGGTTGTCTCTTCTTTGGAAAGGCAACAATCGTATTGAGAATTCCCATCCATTTTTTTGACTATAAATAAAAATAAAAAAATATTAGAAACATGCAATCTTGTATAGTCTTCTGTATTACATCCCGTGACCTCACCCGCAACACGCAAAAGTGCCCTTTTTCACTACGTCCTCTACAGAGTGCGTGGTTCAGTGGAAAAAAAAGTTCTGCAATAACTCTGGATCAGCTTCAGACTCTATAAGCCCATTACTGTGACAGAGAACTGCAGCCCATTCACCAAACACATGGGGCATTTTCTAAGTCCTGGACTGAAAACACTGCACATGTGCAAGAGCCTAGCGGAAGCCTCAGAAGATCAACGATGACAGCGCTGATCGTAGTAAATACTTCTGTGCTTCTAGCCTGGCTCACCATGAGGAGGAGGGAGCCTGGATGAGGTAAGGGACTCTTACACCATGAATTTTAGTCAATGCACCCCTGTGACGTGTGCTGGATCCCTGGATTTCCATTGGTTTTCCTCATTATCTTAGGTCTTGTGTTGTAAGCCATGAAACCCTGACATTTGTAGTAGTCATGAATCAAATGCTGAATGATGGCTTACCTCATATGTGGGTTCATTCCCGGATGCATTGATCTTCTGTCTTTCCAGTTGTTCTGCAGGAGAAAGTGTGTATATATTTTAATGGACATTGCTATCACATTGTGTCACACTGTAGACCCTTCTTGTGGGTTTGACAAGAACTTGGGCCAGATTCACTAAGCTGCGGGTTTGGAAACGTGGAGATGTTGCCCGGAGCAACCAATCAGATTTTAGCTGACATTCTCTAGTATGTAAAAAGAAAGTGGGAGCTAGAATTTTCTAAACCCGCAGCTTAGTAAATCTGGTCCCTTATCTAGACCTAATAAAATAGTGTCTGTAAATCCAAGTGTCGGCTAATGGTTTTTGGAATTACGTGTGGTGTGATTATTCTGACCCTTAGGCCTCTGCGTGATACAGGTCAGTACAGGACTCGATACAAATGTCATGGTGCGTTTCGCAATGAAACGCAAATGTTAGGCCGCTCTATCCAGACGCCCGTGCTCCTAATCCAGCTTCACTACAGATGACAGTCAAAGACCATGAAATTCTGATGAATAAGGTTTGGGATAATATATCTGTTTGGACATAGGCCGAGAGAGGGCATAGGGCAACAGGATGGGTTATTTATTTTTTTTTATTTTGGATCTTTGGCCCGTATTCAGAGTACCGGACATATAACATATACGCCCGGTGTTTAGCGACTTTTACTAGTAGTAATTTTTTTATGTAATCTACGTATCTTTTTCTTACGTAGATTGTGTAAATAAATACGGGCATTTGTTTTATTTGTTGGGGGAAGGGGGGTTATTAAACATCTAGGGCCACTTGCTAATATTTGACCCATAGGCTAAAATTTGCCAGCCAGCCCCTGACTTCGGGGCTGATTCAGAGATGCGATTTCCACGGCACTTAGGAGCGTATATTTAAGATCCTAGAAAATTCGCAAAACTGCGCATGCGTAGTAATAGTGCAACGCCGTTAGCGTAGCGGTTAGGAGCGTAAATTCGCTAAGATCGTAGGTCTGAATCGCACGCAAGCACTTAAGATCTTAAGTGCCGCGAATCTTTAAGATCTTAAGGATTTGCATGGAAATGGGCGGGGGGAGGCAGGGAAATGAGGGAAAGTGGGCGCGGGCTGACACTTAGGATCTTAAATGAACGCTACCACGTCACTTAAGATCCCAACTGACAGCGTATAGTTAAGGCAATTCAATGGTGGTCTAAGTTTAAGATCCACCGCTGTTTGCAAGGGGAGTGTCTGGTTTTGCAGTGGGCTGGAACCTGCTAGGATCTTAACATTAGATGCGTATATTTGCGATCTTTTCGCAATCGCATCTCTGAATCAGCCCCTTCATTCCTATTACTTTTACTCTACTCTGATCTGAACAGAAAAGGTCCAGATGGCGGAAGTGTTGTTCTGCCTCCATGATCCATATTTAGGGCTTGATTCACAACTCCGTACTTGTGCGCCGTACGTCCTTAATTTTCCGATAGTAGCTACTATGCATGCTTTAAACACTGCACATACGCAATCTGCACAATGCAACGATACATAGATTGCGTAAAATAGTACGGAGTTGTGAACCCGGCCCTTAGTGCCTAGAAAGTGCTGTTGGGTCAGAACTCCAGATCTAGCCCAAAGGTCCTGAATTGTCCTAAAACATAACCCATGTGTATATATTTCTGAGTTGTTCCATCCATTACTCACCCTGGTACTTCTTCTTCTGTATTTTACTTGACACGCAATACGCCATTGCTGCGATCAGTACCGTGAAGATGATGTCGCCGACAATTATTCCAATCAGGGCCCCGGAATTCAGGTGAAAGCAGTTATCACACGCTACAGGAAAATCACATTCCCATGAATACATCATTACTAGACTCTGCAGAATTGCAATAGCTGCTTACAAAACACCTTTGGCAAATTGGTTTCAGGCCGGATCCAGGGCGAAGACAGAGGGCCGTTATTGCAGGATGTTCCGTGCGTATTTTTAGGATCGGATGAACTGCGCATGCGTAGTAACTAAACTTACGCTATCTACGTTGATTTTACGCACGGAAGTCCATCAGACACGGACTTGTGAATCGCACATGAGAAAATATGTATGGAGGGGCGTGTTTATATTCCGTCCAGAGTCTGATATGTGAAAGTGGGTGGGGGGGTGCATTTAAATGACCTTTTGAGGGCGCGGTTAGTTAGATACGCACATACGGAAATATTATACGCACGGAAATGCACACTTTAGTCAAGGACAACATATGTCCGTGTGAGGGGAGGATCATGGGTGTTGCCTTGCACTGTCCGTGTGTATAATCCGCTGACGGATCTCTGAATACGGCCCAGAATTACGCACACTAGCCTCGGAGCCCAGCATTCTAAATGAGCGATCCTATATTCCAGCACCCTGCCCTCCACTCACACGTACGGACCTTCCACGTGCAGAACCCTACCTTTATTGTCTGCACACAGAAGGCTCACATACGGAACTCAGGATCATCAGTCGGGACTTGGCCCAGACCTTACCGTAAGGATGCAGTTACTGCTTCGAACAGCTGATTCCAGCACTGATAAAGCTGACAGATTCCTACTGGGAACAGTTAGTATGTAGAAATGCCCCTATTCCAACAATTACCCGTTCCTAATAGCGAGTAGGTGAAGGTTAGGCTGCGGGACAGGGAGAGTTAAGGTTAGGCTGATAGAAGGGAAAGGTTAGGGTTAGGCTGCAGGTCAGGAAGGGTAAAAGTTAGGCTGCTAGTTGGGGAAGGTTAGGGTTAGGTTGCAGGACAGCAAAGGTTAAGGTTAGGCTGCTAGAAGGGGGAAGGTTAGGGTTAGGCTGCTGGACACGGAAGGTTAAGCTTAGACTGCTAAAAGGGGTAGGTTAGGGTAAGGCTGCTGGACAGGGAGGGTTAAGGTTAGGCTGCTAGAAGGGAAGGTTAGGGTAAGGCTGCTGGAAGGGAAGGTTAAGGTTAGACTGCTAGAAGGGGAAGGTTAGGGTTAGGCTGCGGGTCAGGAAGGGTTAAGGTTAGGCTTCTAGAAAGGGAAGGTTAGATTTAGGTTGCAGGGGAGCAAAGTTTAAGCTTAGACTGCTAGAAGGGCATGGTTAGGGTACGGCTGCTGGACAGGGAGGGTTAAGGTTAGGCTGCTAGAAGGGAGGGTTAAGGTTAGGCTGCTAAAAAGAGGGTTAGAGTTAGGGAATGGTGTCACAATGCTTTCTCCCTGGAAACATCTTACGATTACATTGTCATTGTAGCTTTATTGTCGGGATGAGGCTTGTCACAAAGCAACAACTCACACCGCTTACTGTATTATCTGCACGTGTCCCCCCACCACCATGAGTATCACTAGACCCGCCACACCGCCGGAGATATACTTATACTACGTTCCGATGAGCGAGTATATATTGAGCGTATGCACAGTGCGAAGAGACATCTGACGTACACATGCAGAATACATAAATCAGCCATCAGCATTACCTCTGGATCCGGTCCTTAATTACTTATTATAATAAGAGACACATAGACAGAACATTGTACAGGGTACAAACTACACAATAATCGCCTCTATGTCTCCGCCCATCGCTGTACGATCCTCTTCTGATAGGGTGGGGGTTTTTCTGGGCCATAAAGCAGTCCATGATAAATGTCATACAGTGCGCAGTCAGTAGCTCCACTGACACTATTTCACCCTCCCAGTCCCCTCCCCCAACTTCTCTGTCTCGCAGGCCAGATACCTAGTCATTAGCCTTAACTTCTCTCCACAGTTATTCTCTCCTGTCTAAGGCATCAGAAGGTCTCTCATTAAAGTACCACACCTTTAAAACAATTTATTACCCTTGGAGAGGAAGCTTCAGACTGGATACCATGGCATATATGGTATGAAAGCATACCCTCCATCATGACCCATTCCATTAGATACAAAATACTCTGCTCCTCAGTTTCCAACTGCCAGTTACTATGGTAACCACCTTTTATTAAAGAGGAAAATAGGTTTTTAAATATCAGTTAATTCATTGAAACCAGGTGAGTGACAGTTGGAAGCTCAGGACCGGATTCAATTGTACCAAATGGAATGAGTCATGTTTGAGGGTCTGCCGTATCTTGCATGTGTGTGTGGCCTCTCCTCTAAATCGTTAGCTCTTATGATCTTGAGTTCTCTCATTAACATATTAAACCCAACCCCCTTGGCTGCTGCGGCAATCCTACAAGGCGCAGGTTCTGCTTACAATGATTTTGTCTTTGTTTTCTCTACCATTGATCATACCCCTTTACCCCAGTTTGAATGAGTTCCATTAGAAAGTGACCAATCACAGACCTGAATGAGTAATATACTATATCTATATTTCAGATATGAAATTGTAACACAATAAAGCACCAAACAAGATATGCACAGATACAGCAGTCTTACCATCCTGTCCGAAGGCTCCACCTGAAATGGAGAAAAATCATAAAAAATATAATAAAAGAGTTGTATATTTTCAGAAGGATCTTAGACAGATAATATTGTATATTTTAAACTAACCTAAACTAGCAAAACTAACATAAAACAACATAACATAGGTACAAGTAACATAAAACAACATAACGTAGGTACAAATAACATAAAACAACAAAGCATAAGAATAACATAAGCACA
The DNA here is from genome assembly GCA_011038615.1 of Limnodynastes dumerilii. Taxonomy (NCBI): domain Eukaryota; kingdom Metazoa; phylum Chordata; class Amphibia; order Anura; family Limnodynastidae; genus Limnodynastes; species Limnodynastes dumerilii. The sequence goes on from WWET01000410.1 coordinate 244,263, forward strand.
AGTAACATAAAACAACATAACATAGGTACAAGAAACATAAAACAATATAGTATAAGAATAACATAAGCACAACTAACATAAATAACATAACATAGGTACAAGTAACATAAAACAACATAACATCGGTACAAGTAACATAAAACAACATAACATCGGTACAAGTAACATAAAACAACATAGCATAAGAATAACATAAGCACAACTAACATAAAACAACATAACATCGGTACAAGTAACATAAAACAATATAGCATAAGAATAGCATAAGCACAACTAACATTAAACAACATAACATAGGTACAAGTAACATAAAACAACATAACATAGGTACAAGTAACATAAAACAACATAGCATAAGAATAACATAAGCATAACTAGCATAAAACAAAATAACATTGGTACAAGTAACATAAAACAACATAACATAACAACATACCATAAGCACAACTAACATAAAACAATATAACATAAGAATACTATAAGCACAACTAACATAAAACAACATAACATAACAATATAACATTAGTGTGTGTATCCTTCATGTTACTGCTTATTGATATTATTATATATGTTATTATAACTATTTAATTCATTTCTATTTTTTATACAAAGAAACATTGTGTAAGCAATGTTTGCTGATCTGATTGGCTTGGCTCCACATTTTGCCAAATTCTAGCTATTGTGTTTATACAGTAACTTAGTAAAAATGTCATTTTGTATTATAGAAAATTCCCTTTACTACATATGAAATTCTGAATGACAAAAGAGGAACCATATGAAGAATTCCCCTTTTCCATGGGGAATAGAAACATTGAACAGCTGGTGTTGAATGAGTCCCTTAACTTAGCTTGTTTTTATTAATTCATATGGCCATGCTCATTATAATCTATAGATCTAGTGTCGATACCTCTGTCCGTCTAGTTACATACACATTAATTACAAGACTATTCCAGTCTATGATTATATTATATTTCAACTTATCAATTTCCAATAGTTTAATGGGATTCATATAAGATCTATACTAGTCCGGACGTATAGCTATTGCTGTGTTGTACTTTTCACTAGGTTGGGAATTTGTATATTTCAGATATTTTATATACTTAGTTTATCGCAGTGGTGTTATTGTTTTTTCAGTTACCATGACTACGTTAGAAGCAGGATACCCGCTAGAACGCCTCTTCCGGAGCACACACACGGAACACATCCCATAAGCGGTCCCCACCTCCACGTGGTAACGGATTGGGGAATGGGGTAAGTGGTTATGGTTTTATTTCTTATATATATGTGTACACTTGCATTTGTAAATTGTCCCTGATGAAAGCACAAATAAAGTGCTGAAACGTTGGAACTATACATGTCCATGTGACTGATTTATTGCTGTATTTAAAATCTCCGAGTGCCACTGTCATTGGAATCCTGCATTTGCACTAGCTGCTCAGCGTGCACCGGAGTACTGATCTTTATTGTCCGTAGTGCCAACCATTTAGCATTTTGTAAATATTGGCTTACCAGATGGGTAATCCTAGGATCGTGCACCATCATCTATTTCTAGTGGACCACTATTCTCTGTTCATCCTCACATCACAAGGGTGCATACACCTGTTTGTTTGCACACCCAGCAAAGCACAATGGCAAAGGATCCAGCTTTATCTAATTTATCACGACTAACCATGCCATTAGATAAGGTCCTATCCTTCTCAGAGGCAGCAGCGGAAGACATTTTATGCCAAGAGAATTTGGCAGACCTTGGAGGAGCCGAGACCAGCATAGAAATCTTCCGGGATTTAATTATGCTCAAGAAGAAGGAGATTGATTTCCAACTCCATGCTGTCACACTATCTGAATATCACAGGAAAAAAAGCATCCCTCGAGGACTCCGGGTCCATAACATTCCTACCATAGGCAGACAATGCCCAGATTTTTGCCGCCGATTAATAAGAGTATTGAATAAATGCTCTATGGACCTTATCCTGCTAGTCGTGGAGCAATCTAAAAAAGAAGTGCTCAAGTTTCAAACCAAAATTGTCACGCTGGAGCAGACCAAAATGCCCATATTAGAGGCAGACACAGAGACAGATTGGCTGGCCAAACTACAGACACAATTGGATATTTACAAGACCAATTTGATTAAATATAAAAGAGAAAAAAAGACGACAGTGCTACGGGACTATCACGACCTTAGGGTCTACAAATGGCTCAACGGCATGGACAACCCACGAAGGAGAACCCATCCCCGTTTCAAACACACTCGTAGAAACAATGACTCTTCTGACACTGGCACTAACCAAAGTGATAACGACAGTGAACCCTCTACATCTTCCACCAACCCTAGCCAGAAACCCCCTTTAGGGGTACGAATCAGGTCAAATCTAGACCTGGCAAAATCAGGAGAGGGGGCCAGGGGAAGAGGGGCAAGAACGAAAAGCATCAAGAAAACTCAAGGAGTTTTTTCAAAAATCCACAGACAATTATACTCCAATTCCTTTTAAAAATCACTCCACATTTGACCCCCTGTCCAACAATATAGTGATAAAAAATTTCATCAAATTTGGTAGAGCAATCTACCACCCAACCTGGACCTCCTACCATACCAAATTGAACTCAGAAAGAAACCAAAGCACTTAAGAGCTTAAAAAATGATGTTAATCTGATTATCCACCCCACGGACAAGGGGGGAGCTATTGTTTTGCAGGATCGGGAACAATACCTCAATGAAGCATACAGACAATTGTCTGATCAAACCACCTATTTAAAATTATGATCGGACCCCACTGAAACTTTAAAAAAATCCTTGGACATTCTTCTCGGCGAAGCACTTGACAATAAACTTATAGACAAAGCTATGTATGAATTTATGACCACAGCTTATCCTATCACACCTTGTTTCTACATTGTTCCTAGGATCCACAAAGATCTAAAAAAAAACCCGGGTAGACCCATTATTTCCGCCCGGGATTCACTTTACCAAAATGTGTCCAAGCTGTTAGATGCTCAGTTACAGACCTCAGTACAGCGGGGCATATCGTTCATAAAAGACATGACCGCTTTCATCAAAAAAATCTCGGAAGTTCAAGTCTTACCAGACAACATGTGGTTAATCACTGCCAATATATCTAGCCTTTATACCAGTATCCCCCATCAGGAGGGACTAGCAGCCGTACGACTATACCTACAGGCAGACGATCAATACTCCGGTATTGACATAGAGCTACTTATCAAATTATTGGAGAAAACTCTGACGAACTATTTCTGGTTCAATAAAGAATACTACTTACAAGTCATGGGATGTGCCATGGGATCAAATGTCTCTCCATCATTTGCGAACATTTTCATATTCCAATTTGAAAAAGAATACCTATATAATGATACCAGATTCCAAGAAGGCACCCTACTATATGTAAGATTCATCGATGACATGTTTATTTTATGGAAATCCAGCCAGGAAATCTTTCTGCAACTCATGTCTGATCTTAACAACAACGCATCCACAATCAAGTTCACTTTTGAAATGAACCAGAAACAGATCCCTTTCCTAAATGTACTTGTTACACTAGAAGACAACAAAATACATACATCTATCTACTCCAAACCGACTGATAGAAACACTATTTTACAAGCTTCATCTCATCATCCTGCCTCACTCTAATATGCCTTACCACATTCCCAGCTCTTAAGAGTAAGACGGATCACTAGTGATCCAGCTACCACTCAGATGCATATGGCAAACATGTGCGACAAATTTGAACAACGGGGATACAAACGTTCCCTCCTGAACAAAGACATGGCAAAAGTGTTGGCCATACTCCGCAGTGAGACGTTACAAATAAAATCTAAGGGACAACTAAATCAAAGAATACCCTTTGTACATACCTTTACCCATAAACATAAAATTATAAAAAACACTAGACGGAGGTATTGGCCATTATCCAAGAGACCCTGGTCTCAAATCTTTAGCATCTACCCACCTGATGCCAAGCTACAAGAAGGGAAAAAAATCTTAGGGACCATCTGGTACATACGGATGTCACCATCAATTCCCCTAATACCACCAGACTGGTTTGTGTAAGATGTCCCAATTGCACAACATGTAGATACATGACCCCCAGTGCTTCTTTCGTTCATCCCTACACTGGAAAAAAATACTTGATTCGCCATCGTCTCATCTGTTCATCAAAATACGTGCTGTATATGATTTTGTGCCGGTGCGGGATGCACTACATCGGCAAGACGTCGAGGCAGTTCAAGGAGAGTATGGCTCTCCACAGGTCGGCCATCCATGCGGCCATAGAAGGCAACCCCATCGACCAACCAGTAGCGAAGCATTTCGCCAAGCTAAAACACAATCTATCGGCACTTACCTACCATATCATAGACCACATTCCCCACCCCCTACACGGGGAGGAAATAGAGAACTCATGTTACTCCGATGTGAGGCTAAATGGATCATGGAGCTACGAACTATGTCTCCCAATGGCTTGAATGAGTCCCTTAACCTAGCTTGTTTTTATTAATTCATATGGCCATACTTATTATAGTCTATAGATCCAGTGTCGATACCTCTTTCC
>WWET01000410.1:293671-303763 GCA_011038615.1 Limnodynastes dumerilii
GCCTACCCTTCCCCCTCCCCCAACCATCTCCTTCCCGTAGCCTAACCTTACCCCTCCCCCAACCATCTCCTTCCCGTAGCCTAACCTTATCCCTCCCCTAACCGTCTCCTTTCCGCAGCCTAACCTTACCCCTCCCCTAACCGTCTCCTTCCCGTAGCCTACCCTTACCCCTTCCCCAACCATCTCCTTCCCGTATCCTAACCTTACCCCTCCCATCTCTTTCCCGCAGCCTACCCTTACCCCTCCCCTAACCATAACCGTAAACCCCCCTAACCATAAACGTATACCTCCCCCAAAACTAACCTTCTCCGCAGCCTAACCTTAACTCTCCCTTAACCATAACCATAAACCGCCCCAACCATAACCATAAATCCCCCTAAAACTAACCCTCTCCACAGCCTAACCTTAACCCTCCCCTAACCATAAAAGCAAACCCCCCTAATCATAACCATATACCTCCCCCAAAATAAACCCTCCCCTAAACCTAACCATAAACCCTCCCTTAAAACTAACCGCAAACCTCTTTCCTTACTTAAATAAGAGGATGACTGTTTTCCCAGGGTTGCCGACTCTCCCGGAATATCCGTGAGATTCCCTAAATTTGGGCCGTTCTCCCGGTATCCCAGGAGAGCCGGCAAATCTTCCGCAAACCCAGACACCCTAACAATCACAAGTGTAATCCCTAGCATTACTGGGATGGGCGGGACTTTGATCAAGCCCTGTCCATCCCCTTTACCACCAGAGATCACACTACACAATTTGCATAAATCGTGTCATTAAGCCCCGGAAGGAAGCTTTCAATAGTCAGCAACCCTGAGTTTTCCTTCTAGACAAGAAGCGTTTATGTGCTATGGAGTGTGCTGCTTCCTGCAACTGGTGTCCCTGTAACACAGCTCCCAACGTTAACATATCAAAAGCTCCACCCCAATTATGCACAAACTCCTCCCACTTCCACCCTCGGGGTGAAAGTCCGCCCGTTTTCTCATATACACCTCTGTTGTGGGCCACAAATTGGGACAGTCCCACTGAGATAGGGACAGCTGCGTTATATACAATTATGTGATAATGATGCAAATGTCTCATTCTTTCTGATTATAGAATTTTTAGATTGTGTTTCTGTAGGGACGGATGGGAGATGGGAAGAGATGGAAACAGGACAGAATGGGTCTAATTATAGACAGTCTAAGTTGCGGTCATCTCTCTGGAAGATAGATTACGTCTGTGTGCTGCAGGCTTAGGGTTCTAGGAGTCACAGTTACAGCTTTTCCTTGTCACAATGTATGGTGTGTGCGGCATAGGAAGTAGTGACATACATATGACGGAGGAGCATTGGACAGGAAATGCCCCCGCTTTATAAACTTTCCACGCATCATGGGCTCAGTATACACACTATGCTTACACTACATCATGTCTTTCACCTACCAGCATTTATATCATGCAGGCTTTGCCTTCCAATCTTTTGTATTCGTTATAAAGGTTCAGAATGAGGAACAAACTAAAATAAAATCATAGATTTTTTTTCCTGCAAATTCAGCATTTGCAGCACAGTGGTTAGCATTGCTGTCCAGCAGCAATGGATCCATGCGTTCAATTTGCTTCCAGTCTGTGTGCAGTTCAAATGTTCTCATAGAAACATAGAAAGTGACGGCACATAAGAGCCATAGGGCCCATCCAGTCTGTCCAGATGTTTATTTAAATCTATACTAACGCTAGACCCTATTTACCCTCAATTTAGTTTGAGATTTAGGATATCCTTATATTTATCTGAAGCATGTTTATACTGTTCTACTGTGTTACCTCTACCACCTCAGATGGGAAGTTATTTCACTTATCTATCACCCTTTCAGTGAAGTAATTTTCTCCTCTGCGGAATAAAATAAATGACTCACAATAGTGTCTTACCATTTCCCTCCAGTAGGTGTCAGCACAAGTACACATAGGCTACTGAACAAACCCTGTAAAGTAAAAAAAAAAAAAAAAAAGACTTTCATTTACTGTATATTGTAACTAAACGCATACACAGCATATACCGCGTACACAGCATATACCGCGTACACAGCATATAACACATACACAGCATATAACGCGTACACAGCATATAACACATACACAGCATTTAACACATACACAGCATTTAACACATACACAGCATATAACGCATAGACAGTATACACAGCATATAACGCATAGACAGTATACACAGCATATAATGCTCCAGTGCTTTTAAAACATTTTTTAAAAAGAACATTTGTCCTGAGAGTCTGATCTCTCGGAACGTGTTCTGGGGAGGACGGGACGGTGGGACAGTTGTGAGGTGTGGTTTAGCCCAGGCACTGGATCCAGCCCTATGTTATTGTTGGAAATGAGCTGAAAAAAGTAAATTGTGATTGGGAAGGAGAATCACTAATTATTATTAATAAATAAAAGCATAGAAATGAAAAGAAAAACCAGTAAATAAAGAGTTAAACTCATCTGTCCGGCGTCTTTCTCTGAAGTCCCGGCGCTTGCGCAGTGTGAAAATAAGTCCCAAAAGTTATCTGCTGCGCATGCGCCGGGGATTCATTTACGATACAAGCCGAACGTCTCCAGCGAAAGTCCTGCAGACCATCGCACCTCACCGGGGGGCTAATATTCGCGTTATTCCAGACTCCATGTGCTAATGATAGTGAATGGAGCTCATTGAGAGGTCGGCAAAATAGGTGAATAGACGAGTAATTCCTTGTCTGGAAGATTTATGGGTCCCACCGGCGGGCAATGTAAAATGACCGTATATTATTATATGTACATTGAAGGGTTACTTGTTGGAAATCCGAGGACCAGATATGCGCAGGCCATGTGCGTATCTTGGGATTTTTTGGGGTGATTCCAGGTGTAATGCACGGAAACCCGTTCCACGCGGATTTCAACTCCGTGCCTAATGAGATGAGTAAGAAGGGGCGTGCCACTACATCGTAAGTAGGAAGCTAAGAAAAGTGGGCGGGGAAGGCATGTAAATAAGGCTGAGTGGGCGGGGTTTGCAAAGTCAGCATGTACTTTAGCAACATCCACACAAATAAACGCACGAGAGTTAAGGTCGCCCTATGGAGGCGAAAATCAGCAAGTATCCGTAAGAGCGAGGGGAGTGTCCTGGGAGGGCATTGGCCACTTAGTTGTATATTTTTGTGGATCCGCGTGCACTTATTTCCTTCTTATATGTGGATCAGGCCTCAGCATCACCAGCAAACGCTATAAAGGTCAAAGCGTAGCTATTGCTCTGTAATGGGCAGTCAATAGCATATCCTCCAACATGACCCATTCCATTAGGTACAAAATACTCTGCTCCTCGGTTTCCAACTGTCAGTTACTATGGTAACCACCTTTGTTAAAGAGTCAAACAGTTTTTTTAAATATCGGTTAATTCATTTAAACCAGGTGAGTGACAGCTGGAAGCTCAGGAGCGGATTATATTGTAATTAAGGGAATGGGTCAAGTTGTCATTAGTATTTTCACTATCCAACAACTTGCTGACACTAGGCAGAATTTGCAGAGAACAACGCCTGGCGCAGCCTTATTTGGCCGTATTGACACTTAAGAAGCTTCTGCTTTTTAGGTGCGTTTATTCATGAAATGACCTACTACTCATGTGTAGTAGGACATTTACGCAATGTACGTACCAGTTAGAAATGTAGATTGCCTCTGTGCGGTCTTTAATGTCAATATATTTGGCATGTGTTCTTCTCTGTCCCAAAGCCAAGCGCAGCATGGTTGTAATGCTTAGCACGTCTGCGCTGATAGAACTTGTATCAATATCAGCGTCAGTATGTTAAGTCTTCTAAGCATGCTGCGCTGTAGCCGGCTAAAATAAATAAATAAATACAGTGGTAAAAAACATACATAATAAACATTTGCATACATGTCATAATAAAATAAACATTTACAATCCAGAATATTTCCCCATACCAGGTAAAATGAACACAGGCGGCCACACTGTTTTTCTTTTTAAAACTTCTAGTAATGTTAAGTGTGTTGCAGAAAGAAATAAAAAATATTTCTGACTGCTAGAAGTTTATTCTTTCTTCTGTTGCTTGTAGAATCTTGTCCGCTTGATTGCAGAAGACGTTCCGGTCCTTTCATCTGCCCTTCGTCCTTCTCTGGCACTTGCCCCGACGACATGCTCTCTCCTCTTCTTGGGCGCCGCTACTAATGACCATTCGGTCAATTTTTTATAGAAATGATGACATCATTTACATTAGGGGGCTCTAGTGAGCGCTCTAGGGTTTATGACGTCATATTTTCTATAAAAGGGTGCCCTCTAGTGTCCGAATGGTCTTCTCCAAGAAATGGACAAGATTCTGCAATCGAATAAAATGAATTCAATAAGTGTTGAGATGCACAGTGGGAAGTATCAATGTTAAAATAACGGATAAATAAATGAATGAAAGTCCGATAATAAATCCTGATGAAGTGGATATGGAGTTCTTGTAGTATCACCTTTCCCCCGTCGGGGGATAAAGAAAGGGAAAAATAAAGAAAGGGAAAAATAAGGTACAAAAAACTATTTATTAGTACAAATCCACAAAAATAAAAACATAAAAAAGGGAACAGGAGTTCATTACCAGGGGATGTTAAAACGCAGGAGGTGGAGTGGAGCTGTATCTAGATGTAAAATGGTACCAAAAAGATCAGTCCGTCACTGCAATCCTTGGAATGGTTCCTGCTTCCTATCACCGCCGACTGACGCGTTTCAGACCTCACTAGGTCCTTTCTCAAAGTCTCTGCGGTGAGGCAGAGTGCCAGAGTGCCAGGGGTTAGCACGCTCAGCGCTACATCGTTGATCTGGATCAGGCCCATTGTTATTTAGACTTAGGATAGGAAATATCACCTCTCAACTCTAATACTGTTTGCAACAGATGAAATATGACTCCCCTGCAATCACCATCGTTTATCCCAGGAATAACTTTCCTCTTTAGGGGCAGATCCAGAACTACAGCTGGCCATGTTTTACATATGCCGTGTGCGTAAAAGCGGCCATTAATATTTACTGCGCATGTGCACGTGGCAGATGTTACACCACGTTACTCAGAGCGTAACAGCATCGTAACTACGTATGAAGGGGCGGGCCAGCCATACGACTCCCGTAATTATGCTTCGGAGGCGGGGTGAGGCATTTAAATCGTACAGTATGGGCATGCTTAGCAGCATAGATGCGTTCATCCGTTATGGCCGAGTTACGCATGGAAATTTTAACATTGATACTTCCCACTGTGCATCTCAGCGCTTATTGAATTCATTTTATTCCATTGCATTCTTGTTCTATTTTCAAGGGTTGAGACACCCTTTAAGTGGATTCTCAGCAGCTGATTTCAGGCGCGCAGATTTTCTCTTATATACCCTTTTTTATTAAGATTCTGCAATCAACAGGAGAAGAATAACTTCAAAGAAAGAATAAACTACTAGCAAATCTTCCCAAGAATGAGGACAGCTAAACGGTGAGTCAGAAATATTTTTTATTTCTTTCTGCAACACACTTAACCTAACTAGAAGTTTTGTAAAAAAAAAAAAAAAACCAGTGTGGCCGCCTGTGTTCATTTTACATGGTATGGGGAAATAATATGAATTGTAAATGTTTATTTTATTATGACATGTATGTAAATGTATTTCTATAGAAATAGGTAAAGGGATTTGTGTGCGCTCAAGCATTGAGGCTAGTTGTCAATGAGGATCTCTTATCAGGATACTGTATTATAGTAGGGATGGAGAGGAGGGAAAATGTGGATATATGAAGATGGTGAGTCACTGGATAAGACAAGGGGTATGTAGCCCGTGTTGGATGATGTAACTAGGTGTTGAAAATAACTGGCGATAGTGGTACCAAGGCCTGTGTTGGAATGGTTTAACAGTATATAGCAATAATAGTCATAGGGTGACGTCACTGGAGGTTGGAGTTGGTGGTAGTATGTTGTTGTAATTGATGAGTTCTGTATGGGCTTGTATAGATGGTTTCGTCCAGGTACAAAAAAGAGAAGAGCAAAATAGTGCGTTATCAGGGTGACTGGGAGAGTAGGAGAGATAATGCACTCACCTGATGTGTGTCTTGAGCGTTAGCCTGTCAGGTGGAGTGTCTAGTTTGTTGCGCTGGTATTATGGTGTTTCACCGTCAGTGTTGTCGGCTTCAGAGCGGGTGCTGGAGACACAGCTGCAGTCGGGATACTGCTCGTGTAGTCTGGATACCGTGCTGGCGTCGGCGCTCCCGCAGGGATTCCTCCTCGCTGGGCGCCGTTGTTTCTCACTGTGGTATCTGCGTGCGTTAGTGTCTGCCGGGGGTTCCACGGGCTCGACGCGTCTGCAGAGGAACTTCCTTGTCTGACGTCGAGATGGGCTGGTCAGTGGAAGCCGCAGGGAAGACCGGTGATCCCCAGATGGGGGCTGGCAGCCGTGTATGGAGGTTCCAATGTGCGCTGGTAGAAGCGGCGGTGAATGAAGGGGGTCGATGCTCTCAGTATAGTGTTGAAGATGATTTGACTTTATTGATGCAGGAACAATAAAAGCAATGTATTCCCAACTAGTTTCGTCACTCCTGGTGACTTTCTCAAGGGTGAATGTTGTGCGTGGAGTGGGGTTTAAATACACATGTGGGGAGGGGTGGAGGGAGGTAGTCCCATGCAAGTGGGGCGGGTCAGGGAGGGGAAAAATGGGGGGAGGGGATTTTAAGCGAGCTATATATGGTATAGTAGTTTAAAACTATTCAAGGGATAAATATAAGTTATAAATTGGTTTGGCGGCCAAGTACTGGCCAATTCTGTTGGTCAGATACCTGCTATAAAACCTTTGCTTTCCCTCTATTCTGATCTCTGAGCAGTCGTTTCTCCCCCCTTTTCCCCGGATACAGACATGTTTTACATAACCATCCCTATGCAGAGGACGCTTTGATGATCTTTTGTGCAGTTCTCTGTAAAGATTAAAATCTGGGTTTAGACAGCTGGAAACTTCCACCGATATCAAAGCTCGGAATCCTCCTCTACTTAATCTCTGGAATCTACAACATTCAGGTTTCCTGACACGTGATGTCACTGTCATCCTCTCTGATAGTGCATGACACATCTGCTTCTCTCTTATGTCCTAGGCTATGTGTTGTATTCCGTATTACAGTATTATTAGACATGAAAGGATCATGCTCATGTAGGTATAGGAATAACATTGTCATTGCAGGCTATAAATGTCTCATACAATGTGTAATAGGAGATTTTATTGTTTATGTCAGTGTGTCTTCTAACTAGCAAAACTGACAACCAATTAGGGCTCTGTAATTCTCAGATGGTGAGGTTATATACTATAAAAAATGAGCCAATTCTTACAGATTTTGCAATATTGTAACAATAAATCCTTATTCTCTGGCTCAGGGTTCAGTTTCTTCTCTTGCTGAGTTTGCCAAATTCCTATTTGCTAGAAGGCAGCAATAATGGTCCCTAAACCCTGTTATTCAATAATCAGATCGATCATTCATTCTGCCTGAATGTTCCACCGTTGCTGTGTGAGCCTTTGGGTGGAGGTTGATTGGTCGATATCCCCGATTATCTGGCAGCCTGTGTCCCTACACAATGTCCCCGACCATCAGGGTGTGATATGCCACAATGAATGTTAGAATGTCAGCTGTTAACCTGTTGCCAGCTGATGGACTCTCCTCTATCTGACAGGGTCATTAACCTGACACTGGACACTCACAAAAATATTGTAATGCTGACACTTACAATAACCCCAACCATAACTCTAACCCCAATCCTATCAGTTCATTAACTACCTCCGAATGATGCAGCTACAGCAGTGATCAACAAAGATCTCCAGGGCAGACAGCAGGACACAGACTCACACAACTGCAAAGGCAAAAGAAGACAAAAAGAAAGAGGAGAGGAAGAACACAGAGGAGCAGAAAACAGAGGAGAGTGCAAGAAGAGCAGACAGAGGGACGGGTTGGGAGAGAAGAGAAGAAGATAGAGTGAAGTAAAAGCACAGGAGAGAACAAAGCAGAGCAGAGAGAGCGGACATATGAAGTGAAGGAAGAGTAGACGTAGGGACAGGACAGAAGACAGATGACAGACATTGCGAGAGGACAGGACAGAGCAGAAAAAGACCCAATAAAAGGACCAGATGAGTAAGAAGAGAAGAAGAACAAAAGAAAACCAAGCAGAGGAAGAGATGATGGAAGTACAAGACGTGAGAGAAGAAGACAGACAAAAGAAGAGGATAGAAGTGAGCGGAAGGAGGAGGAGTGGATGGAGGGTCAGGACAGTAGAGAAGATAGAACAAGATAGGATAGGAGAGAAGACAGACTGAAGACAGATGATAGGAAGACAAAATAAAGGAAAAGCACAGAAGAGAAGAAGACAAAGCAGAGGTAGCAGACAGAGGATACTGAAGAAAGGGTGGACAGAGGGACAGGACGAAAGATGAGAAGAAGACAGAGCAGAGGTAGCGGACAGAGGATACTGAAGAAATGGTGGACGGTGGTACAGGATGAGGGATGAGAAGAAGACAGACAGAGGGAACGGACAGAGGAGAGTGAAGAAAGGGTGGACAGATGGAAAGGATGGGAGACAAGAGAAGAAGACAGAGCTGAGGGACTGGACAGAGGAGAGTGAAGAGAGGGTGGACGGAGGGACAGAACAAAGTATCAAAAGAAGACAGACAGAGGAAACAGACAGAGGAGAGTGAAGAAAGGATGGATGGAGAGACAGGACGAGGGATGAGAAGAAAACAGACAGAGGCAGCAATCAGAGGAGAGTGAAGAAAGGGTGGACAGAGGGACAGGATGGGAGAGAAGAGAACAAGACAGAACAGAGGCAGCAGACAGAGGAGAGCAAAGAAAGGGTGGACGGAGAGATGGGAGAAAGGATGAGAAGAGAAGAAGACAGACATTGGGAGAGGACAGAGGAGAGTGAAGAAAGGGTGGATGGAGGGACGGGACAAGGGATGAGAAGAAGGCAGACATTGGGAGAGGACAGAGGAGAGCATAGGAAGGGTGGACAGAGGGACAGGACAAAGGATGAGAAAAAGACAGACATTTGGAGAGAACAGGTAAAATGACTCCACAGAATGACTAGATGAGTAAGAAGAGAAGACAGAATAAGAGCAAAGGAGAGATTAAGATAGAGGGAGAGAACAGGACAGCGTGGAGAGACAGACAGAGGAGAGCAGCACAGGAGCAGGGACAAGGTGAGGTCTATGGGTTTATCATGTCTCTGGTAGTGTAATGAAGGGATACCATATTAATATATAGCTGTCGCCATGGTACCAACATGATATTTCTCTTTGTTAAAACCAAAGATACCCTTGATATTATGGTGTCAGCTGATGTGTGGGAAGCGAGGACATCGCATAGGGTGTGGTCCCAAGACCTCGTGGGATGAGAACCAGACGTCCGCAGTTGTGTCACATAAATATGAGACTTTTATTAACCAAATAGCAGAAAACATTTTACTGCAATAAGGAAATAAGCTGAGACAGGAATCATGGGTCGGACATGGCTGAAGGCTGCAATGATGACAACGGGCGACATACACACCTTCTTCCCTCCTTTCGCCAGGGCTGGCGCAGCGTCCCTTGATTTTGCAGCCGCCTACCTATAACTTGCACAACCACAACAAAAGACATGGCTATATAAGATGCTGCAAGTAGCCAACACTTTCCAGCCTGAACCTGAATGATACCTTACTCATATGAGATTGCTCACAGCCTGATTCCAGGCAAGGAGTCCAAATGTCTCATTAGGGGTTAACTGAATAAACATCGCTCACTGGCTGGAGGGAAATCATTCTAATGTGCTCACTACACATGATCTGCAGCTACAATGCCTGGTGTATACTCAGAGCTCAGGGCTGCCTATAACAGCCACTTCCTCCCCTGTCTGCCGCTAACCAATGGGAGGCAGCAAGGTGACACAAAGGAAATCTCTGACCTCATGGGTAAAGTGTTCCAGCTGTCAGTCAGGTCTAGTGGCCGCTGATGGAAGGAATGTGGAAGAAGCACTAGACGTACATCACCCGTCAGGAACCCCAAGCATCACATAATTGCTAAATAAAGCTACTACTACTACTACTACTACTACTACTACTACTA
>WWET01000410.1:328631-359058 GCA_011038615.1 Limnodynastes dumerilii
CAGGAGTCATGTGACTCCATTTATTGTAAATGGAGTGAGGAAGTGCCCACCTCCGGGCTATCGCCCGGAGGCGAGCGCTTCCATTGCCTCCGGTACTTCCGCCACTGCTGCAGAGATTGGTTTAGTAAAAGGGCAGAGCAATGGTTAATATCACTGCAAAAGAGCACATAGCGCCCTCTGCAGGCTGTACTTATTCATGCAACACCAAAGTTATCCATATATTTTTAAAGTGCAGAGCAGGTAATGACAAAAAAATTTGCATTTCTGATTATTATTATTTAGATATAGAAAAGGTTGTGTAATATGGGGGAATATATGCTCATCAGACTGGATCCAGACTTAAGAAGGAGCTTGAAATTAAGGGCCGTATTCAGACCTCCGGCCACATTGCATATGCGGCCGGAGGTGTGAATACGGCCCTAAGAGAGGAAAGCTACTGCTGGGCTAAACCATGCTGATTGCAGGGGAGTCATATTTCATCTGTTGTAAACAGTATTAGAGTTGAGAGGTGATATTTCCTATCCCAAGTCTAAATAACAGTGTGATAGTAAAGCTGGTCAGTATATGTGTGCAGTAAACAATTCAAAGATATATCCCTGCATGCAAAGAATACTATAACCTTGACTCCCCCTGTAATCAACATGGTTTAGCCCAGGTGTAACTTTCCTCTCTTAACTACGAGCTCCTTCTTAAGTCTAGATCCAGCCCATCATGTTTATAGTATGCCTTTAAATCTTAATGCAAATAGTGTGTTAAGCTGGGAAAACTAGCTAAGAGAAGAACTGGTTTATGGGCTCCCTGCATAGAATGAAGAGAGAGGTTTGTCTTTCTTTTACTGAGCACCATAGAGGCATCCGTCACATGTGAAGATGTTGTAGGTCTTTAAATACCCACATTGGGGTAAAAAAAAAAAGTAGAATTGTCACTAGCTCCAAATTCATAATAACTAAACCTTAGATATTCATCCCTTGAGCCCTGTCCTTTTTCCTCCTGTCCTCTGTAGTCCACCCACATATTGTACCTGTAAGGAGTTAGGAGTGTATGGATTGATCCCTATAGAGTGTCATTGTGAGTTTGTTTTACAAGCCCGGACGGGCCGTCTTCTTACAGACACACTCATAAGAGAATGTTTCCCATCCCACAGGTCTGTCCCCACTTCATTGTGCTGTCATATCACAAAACAGCGCTTACAAGAGCAAGAAGAACCCAGGCTCCCCCAGTGGCCAGCAGCGGGACGGAGAAACCCTAACATGTGTCTATCTTCTGGTCCAAATGGGGGCCAGCTGCAGCAGCCAGGTATGGGAAGGAAACCTACCAGAGGAACCTTCCAGAACGGAAGCTTTTGATATGATGATCCGCACGGAGGGTGTTCAGTTCTTCTATGTCTGTCTGTCAGATGCGATTGATGACTAATATGAATTTTCTTCAACAGGACATCAAGAGCAATAAGACAGTTCTCCATCTGGCAGTGCAGGACGGGAACATCCCTCTGGTCAAATATATCCTTGAAGTATCTCGGGATCCAGGACTCATCAACATGAAGGTGAACAACGGCGATTATTTATGTGCATAAGGCTGGTTTAACGTTTGATGTAATAATTGTTGTGCTCCTTTCCCTCATCACATATTAAGGCATAAATAATGTATCTGTCCCTTCTGATCCCTTCATTGTCTGCATCCTGGCTGATAACATCTTCAATCTGTCTGTATCTGCCGACCACTCTCTATCTATTAAAGATCTTCATGGTCTCTGTATCTAGTGACTAATCTTCATGGTCTCTGTATCTAGTGACTGATCTTCATGGTCTCTGTGTCTAGTGACTGATCTTCATGGTCTCTGTATCTAGTGACTGATCTTCATGGTCTCTGGTCTCTGTATCTAGTGACTGATCTTCATGGTCTCTGCGTCTAGTGACTGATCTTCATGGTCTCTGCGTCTAGTGACTGATCTTCATGGCCTCTGTAACTAGTGACTGATCTTCATGGTCTCTGTATCTAGTGACTAATCTTCATGGTCTCTGCATCTAGTGACTGATCTTCATGGTCTCTGCATCTAGTGACTGATCTTCATGGTCTCTGCGTCTAGTGACTGATCTTCATGGTCTTTGTATCTAGTGACTGATCTTCATGGTCTCTGCATCTAGTGACTGATCTTCATGGTCTCTGTATCTAGTGACTAATCTTCATGGTCTTTGCGTCTAGTGTCTGTTCTTCATGGTCTCTGCATCTAGTGACTGATCTTCATGGTCTCTGCATCTAGTGACTGATCTTCATGCTCTATGTATCTAGTGACTGATCTTCATGGTCTCTGTATCTAGTGACTGATCTTCATGGTCTCTGCATCTAGTGACTGATCTTCGTGGTCTCTGCATCTAGTGACTGATCTTCGTGGTCTCTGTATCTAGTGACTGATCTTCATGGTCTCTGTATCTAGTGACTGATCTTCATGGTCTCTGCATCTAAAGACTGATCTTCATGGTCTCTGCATCTAGTGACTGATCTTCGTGGTCTCTGTATCTAGTGACTGATCTTCATGTTCTCTGTATCTAGTGACTGATCTTTATGGTCTCTGCGTCTAGTGACTGATCTTCATGGTCTCTGCATCTAGTAACTGATCTTCGTGGTCTCTGTATCTAGTGACTGATCTTCATGCTCTCTGTATCTAGTGACTGATCTTCATGGTCTCTGTATCTAGAGACTGATCTTCATGGTCTCTGCATCTAGTGACCGGTGTTCATGGTCTCTGTATCTCCTGACCAATCTTTATGGTCTTTATTTTTCCTGACTGATCTTCATGGTCTCTGTGTCTAGTGACTGATCTTCATGGTCTCTGTATCTACTGACTGAACTTCATGGTCTCTATCTAGTGACTGATCTTCATGGTCTCTGTATCTACTGACTGATCTTCATGGTCTCTATCTAGTGACTGATCTTCATGGTCTCTGTATATCCTGGACAATCTTTATGGTCTCTATTTTTCCTGATCGATCTTCATGGTGGTGTCCTTCCCTCCAGATTGTCCACCACGCTCTTTGTTCCTACTGATTAATCTTCATGGCCTCTATTCTTCCTTACCTATCATTGTCTTTGTGCCACACCTTAGAGTGTCCTCATTGTCTCCACTCCACCTGAGCCTAATGTCCTCCTTTCTCTGGTAGGCTCACGGTAATACAGCTTTGCATATGGCAGCAGCTCTCCCTCCCAGTAACTGTACAGAGTATCTGATCAAGCTCCTGCTCTCATATGGAGGTGATCCAAGTACTCGTAACCTGGAGAACGAGCAGCCGGCCCACCTGGTACCTCCTGGGGAGTTCTCAGAAAAGGTAGGTATCTGTAGTGTTTTGTCAAGCCCTGTGTGTTTTCCTACACCTTCAGATACCTTAAATTACAAATTCATTGATGAGTTTATGAGTTCATCTGTTTACAGTATCTGATTCCAGCATAAAGGGTTAACAGTGACCATGAGGGGGTGTAGAAAGGTACCTGGGAGGTGTGGAAAGAGGGGGACTGTCCAGTGTTAGTATGTCCAACTAATCTCCAGGTTTCCCTGCGCTTTCCTCCCTAGATAAAACTAATGTTGAAAAAAAGACGTGTGATGTCATCAACCCGCAGCCAATCAGCAACTTCCTTATAGGAATCGAGCAAAACTGGATTTTTATGCTAGTCTCTTAAGTCAAGATGCTTCCACCAATGGAGGAACATTGTATCTGCAAGCAGCGGGGTTTGTCCCAATAACAAGAATTAACTCAATACTTTCATAAGTGGTTATTAGTATGGTTATATAGGGGGTCTATTTATTTATTTACATTACATTCTCTATACATTCTGGTTTCTATGAAATCATTAACCCCTTCATTGCTTGAGACCAATAAGCAAACCGTTTCTGCTGTGAGTTACGCCACATAAGCAATTTATCATAGTAAGTTCCTGATTTACTAAGCTGTGGGTTTTGAAACAGTGGAGATTCTGCCCATAGCAACCAATCAGATTCTAGCTGACATTCTCTAGAATGCAATAATTAAATAAGATCTAGAATCTGATTGGTTGCTATGGGCAAAATCTCCACTGTTTTAAAACCCACAGCTTAGCAAAGCTGGACCTAAGTCTGCAACCAATGCTTTCATTGTTGGAGGCATATCACATGATCAATTCACATGATCTAGGGAAATAAGGAAGGGGTGTAATAACATATTATAGTTTATTTAATTACTGTATTACCCCTGCAACAGATTCAGAATTCTAAGGATGTCCCAGCTCATATATAAAAGTGATAATCATACCATGGACAGAATTCTGAGATTAACCTTTCCAGATTAAAATATTCCATATAAATTATAGGATGACTCCCATTAATTGACTCTGCAAATGTTCACAAAGAAAATGCATTGCAAATAATCTGCAGAGAATGCAATGCAGAAATATTTCATATTAATATATAACGAGAACTGATACAACTGGAGTCTCCCGCTATAAACTATGACCATAAACAAATATGTGCGATGAAGATTTTCACTTTTATAGATGACCTTTATAGCCCTTGGATAACAAATTAACGGCCCTTCAATGGCAAAAAAAAAACATTGATTGTAAATTTATTGACAATTAATAGTTCCAGTTTTATCTGTTTATCTTCAATACAAAATACATTTTTATTTTCATTTGCAAAATTTCATAAAATGATGTCCCATTGGCCAATGGCTTCTGGTGTCCCAAACACATTGAATATCAGTGGTTATCCTACCAAATTCTTTCTTATATCCCACTAATTATTTCTATACCATTACTATTGTAATGACCATGGGCCTGATCCAGAGCAACGCTCGCAAGCGAGCGTACGCTCATCGTAAGCGAATTTTCGGGTAAAAATTCGCAATG
The DNA here is from genome assembly GCA_011038615.1 of Limnodynastes dumerilii. NCBI lineage: Eukaryota > Metazoa > Chordata > Amphibia > Anura > Limnodynastidae > Limnodynastes > Limnodynastes dumerilii. Next base: position 333,507 of record WWET01000410.1, read on the forward strand.
CGCATGCCCAGTATGACAGGTTCCGGTCGCCCGCGCGTCATGAGCGAATAGCGGGCGTATCGTTAGCGTATTTTTCGCTCGCCGAGCGTTTTTTTTTTACGATGGTCGGCTGGGCGCCCGTTTTACTACAGGGAGGCGGGGATAGCCATTTAAATTGTACAGTATGGGCGTGCTAAGCGTATTTTCGCAGCGTATTTTCTGCGAATTTTCGTACGGCCGACGGTCGTACCCAGTGTAGGGTATAGCCGCCGTAAGCAGGGACTTTACTATGGGAGTGCTAGGGGCGTGTAGGTTGATACGACGAGCGTATTTTCGCATTCGCCCGTCGTGCGAATTTTTCGTAGCGCTGGATCAGGCCCCATCACACATGCATACCGTATAGCTGAGGAACTCATCATTCACTCATGATCTGGTCTCCTGTCAGTTCTTATTGGCTGGTAATGGTTTATAAAGACCAAGCACCAGTTTTAATCATTTCTGTGAAATGTTTTTTAGATTTTGGACCATATTGGTCTTAGAGATTGGATCATTCACAAGTTGTATTATTCCAAACTCACTGGTTGCGACAAAACAACTGGATATGTCTACTGTCCTACAAATAACATTTGCAAAGTATACTGTTCCTCTATCCTACCTACCAAGCATAGTTCCCCTCACAATCCAGGAGCCAGATTTACTAAGCTGCGGGAAAGGAAATGTGGAGATGTTGCCCATAGCAACCAATCAGATGCTAGCTGACATTTTCTAGTACGTAATAGGAAAGTAAGAGCTAGAATCTTATTGGTTGCTATGGGCAACAGTTCCACTTTTCCTTTCGCGCAGTTTAGTAAATTTGGCCCCTGGTGCTGAAACGAAAACTTCCGTAGCCGTGTGGTATTGGGGGCAGGGCAGAACGGGCCCATCTGTAAGAAAAGAAACAAGTTGTTTTACACTGTCAAACTCTGACAACTTGCTTACAGTTCAGGGTGAGTGACTGCCATGGGCCCATAGTGGACTTTCCTCCAGGGCCCATAACGTCCCCTAAAGCTGTGCACCTGAATAGATGCTTTCATTGAATAAAATCTCCTCCTTCTTACACTTACACCAACCCTGAGCTGTCAGCTTCTGTGCTCACAGTAGCACCAGACCCCCCTACATGACCCATTCCATTGGGTACAAAATAGTCTACTTCTCAGTTTCCAACTGTCAGTTACTATGGAAACCACCTTTGTTAAAGACACAAATAAGCTAAGCTAAAAAAATATATCAGCTTAGTCATTTCACAAGGCGAGTGTGACAGTTGGAAGCTCAGGTGCGGAGTATACCTAACGGAATGGGTCATGTTGGAGGGTCTGTAGGACTAAACCACCAGCTTTATCATTGTAATACAGTGTAACACCACCATAGCGTAGGGCACATGGAAGCAGACACAGACCGATTGGGTCCTTTGTATCCGCTTTTTTGTGCTCCTGCACAGAGCTAACAATTTCTGCACTAACACCTAAAAAATAGCTGTAGCCCCCTGGACTGCTGCAAGTCACTTATACTTGCTGTATCCGGTTGCCCAAATGTTTTGTGGGTAAATTTGTTCAGCTGGAGGATTAAAAGTCCCAATTTTATAAAATGTTTGTTATAGACAGTAAAATTATGTCAACCAATTAGAGCATTGTTTTCATTTAGACATATGAAAGCCTCTTTTTATAGGTTGCTTTGGTTTAAGTGTTGCTTTTTAATAGAAAGTGTGTTTTTAAAGGGGTTGATCATGGCTTTACTCTATGGTGAAGGGATCTCTACACTGTTTTCTGTGCTGTAAGCCTACATCGCCACCTGGAGGAGACATAGAGAAGTGCTATTCATTGAAAACCCATAATCCGCATTTTTGAAAACAAAATATCATATTATTTTTTGTGTATGGAAGAGGAATGAGTGTACTTTGAATACAATTATATTGTCTTCTATCAAATCATTGTTATTTTAAATCTGGGATATTCCCAGAGGTTCAAGTACAATATTTTAACACATCAGCCTATCAGTTGGTAACAGTAACATTTGTAGCTCCATTGCATTGTTCTGAATTCACATTCTATGAAATAAAAGCTAGAATCTTGTGGGTGGCCTTTACAGATCAAGAAGTTCTGTAGCGATTAGGCTATTTATTTAATGACACCATGTTTTAAAATGAGTTTATAGTTTGGTCTAGAAACGTGAAAACTAAAATCTAATAGATTTAATGAGGTCATTAGAAATTTCTTTGATATAGTATACTTTTTTTGTTTAAGTATTTAAAATGCTATTTAAATTAACACACAGTTTATTTATTGTTTAATTTATAATTGTAATGTAATAAGATTATTTCCCATGTGAACTATCAGGTGAATGCTAATTTAACTCACATAAGCTGTTTGAAAGTATTTGAAAGAATAAATAAAATGTTGGAAAATTATTTTTTGTGTGTTTTAAAAGTTACAATAATGTGTGTAATAGCCATAAGCAACTTTGTGTTCTATCCTATGTCAAGTCTGCCACCTAGTGTCCAATAGGACAATTGCAGGCCAGTTGGACCAAAGTATTTTGTCTTTCTCACAATGACTGGTTTAGAAATTACAAAATGGGTGGTGCTTATGCAAAATGAGTTTCCCCTAAAAATAATCACGGTTTATTTGTAGAATTGAGTTAGGGATTATGCATGTCATTAATATTTATGCTTTATAGTAAAACAACACAACACATCCTACACGCCTTAATATCCAGTAATAATATTACTCAAAACAGATCAAAAAAAATATTTTAACCCTGTAACAAAAAAACACTATGTTTTATAAGGTTTTATTGTAAAATAAGATATTACAATCTACATGTTTGTGTAGTAAAACATAATTTAATTTAAGTGTAACTAAAACCCAAAAATAATTTATTGCAACAGAATTTTTTTTTTATCTAGAGCTAGTCACTTACTGGCTAATTTTCTTTTTTCTTTTATTTTTTATTATTAAAAATGAAAAGTCACTATTTTATTCAGAATTTATTGAATGGCCAAGATAATCTGTCTGAGAATAACCCATTTCAGAAGAAACTGAGTATATTTGTAGATTAAAAAAAAATTGTAAAAGAAAAAATAGTAAAAAGGTAAAAAGTAATTATTTTGTGCCACACATTTCTGACGCACTGTGACTGATTTCACTGACTGATTGAAAGTGACATGAAGGATGGAACGTAGGTGTCACAGAGCAACCATCCTAAAATAGTTTTGCATGTCCCCTGAGCTATAGTTACATTGCTGGATTTTTAATATTCAATAACTTTCTATAATACAACATAAGGGGGGGTTAACTAAAACCTCCAAAATATTCTATTACTATCAATCATTTTACTATTTTAGTATGAATGTAGACACATTTTAAAGAATTGGAAAACAGGATTCCCTGTCTAATTTAGGGGAATTTTGGATTCTTGTTGTATTATTTTTAGAGCTATGTTTATGGTTTTTAGAATGAAATAACATTCGGAAGTTTAGAAGTCATTATAAGGTCTCGGCAGCTCACACCAGCTGTCCCTGTCCTCCATATGGGGTTTCATAAGCCGCAGAATCTGGTTCATCATAGACTCTCTCCGGCTCCTGATACCCCTCCCAGTGTAAATCGCCTTTGTGTCTGGCCTGCGGTGGTAAAATGGGAGAGTCATGATTAGAGAAAGTGAATAAAAAATCTATATAATAAATTTAACTAAATATCAAAATCATGGGACTCACGGTAACGCCAGGCTGCCATTTTGTTCTGGAGGATGGTGGGAAACCTCCTTGGACTTCTTCATATTCGTGGGCATTGGAAGAACCATACCAGTCTTCATATTCACCCTCTGTAAGAGACATGCGGCCGGCCAGAATATGGCCAAAAATTCCTAAATATAACACTGGCGACACACTAGAGCGATTATCGCTCCCAGCAAGAAGTGTCCGATCATTGGGGTGATTTTCCCCTAGGGAAAGGTCCCGATTTCACTGCCACTGGCTGATCCTGGCTGAAGAGGGAGGTGCTGCTGAGACTGACAGGAGGCCCCTGCAGCTGACTCATTCGTTGACTGACTGGGAAACATCAGTCAATGTGTGAGACCTCCACCTTCTGGGCGGAGTTTCCCCATCTGTCTGACTATAATTACCGGCAAGTGTAACAGTAATATAGTAATGTAAGGCCTGAATATCTTGTACAATGCATAGCTGTCATTACTGTCTTACTGCTGTACCTGCCAATAAATATGGAGTCAGACAGATGGGGAAACACCGACCAGAAAATAGAGGTACAGCATCTGATAATCGGACTTGACCACACACTACACAATATGGTCCCTTCTAGACGGTAATCATTTAGGAATTCCGAACAATCAGATTATTTGTTTGAGTTTTATATGAGGTTTCAGAAATCCGTCTGTACCACACGCTATAGAACCACACACTACAGCGATTGTAGAGCGGTTGTATGATCTGGCCAAGATATAGCACAAGTGGACGGTTGGCACTTACCAGCCCAGCTCTGGAGTTCAGCTGCTTCTCCCCTCTCTGCACTTTCATACTGAGGGGAAAGAGAAGGATGGTAATCCCGTGTCGGGTAGTAGTATAGACCAGACTCTGAGGTGCTGTCCTAAAGAAAGCAGAAAATAAAGGAACAGATTAACAAATGCTGCTAAACTCTACCCCTGAGGACCTCCACTTACCCCAACACCTTCTCTACATTATCTCATCATTGAGGACCTTATCTCATCTCCTGCACCCTCCTACTGAGAACCTCATCTTATCCCCCAACACCCTCAAACTGAGCAGCGCCTCTTACCCCAAACACCTCCTTATATGGTTCTTCAACTGATCCCCCAACACCCTCTCACTGAGCACCTTCTCTTACACCAACACCTTCTTACAGAGTCCCTTATCTCTAATACCTTATTACCAATTATCATCTTATATCCAATGTCTTCTCACTATGTTCCTTATCTTATCTCCAACACCTGAGGACCTCATCTTGTCTTCAACACACCAAGGACCTCTTCTTACCCCCCAACACCTTGTAACCAAGGGGCTTCTGTTTTCCTGTTCCCTTAGCGCCTTCTCTTATCTCCATATCCCACTCACAGGGAGCTTCCTCTCACAGAGGTTATCTGTAATCAGAGGTCTCCCTTTGCCCTTCTCTAATCCCTAAATCCTGATTACCTGGTAAATACTGGAACTCAAGTCCGAGCCGCTGTCTATCAGTAAAGTTTTCTTGGCCTGTCTGTTGATCAATTCTCCATCTCCATACTCATTGAGTGTACTTTGGAGTGTGCTGCAATGTACAGGATAAGAAACTTATCCTTAAAGGATAAGGAACTGACCTCCACCAAATTTATTCATCAGAACAGAATAGAGCCACTCATCCTACCTGTCATCTTTCTTTACTTTGTCTCCTGAGGGGCAGAAAAATAAAAATTTAGATGAAATAGCTATTATTTTTTAATAACAACAGAGTAACATCAGGGCAAAAGAGACCACCAATGACACAACCCCTTTCATATAAACCCCACCCTTTTCATTAAGCCCTGCCCCTTTCAATGTTTGAGATTTGGGTCCAGCCCCCCAAGTTCGTATCCTTTGAGACCTTAATGGGCAAATGCCATGGTTGATGCCAATAACTGTGATTAACATAAACTATGATTGTAATACATTTGTGATTTTTGTTTTGTTTGTTTTTCATTTACCATCTTGGGTCTTCATTCTGTATCTTCTCACTACACAGTAGATGAGCCCTGCATTACACACAAAGATAAACGCTCCCCCCGCTCCTATGGCGGCCAAAATGTACGGCGTCCACAGCGTGGAGTCTGGGTAAAAAAGGACAAGGAGGTCATCTTATGATCATTATTCCACCAGTTGCCAATAGCCTGGAGCTACCTCATAAGATAAATGACTACGGTAAACATGGAAGCGTTGCATATAGAAGCCAATGACATTCTAGCTATCATTTTCTTGAATGCATAGAAACATTGCCCCTGATCCAGACCTCCGTAAATAATACGCCCTTGTGCGTAGCGTACCTACGAAGCACTCCCCTAGACACTCCCCTCAGTCATCCGTATTTATGCCGTCATACGCTGACCAAACCCTACCCTAACTTTTCTGAGCGTAACCGCAGGCGTCCGTAGGCTCCATGCGTAGTTACGACGCTTAGCACGCCCATACTGTACGATTTAAATGCCTCACCCCACCTCCGAAGCTTATTTACAGGTGTCGTATGGCTGGCACGCCCCTTTGTTTCTTAGTTACGATGTGGACCTTAGTCTCGTAAGTACGTTCAGAGTATCTGGTCGTAACATCTGCCACGCGCATGCGCAGAACATGCAAAACAGCGTTTTTACGACTACGCCAAGCGTAAGAACACAAGCAGGCGTAGGTCTGGATCAGGCCCATTATAAGTACATCCACATTGGTTACTATGGACAGCTCCTTCACTTTCCCTTTCTATGGCATTTTATTACATATTCCCCTTAGTCTTAGTTAAACCTCATCATTATACTGCTGGGCCACCAAACCCTCTCTTTTTCCCCATCTTCTCACCTGTCTTTGGAACAGTAGGAGTTGGCTCCCCAGGTTTCGGGATGTCCATCTGGGTGTCCTCTACACCATCAATGCATGAAAGAAACATTAGACAGAAAGGTACTGACACTATGACTACACCTCATCCTCCCTCCCACATCTCCTGGAATTCTTCAAAGTTTCAATAAAGTTTTCTAAAGTACTAAAGAATCCAGAAGGGTCAAAATGATCACCTGTCCTAAGACCATTATTTCCACCACGGTTGACTCATTGCACCAGTAGAAATGAAGCTAGAACCAGTGATGGCTTACTCTATGGCGATTGTGGTAGATAACTGGGCACAACAAGCAAACCATCCCCCCAAAAATGTTCAGATCCTAATGCTGGAATTTCCAGATCACTAGCACTGTCCGGTGACTAAAAATATGGTCAAAATTACCAACGTCACAAAGGTGGAAGCATAGAATTACGTTATATGCTTATCAAATGATCAATAGTTTAGGGCAAAACCATAAACTAGAAGTTTAAACGCAGTGGGCAAAAAACTAAAATGGTGCCCCCAACCTTTTTGTTTTGTGCCCTGGGTGACCGCCACTATCACACACCACTAGTGACCGTCCTGGTAAAGTCCCAGTCCCTTCAGGTACCTAAGAGAACCAGAAATCTGAAAGGACTCGGTGTTTTAGAAGTGTGCTAACACCCCTCCCGCCCTAGGGATATGAGAAATATATGTGCCTGGTATAAGAGCTTCAGTGAATGCCAAAACTAAGTTTAACTTGGTGATGACTTTCTAATAGAGGATCACTGAACAAGGGGTACAATCAAAGCTAATACATAGGGCGATGTAACCTTGTGTAGTAACGGTAATCACAGCGCCTCCATCCGCATAATCGCTGTCTCCCAGTTTGTTGATGGCGTTGACGGAAAAGTTGTAGGCTGTACTTCCCTTTAGTCCTGTGATAGTGAAAACTGTGGACTGCGGAGGAAACACGTCCACATACATGAAACTAGCCGTGTCACTCCATCGGTACCTACAAAGGAAGAGTGCAGTATTGTTACTTCACCAAAAGATGGCGCAAAGTTACAGAGTCTCAAAGACAAAGCCCAGGGTCGGAATAATACGTAGATTATGTAAAAAAAAAAACTACGCATGCGCAGAAGCAAATATCGGTAAACTACGGGCATATGAGCAATACGTCCAATGGTGTGAATCCGGGCCATAATCTTTTAAAAACAGAGCTGATAAAATTTCCACCTACCACCAGAAGTTACCCACCCGGCCTATTTATCTCTGTTTCTACTGACAAAACTGGAAAAATGCCTTCTCATCAAGATCACTGCCTAGTGTGCCTTTCACTGTGAACTGTCCTTTATTCTCCACAATCAAATCTGTTTCTAAATCCTGGTACATACATTAAAAAACACATTTACAGAATACGCAATTATCTCACACAAGACACAGCAAAAAAAAAACCTAATTCATGCACTAATCCCCTCTCTCATTGATTATTGCAATGCTCTCTTTATTGGCCTCCCACAATATAAAATTACCCCTCAACAGTCTTCCTTGTAATACCCTCTTCTTGAGCTGGTCCACTCTGTCAGTCTGGTTGCCTGAAGTTTTCAGAATCCAAAAAGTCTTTTACTAACCTACAAAGCCATCAACAGAACTGCACCCACATACATATCCTCACTCACATCTAGACATATTCCGGCTCCCTCTCTCAAAGCTTCTCAGGATCCAAAACTCTCTTCTACACTTACTATATGCTCTGATTCCCAGTTACAGGATTACTCCTGGGCTGTATCCACTCTCTGGAATATCTTTACTGGCCTATTAAGACTATGCTCTACTCTGCAAAGCTTCAAGTGCTCCCTTAAAACTCACCTTTTCCGCAATCTCTGTCATAACCCTCGTCTACCTTATTTATAACCACTTTACTATCAAATTCTCCTTTCTGTTAAACACATTTAAACACATTGGGCTGGATCCAGGCTTAAGTAAGTGCTTGAAATTAGTTACTCCTGGGCTAAACCATGTTGATTGCAGGGGAGTCATATTTCAAACTGTTGCAAACAGTATGGTGTTGTTTCCCAGCCCAAGTCTAAACAACAGTGTAATAGTAATGCTGGTCAGTATATGGTCAGTATCTGTGTGCAGTAAGCAATTCAAAGATATATCCCTGCATGCAAAGAATACATGGTTTAGCGCAGGATTTACTAATTTCAAGCACTTACTTAAGTCTGGATCCAGCCCTTTCTCTTTCCATAGTAATACTCGCTCAGTCCTGGTAGTAATACTGCTGTGTGACTGATCATACACAGCACTGAGCACTGTTACCATACACCCTGTCTCTCCATAATAATATCCCCTCAGTCCTGGTTATGATTTTTATTTGAAAAAAACTGCAACATAACATAACATCTTAAACAAACAAAAGTAAACTTAAACATTAATCTCCATGTATAAAATAAAATTGGCACTTCACAGAAGGCACGAATAATTTCTCCCATAGGGAGAATGTCCATATGCTTCACAGAAGATAGAATATAAAATAAAACATTAAATCATACATATAAATCATATATGGAGAGGATTCTTAATTCTTCAAACTAAACCTACCCACAAGCAAAAAAGAGGTAAAAGGTCCTTTAGTTATATGTAAGCCACAACACTAAAAATAACATTCCATGCAAAAACAAAATCTAGAGGAGTGGACAGAATAGAAAATCCACAGATGGAGAAGTTTCCTGACTTCAGCTTAAGCCACAACACTAAAATGAACATTCCATGCAAAAACAAAATCTAGAGGGGTGGACAGAAAAGAAAAGCCACAGATGGAGAAGTTTTCAGTCTTCAGCTACCCACTAAGGGGGTTTCAGGTTGCGCCAGAGCCTGGCCCACCTGAGAGCATCCATCCTCCGCCGCTCCATATCCCGAATTTTACCCACCTCGTGTAGAATGTCACCCACCACCACCTCAACAGGGAGGACTTTCTGTCGTATGGACACCTGACACCGTGCGTTCCACGTGAAGTATCTAACAACTACGCTAACTAGAAAAAGTGTGACCAAATCAAATTGCTTCCACCTCCTGTGTGCTCCGTAGACCCACTCAGGGTAACTAATTCCCGAAAGACACGGAAGATCCAAGGCATTTAAAACTCTACGATAAACTTCAATGTTAAAGGGACACTGCAGTAAAAAAAAATGGTCCATTGTCTCCACCTCCCCTGGACACTTCTCACGTGGGCAGCCACGATCATCAGCATTCCTGTACTTCAAGTTCCCCCTAACATAGAGCTTCCCGTGGAAGGAGAGCCAAGCGACATCCCTGAGCTTCAGGGGTATCCTCTCGTCAGTGACAAGAGCTATACCCTCCGTGCAGACATCACTCGGGCAATCCTTCAGTGACAGGGGCTCCCAGAAGTAGGACTGCAAAACTCTCCTCTCCAACTCCCTTCTAGAGGAGCTTTTCACTTCCCCCACCTCCAGTCGCCATCTCCTCGTCACCTTCAAACACAGGATCACGTAGGCCGGAAGGTAACCATGCGGAACTCGAAAGCTTTTCACTGACCCTCCACTCAACCAGTCCTTGAGAAAGGGACCCACCCATGCACGGAAGCCCTCTACCCACCGAGGAGAAGTCTCCAAGACGAGACTCTTGAGATACATGGTAAGAAAGGTGGTCAAATAAAAGGTCACTGGGTTCACCATACCCAGGCCTCCTTCCCTCCTCGGTCTGTAGGTCACAATTCTCTTGATGAGGTTCAGCCTATTCCCCCAGAGCATCTGGAAGAAAACTGCGTACACCTTAGTCCACAAAGATTCTGGCAAAATATACACGTAGCTGACGTACAAACATACTGGAAGCAGGTAAGTTTTGATCACATCCACCCTTTCCCAAAGAGACAGCCGCCATCTCTTTCAACACTCTACCTTAGCAGAAGCTTCTTTCAGCCTTTCTCCCCAATTTAGGAGAGCACAATCACCCTGGCCAAATTTGATACTTAAAATTTTAATTACAGAACTAGCACGGGGGAAAGTGTCCGGGAGGGCAAACTGCTCACCCTCCTCCCTCAACCAAAGAACTTCACTCTTCTCCTGGTTGACTACAGAGCAAGAAGTTTCTGAGTATGTACAGATCACCTCTGCCACTCGCCTCGCCTCTGCCACATCGGACAGGACGAGAGTGACATCATCCATGTAGGCCACCACCTTCAACGGTTTCTCCAGATTCAGTAGCATTCCCCTCAAAGTGTCGCCTTCCACCCTCTGGATAAAGGGATTAATTGCAAACACATACAAGAGGGGGCTCAGGGGGCATCCCTGTCTGACTCCCGAATTGACCACGAAGGCGGGGCCTACCCAACCATTAACAAGAGGAAAGCTCTCAGCCGTGCTGTATATCACCTCTAACCAATTGACCAACCGCTCTGGAAGATCATACCGTCTAAGCAGGGCCCAGAGGTACTTGTGGTTAACACAATCAAAAGCCTTAGACTGATCCAGTGCCAGCAGATATTTGCCAAGCCTCTCAGCACGACATCGCTCTACAGCCTCCTGGACACCGAGGACAGCACTAAAGGTGCCATGACCCTTCTACTGAGATGGAGACAACAACAGCTCCAAAACAGCCGAAAGTCTGTTAAACAGTATTTTTGCCAGAATCTTATGGTCTCTCTCCATAGTAATAGCACCTCATTTCTGGTAGTAACACTGCTGTGTGACTGATCATACAGAGCACTGAGCACTGTTACCATATACCCTGTTTCACCCATAGTAATATTCTCAGTCCTGGTAGTAACACTGCTGTGTGACTGATCATACAGATATATATTCTATATTATAGGATTTTTTGTGACTTTTACTGACCTGACCCGAAATTTCTGCTCCAATCCCCCATCAAACCCAGCACTCCATCCCAAAGTCACGGAATTATGCTTGAAGCTGAGGACCCTGAGATTAGTTGGAGGATCTGGACGACCTTAGACAGCACAGAGGAAATGAGAGAAGCTTTAATTTATTACTATGACTTTCAGCAGAGATTCCACCACGCTCACAGCTCTCTCGGTACATGGAGGATTAGTAGAGAAGACAATGATCAGGTCTTACTTGTGCTGACCAGATGGATGGAGAAACTGTCCAACCCCAGAGCATTGGTGGCTGTGCAGGTGAAGACAGCATAGTCATGGACTGCACTCACATTGGCAATAACCAGCGTGCTGGTGTGAATCCACACTTCGTGAAACGTCTGTACAGAGTACCTGAGATGTGCAGAGGAGATAAAGCAAAATCAACAAGTCTCTGAGGTGAATTGGAGGTTCCATCACGCTGGAGAAAGCAGATACCTGCGGTTTTTGAAGTCTAACGTGACTCCGTTCTTTGCCCAGCTGAAAGTCACAGCAGGGATTCCCTCTGCTTTGCAGACAAGACCTGTTGTGCTCTTCCCATCCCCAGGTACAGCCACTTTACTCAGGTGCACCCCCTTGTGGATTTCTGGCTTAACTGCAATGATGGAAATAACCACAGTATACAAGAGCACACACCTAGAATCATGGATCAGATTCACAACTACATGTATTGGTAAGTTACGTGCCGATTTGTAAGAACTGCGCCAATGCACACACATAGTAAATATTTTACGCTTTCTACGTAGCGTTTCGTTACGTAGATTGTGTACATGCGGTCTTAAAAGACTCAGACTAGATGGGCCATGTGCCTCTTATCTGCCGTCACTTTCTATGTCTCCTTTTCCTTTAACAGACTTTCATTTTGCCAACAACTTTGTTCATGGCTAACAAAAACTTTTAATTGTTTATAATGCCATCTTTTATATACTGTTATACAAACTACTTACAGCTGGAAATTTAACTTCATCTATATTGAAAAAGGATACATATCTCTTGTCATCTTCTCGCAGAGTGGAAGCGTTACACGTGACGTTTTTGTGGCGTGTGACCTGCTTTATCTTATATATCATATTTTATGTCCTACATACTGTAATCCCAGCAATGTAAACATTTCACACTTACAGCGCACAATCAGACGCGCATCGGCCTTGACGGGGGGAGGGATGCCATTATCCACCGTACATTCATAGTGTCCTGCGTCGGTCCTGTTTGCCTCAATGATAATCAGGCGTCCAGTGAGACCATTGACTTGTTGCTCCAAACTAGACAAATCTCTTTCCCCATCGCCCTGTCAGCAGACAATAAAGGGTTATTTAAAAAATTAAGATGGCCCAAAAAACACCACAATAAAGCCCAATTTTCTGATAAATTCCTTTGTTGCCTTCCTGAAATAATTGGTTTCATTTACTCACAAGAGCAAGAGGACAGTTTTCATTACGTCTTAATCTCAATTTTAAGTTTTCTTTTTGCAAAATTGGTTGGTTACCCCCCAAAAATGCTGCATAAATATGACTATTGGATACAACAAACATATAATATAAAGGCACGAATGGATGAGCAAAGATATAGTTCTTACCAGCCATCGCCATTGGAACATTGTATCTGTAGCTGGGTTGGCATCTGCCGTGCAAACTATTACTGCTCTTGCCCCCAAATCCACCTCTGTGGGGTCAGTAAGGCTTCGAATGGATGGAGAGTCTGTGTGGGTATAGGAGTTATTCATAAAAGGCACAAAATCACTATAATCTGAATACTTCCATGTGCACATGTTCTTCACTAAAGAATTCATTTAGAAATGCAAATTTGCAAACACTATACTGTATATTCATTTGCTTTGTTTGTTATGCAACATTTTAAGAGAGTGACTTTGTATTGGGGCCTTACAGTGTATGTCCAGGTGGACCGTTGTGCTGTTTTTGCCCTCTTTGTTCTCGCAGGTTACACTATAATCCCCAGAGTCAGCCCGGCTAACGTTCCAGATCTCCAGAAAGCCAGCTCCTCGCAAGTGATGCCTATAAGCTCCTTCTAAATAAACCACACACAACGAGCGTCAATCAAAAAAATTACGGCACCATCAAAACATGAAGCATTAATGTGTGATCTAAATAAAAGCAGCATTTCAAAGTAATACATAATATAACTCGGTCATTTTTCTAACATATAATAATATTATCATTTTATTTTTATTGTGTGTAGTACATCCTTTTGGCCAAAAGGTGTCCCACTTTGAATCATTCTTTATAGAAGGTTGCTTGATTCATAGCACTTGGCAAACTACTACATCCTTACTCCATCAAAAGTTAACGTGTTAGCCCATAGCAACAAGTTATGGATTTGAACCTGTTTATCCTTCACCCTCACCTCTGTTTAATGTCTCGCCTCGTAAGGTCCAGGTGTAGTTGACCTCAGGTGGGTTGGCCCGTATGTGTACAGGAATAAGGGCTGCGCTATGTTCAACGGCATGGACAATTTTTGGTTGTTCATCAGTAAACTCCGGTGGGACTGAAACATGAAGGTTTTTAGAAAGGAAATAGAGGCAGATTCAGAGTTTGGGAATAAGGGTAAAAAATGTGTAAGTGTAAAGCTCTGTTAAACCATTTCTCAAAGTAAGGGGTATTGATTAATTTAAAATATTTTGCATGCAGGGAAAATGCTTTACTTTGCACATAGATCTCACATACTGCATAGCTTTATGTTTAATCTATAAAATAGAGTTGAGCTAAGAAATTTCACCTCTCAAATCTAATTCTGGTTTCACAATTTAATATTGTGTCCCCTTGCAGTTCAACTTGGTATTGCTCAGGTCTACACTTGCACCTAAAAAAAGGGTGTAAGTGCAACTCTGAATCAGCCCCCATAATCTCAATTTCTCCAGTAAAGTGTATCACCAAAGCAATAGCACATATCCAGGTTTGGTTGGCCAATGTGGTTCTTTTATTTTTATCTAGTTTCCCATACATTGCACTGGAACAATTTGAATTTGAGCATTCGAATCGGAATGAGTGGAATGAGCTAATACTAATTTTGAACCTAGAAAATAGTAACTTTGCTCTTCAGTCATCCACACATAGGACCAAACTGCTATTGGATTTGTTCATTTGCATCCTCAAACATGAATAAGTCCAAATTGTAACTGTTGTGTCAGACACTAGTTCACGACAATGGGGTAGATCCAGAACTACGTCCGTCTTCCATAGACGGACGCAATTCAATAAACAATAGCTACTGCGCATGGAAGACAAACGTAGTTCTGGATCCGGCCCAATGAGCCTTAGTAACCACTAAACTCTATAGTAGTCATCTGATTCTGGCATACTAGGTTATACAAGGGCCAAAATAAAGTCTATATGATATGATTGGAAATACTCACACAGGATGTCCAGCTTGTACAAGGTGTTGACGCCCTCATTCAGGGCGCTGCTGTAAGCCTCACAGGAGACTCGTTTTCCATTATCGGCTGATGATACAGTCAATGTGACGGTGCTGGAGGTGGATCGGCCTCCATATTCTGCTGCCTTTGTGCCCAGGTCCTTTCCCTTTAAACTGAAGACAGAGACTGCGTTATTAGCTGGTAACAGTCATCATTACTGCACAGCTCAGGAAACAGTTGACTTGGAAAACTGTGAAATATTTTTCTAGATGTTTCCTATAAGTCAGTAAAGGTTATTAACAAAACATGAGAAAGTGGCTCCACGTTGCAAAGGTGCAATTGGAACATCGTAGGAGCATAAGCAAGAATGGTGAGTGGATTGAAGACATTACTACTGACTTACAGAGTAGGCCTTCTGCTGGCTCGGAAGAGGACTGGGGAAAGGAATGCATTGCTGGACCGGGCCTCAGTTCTCCACCTACTTATGAGTATTGCTATGGACCAGACAGTGTTCCACCACTGATGGGGAAATATATATAGGAGGAAGCAGTAGTCAAGCATGTAAGACTCACATAAGTCCATTCTTAACCCAGGATATCCGCGCTTCAGGGTTACTGCTGCCGGTCCTACACTCCAGAGTGATGGTACTGCCACGTTTATACTGCTTCTTCGGGTTAACAATTTTTACATCGATCGGTGGAACTAGATAGGAAAGAAGATAAACAAATACCTTAATGGAGCATTGGATGCATTCCCCTTATGAAGACATTACAACAACCAAATAGAGGCTTGAAGTGATCAAGTATGAAAAGTAGACAAGTCAGACTATGTAATCTGCAACAACATAAGGCATCCGACAGGAAGAAACGAATAGGTGATTTGTGTTCAAAGACGAGTCCAGATCACACTAATCTCCTGATTACAGCACCAGGTCTCACTCCATAAACAGACCATGTCCATGGGTGGGGGGCTACAGCGGTACACAGAGGCCACCAATAGCATTGTCAGTAGGAGGAAAGAGGCAGCAAGGAGTCTTGGAGAGCAGAAATAGCAGAAAGCTAGAATTGGTTGAATATAAATTTTATGCCGGTGAAGAAATTCGCTCATAGTAAATCCTCCAGCAGAGAGCACTTAGAACATAAATACTGCATGTACATTGGGACAAGTCACAATGGTCAATACTTGTCATTCAGGTCTGTGTTACAGCAGTATTTATGTAGAGTTTCAGAGCACAAAACATAAACAACAGGCTCTCAATGAGTGTAGGACTGACCGATAACTTCATATATATCAATGACTTCTTCGCTGTCATTGGCCACCATTGCGTTTTGTAGAATTACTAAGGTGGTTTTATTACACAATAACTGGCCTCATCTGTCTTGTCCGACACTAACTAGGAATAATGCTAAGTACAGGTGCAGAAAACACCATATAGAACTCCTGGTGCTAGGGATGCAGGGTCACCGCATACACTGGATGTGCAGCTTTGTCATGTCGGTCAGTATGGTCTTCCCGCCATCGTTGGTGGAATTGCACCGGTACACCGCCTGGTTATCACTCGGAACGGTTTCTAGGATGAGCTCTCTAGAGACGATCTTCCCCGCGGTCACCGTCCGCCCATCTGACACCATTCTCTTGTCCTAAGCAATGGAAAATATAGGAAACACGAGAATGTATTTGTCTTCTCAAACGAATCACAACCAATTCCAGTACTTACTAATGAGACAATAACTTTTATTAGGGACAAATGCCGCTCTTATAAGCCATGTCTGTGGAAGGAGTATTTCCACGGTCCATAGTTCATGGTTGATTGTAAATATTAATGTTGTCTGAAGACACAGTCAGGTTATGATCATGGTGATCAGTGGTGGCATTATTGGCCCTGATTCACATTTAAGAAGGCTTTAAGTTCTTAATTATATGCAACTATTAGCCAGGCGACTCGCCTGACACACTCCCGGTTTTTAGCTTCTTAATCGACTTACGAATGCCATAAGGCTATCTTACCTTTAGGTTCATAGTTGTGTGTGTGTGGGGCGGCTAATTAAAAACGTTTCTGCTTAACCGCGGCCAGATTTCCTCATTTAAATGCCCCCCCTCCACCCAACCTTCTTATCTTCCTTCTTAAGTTTTCCCCGCACGCCCCTTCCTTCTTACTATGTCACTATGGGCCTGATCCAGAACTACGCTTCCACGCGATATTACGCGTGGCGGAGATGTAAATTTGCAGATTTGAACGCACTGCGCATGCGCACCATAGAAAATACGCACTTTCACGTAGCGTAATTTTGAACGTATGGATGATTCACGTATGTCTCACGTAAATACTTACGTGTGGGCGTGCCAAATTTACGTTAGTCCAAGTTACGTGTGAAATACGTGAAGGAGGCGGGGGCGGTATTTAAAGTGTACAGTATGGGCGTGCTAAGCTGCGTACGTTCACGTAGTCAGTACGTCCGTTAGCGGACGTACTGTGTTAAGTATGAAAAAGTTAAGGTAGGGTTTGGGCGGCGTATCTTGAGAAAATACGTCCGTGCAAGGGGTGTGCCGAGGGGAGTGTAACGCATTTACGCACACGAAAATACGCCTCGCGAATAAACGTACGGCAAACGTAGTTCTGGATCTACCCCTATGAACCTAGAAGAAATAGGTTTATAATGGTGATTCGGAGCCGTCCCGTTCTTAAGTCCTACGTGAAGTGCATATATTAGGTTACCACGCCTGCTCAGTATATCCCTTCCTAAATATACACATCAAAAAAAGCTGCAGATTCTTAAGTGTGAATCAGGGCCATCGTCTCTAGTCATAAAATACTTTGTTGCCTCATTTTGCATTTCTTGCTCATAGAATAGTCCTCTCTTACCTTTAGCCAGATGAGTCGAGGCGCTGGGTGTCCTCCGCTGGAGAAACAGGTTATTGTTACCTGACTTCCAGAACGGAAGCGCCTGTCCTGTGGGGGAGCCTCTATCCAAATCTTCTGAGGAGGATCTACACAACAAGGTGTTTACATCAAGGTAAGGTGACTTTTTAGGTTAAGGTTTCAGATTCCCCTGTCAGTGATTTCTAACTTGGAGTCTATTTGGGGAATCATCAGCCTTATAATCCCATATAACATTAACATTAAAGTTGCATGTTCCGTGTACACCCTCCCCTGCATCGCTCATCAATGGTTCATACAGAGTTGCATGAATGACATTGGGCCAGATCCAGAACTCCGCATTTCCGCGAATTTACGTGTGGCGGAGACGTAAATTCGCAGATTTGCACGCACTGCGCATGCGCACCATAGAAAATACGCACATTCACGTAGCGTATTTTAGAACGTATGGGTGATTCACGTATGTCTCACGTAAATACTTACGTGTGGGCGTGACAAATTTACGCTAGTCAACAATACGTGCGTTTTACGTGAAGTAGGCGGGGGGTGGTATTTAAAGTGTACAGTATGGGCGTGCTAAGCTGCGTACGTTCGCGTAGTCAGTACGTCCGTTCACGGACGTATGCTGTTACGTTTGGAAAAGTTAAGGTAGGGTTTGGGTCGCGTATTTTGACAAAATACGTCCGTGCAAGGGGTGTGCCGAGGGGAGTGTAGCGAACTTACGTGTACGAAAATACGCACCGCTAATATACATACGCACACACGTAGTTCTGGATCTACCCCATTGTCTTCTGCTGAGATTATCCCACTTCTAACACCACAGACAGAGAATTGTACTTTGTCCCAGAGTATGGGGAACTCAGGGGGAGGGCAGCTCATTATTAAATGTCTATGGACCTGATTCAGAGATTGAAAGTAAGAGAGGAAATTTACTCCTGGGCTAAACCATGATGAATTCAGGGGAGTCATATTTCGTCTTTTGCAAACAGAATTAGAGTTTAGAGGTGTTGTAGTAATGCTGGTCAGTATCTGTATAATAATATAATAGTATTAGAGATGAGAGGTGATAAATATCAGTGTAATAGTAAAGCTGGTCAGTATCTGTGTGCAGTAAGCAATTCAAAGATATATCCCTGAATGCAAAGAATACAATTACCTTGACTCGCCCTGAAACCAGCAGAGTTTAGCCCAGGAGTCACTTTCCTCTCTTATTTTCAGTCTCTGAATCAGGTCTTGAGTCTTTATTATCCTGCATTGACTGTAATAGGTTTGAGCTGTAATTGTCCATTAGGTTTTGTCACTGAATGAATGTACTGCAGAGACACATCACTGTCTATATTTTGTAGGTCTCACGTTGCAGACCTCTGGATCGGTGGAGGACACGTCCCATGGAGGTTCCTCCTCTAGGATCCCCACCATTGTTGTATTTCCCCTCACTCACATTGCACACTGAGCTGGACGCTCTGTGCTTTAGTGTACAGAAGAGCTTCGTTGAAGGCTTCGCAGGTGAGTTGCATGCCGTTGTGTTCTCTCTGAACGACTGTGGTCACATTGGACATTGTCACCTTTCCCCCGTGATCTGCCTAAGAAATAAAACCAAATATATGCTAAGAGAAACTTATTGCAGGACCGCATTACGCCCCTTCCCCGATGTAACGTCGCACGACGTGATATCACACAGAGATGGCATTCCACAGATCTGCAGGAATGATGCACAGCGGCCGGTGCACTGGAAGAGCGCATTTTTCAGAAGTCCTCCTACATTGGCCCACAGCCTGTTACCACGTTCCAGCAGAAGGTATCAGCCGTAGGAGACTGGTGACAGTGACGCTTCTGTCTCCTATCACCTATACAAGCTGCTGAAGATCTGGAGAGAGGAGTTGAATATTGGCGTTGGGCCCGTCTCTCTCTCCGGGCCCGGGACAAAAGTCCCGCCCATGCAATTGAATTTGATTTAAGGCTGTGACATTCTCCGCTGTCTATCATACCTGTCATTGGGCCAGATCCTAAGCTAAGTACGCTATCGTATTTACGCTAGCCGATGACGTAATTTCACCCGTTTGTATTTACTGCGCATGCGCGCAGCAAATGTTAAGCCATATGACATCAGCGTAAATATGAACAAAGGGGCAGGACATCAATACGAAACCCATAATTACACTTTGGAGGAGGAGGGAGGCAATTAAATTGGACAGTATGGGCCGGGTTTGGCCGTCACGTATGTAAAGTCATTATGTACGTCAGTAGTTACGCTAGGAAAAGTTAAGGTAGGATTTGGGCAGCGTAAAAGGGCCAAAGTATGTACAAGCGAGGGGAGCGCATAGTAATTACGCTAGCGTAAACACGCTATGCGTTCTAATGTAACTAGCCCGTAGGTCTGGATCTACCCCATTGTTCTTAGGTGTGAAATAACAAAGAAATAATGGGCCTGATCCAGAACAACGCTTCAAAGCGAATTTACGCGTGGCGGAGACGTAAAATCGATGTTTAGAACGCACTGCGCATGCGCACCATAGAAAATACGCACATTCACGTAGCGTAATTGTGAACGTATGGGCCATTCACGTATATGTCACGTTAATACTTACGTGTGGGCATGCCAAATTTACGTTACTCGAAAATACGTGTGAAATACGTGAAGTAGGCGGGGGGAGGTATTTAAAGTGTACAGTATGGGCGTGCTTAGCTGCGTAAATTTGTTCAGCCCATACGTACGTGTGCGTATGACAGCGGTTACGTAGGAAAAAGTTAAGGTAGGGTTTGGGAAGCGTATCTTGACAAAATACGTCCGTGCAAGGGGTGTGCCGAGGGGAGTGTAGCGAACTTACGTGCACGAAAATACGCTCCGCGAATAAACGTACGGCACACGTAATTCTGGATCTACCCCAATGTCCTTTTAGTACCTTTCAAGGCAGGTACATGGCAAGGTACAAGGCAAACATGTTTGGCTGCTACTGGCTCTCAGCATGTCATGTGATGGTTGGGGGAGGGGAGAGCAGGTAGAGTACGTCACAGTGGCAGTAGAGACCTGAAGGGTTAAGCTAAAGCCTCCCAGTGTGTGAGAATCTATGATGATAATCTTACATCTGTAATCGTGATCACCGGATTCCCCAGTTCCACAGCTCCCAACCACCACCGGATGTAGACAGGAGGATTGCTGGAGGTGGTGAAGCAGGAGAATGAGAGGGTCTTATTCTCTGGGCCACTGGATGAACCAAGAATTGTTACTTTGGCGGGAAGAACTAGGGAAAAGAGAAAGGGAAATAGAGAAGAGCAGACTTTGACGACACAATAAATACATTTATTCCTATTATACAGCATTCAACTATATTTGATTTAGTGGATACAATCTAAAAATGAAACACTAACACGACCCATCCGAATCTTTACACATAGAGGGTGAAATAAGTCCATAATGACCACTACACTGTCATTCCTCTGTATTTGACCTTATTGAGATAGTCTCCATATATTGGTCCTGTGTTTGTAGTCTATCAGTTGTAAATCCCTTGAAGCTCGTGGTCTTAAGCTGAGGATACTTACAGAGGACATTGAGGGTGATACTGGCGCGAAGGACCTCTGGAGTCACATGATTGACCGCCTCACAATGTATCACAGCCAGATTATATTCTGGTTTCACGTTAATGGTCAGGTGACTCTTAGAGAGTCTTTTCTTGGCATCCGTCTCCCAGCGTGTATACACCACTTCTTCATTCTGGTGGAAAGAAATGAATATAAGAGCAAGAGGTCTCCAGAAGGGTAAACTGACCGTGTGTAACACCTCTCTCTTAGTCTACCACCCCTTAAATATCCTGCTTCTCTGTTACCTACAGTTTTAATGTTCCGTCTCCTCTTCGTCCTTTATTTCCCTTTATCTAATCTATTTTTTTCTTTCAATCTTCTCGTGCTACCAGGAATGGATACCTCCACAACCCAAAACTTCAACATCTCTATTTACTGTGTGTGAATTACAAATTTTGGGGCAACCAGACTCCAGACATCCATTTATAGAAGAGCAATGGGCTAAATATAGGGCTCCAGGCTGATGGATGAACTGATAAGTATACAATGATCCTTTCACTTGATACCCAATTTAATAACACACTCGACTTGTGAGAGGCCACAAATTCCCAAGACTGACAGAAGGGTCGTATGGCTGGTGAGCTGGATTTTATTGTATTGATCTGGCTTCGAATTGTACCATCTAAGTGCTAAAATCAAGGAAAATCCTGATAAACATTATGGGCCTGATCCAAACCTACGTTCGGATGCGGTTTTACGCTGATCGTAAGTGTAAAAACTGACATTTGTACTTACTGCGCATGCGTGGGTCAGATGACACGCTCATGTTACGGTCTGAAAATCTTTGCGTATGGGCCTTAATCGTAACCGCTTTGTATTACCGATCATGGGGGCGCGCCTGCCATACGAAAACCGTAATCATGCACCAAGGGCGGGGTGAGGCATTTAAATTGTACAGTATGGGCATACTAAGGGTCGTTAATACGAAATAAACGTACGGACGGCCGCGGGTACGAACACAAAAGTTAGGGTAGGGTTTGCCGAGCGTATGGAAGCTAAACTAGGCACGACAAAGGGAGTGCCTATTGCCGTGCATCGGTGGTACGTTTGGCGATAATACGCTACGCATACCAGCGTAGGCCTGGATCAGGCCCTATGTATGAATCTGCCTCATGAATATTAGTCAGGTCCTCATAAATATTAGTCAGGTCCTCCTGAAAATTAGTCAGGTCCTCATGAATATTAGTCAGGCCTCTGTGATGTCACTGGTTGTAAGCAAATTTATAGATTGCCGATTGGTTGAGCAAACAAAATGGCATTAAGCACTTAAGTAGAAAATCTAGTGCTGGGAAAATCTAGAATCGAAATCTCACCTTTAACCACTGCAGAGTAGCCAAGGGATTCCCACTTACAGACATACAGGTCAGTTTCAAGGTCTCGTCTGCTTTGACAACTGATTTTTCGTAACCTTCAATAGTTGGAGTGTTAGGGGGAACTGAGGAGACAGAGAAGATAGCTGAGAGGATGAATAAAGCAATAATAAGTTATATTATCTCCTCTATGTTGTTGGATTGCATTCTCCACAGATTTGGAAGCCACCATTGGAACAAAATTACCAGAAATGCCACGTCACCAATTTCCCATCTTTCCTCCACCAGGCCCATTGTTTCTCCAAAGAACTTAAATGATATCCCTTCAAACCACGCTATTTTTAGAGCCAAATCGTCATTGTCTATTCTCTACCTACATTCTTCTAAGAGGCCAAGTGGTGCACTATTACACCCCAACTCAAGTCTATTCACTGAGGCCCCAAAATAGCTGCCTTTGCCGTGCCTGACAAAATATACCTTTAAGCATTATAAATAGGGTTTAGAGAGGAAGTACTATTCCCATCATGATGTATGTGCTACAAGTGACTATGGTTTTGTATACCTATATTTAGCATAGCACGTGCCTGACACTACATAAGTCTTATCAGAGGAGAGAAGGGTTTGGGAATTGGGCATCGCAGTGTATGAAGGGTATTTTCTGAAGGTGATAATTGCTTAGATCAGAAGCCATTGTTGTTGCTTTTGCTCCTCACAACTAAACACCTGGATACGCAGAGAATGAGGTAAGTGGGTCTACAAGAAAAACCTGTGTCCAATCAGAGCAGTGGATTGTTAGCAGCAGCACAGAAGATTGTAGGCGTGGGTGAACGAGGTGTTAATGGTGGGTATGGTATAGTATTGTCTCACACAGCACATTCATGGTGAAGCTCACGGTGAGAGGTGTCTGAAGAGCCAGATTTAGTGCGGAGCAGACAATTAGGTTCCCATTATCTGTGCTCTGAGGGGTGAACCTATAAGAGAAGGGAATAAGGAGGAAATCATTACTGAAATGCACCAATGCATAGACCCATAATGAGGTCAGGTCTAGGTTTGGTTCATTTCCTATGATGGAATCCCATGAAGGATCTAGTGGGGTCAGTGTTCACATGGCGAATGGTGTCCATAGCCATTTTCTGACCACACACACTGCATTCAGTGGGCATCATATTTGAAATCATCTTTGATGATGACAGGTCCCCCCAAGCCCATCACACTCACTTTGCTGTTATCTCCGTGTTCTCCAGTTTGTCCATGGATCCAGGGCTATTACTGGACTCTGCAGTAGCTTCCACCCCACCTGTGAGTCAGGACATGAATAGTCACATTCTCTTTCTGAGGTCACACAAGTTCTCTGCAACTCTCAACTAAATAATATCATCAGACGGGATCCAGAATTAAGGCAGAATTATCGGTGGGAATCGCTGCCACGAAATGGGTCTTTTAGAAGTAGAGACAGCAGAAAGCTAATTTTCAGCTGTCTCTATTTTTAAAAGACCCCAATTTTCGAAATTTCAATTCATTTTTCAGAAACGCCGCCCACCGCAGCGACCAGAGAGGGGAGCTTTAGTGTTAGGCTGTGGGAAAGGGAGGGTTAGGGTAATGGAAGGACAGTCTTAAAGTTAGACTACGGGCAGGGGAGTCTTAAAGTTGGGCTGCAGGGAGGTGAGTCTTAGGGTTGGGCTGCAGGGAGGTGAGTCTTAGGGTCAGGCTGCGGGGAAGGGAATCTTATTGTCAGGCTGCGGGGAAGGAAGTATTAGGGTTAGGCTGTGGTTAGGGAAGTCTTAGGGTCAGGCTGCAGGGAAGGGAGGGTTAGGGATAGGATAATAGAAGGGAAGTGTTAGGGTAAGGATTATGGTAAAATTTATACTCCCCATTCACAGCAGCATCTTTGCAAACATTTTCCTTACAGCTAAAATAAGCCGATCTACCAGCCCTTTGACCAAAAACACTACTGTGTTCTTAACCACTTGAGTTTCAAACCATAGAATGCAAATTTCCTGAAACTCTGTAGTATCCGCTCTGAAAATGTGTGTGTGTGTGTGTGTGTTGGTATGTGTTGGTGTATGTGTGCGTGTGTGTGTTGATGTGTAGGTGTGTGTGTTGGTGTGTGTGTGTTGATTTGTGTGTGTGTTGGTGTGTGGGTATGTGTGTGTTTGTGTGTGTGTTGATGTGCGTGTGTGTTGGTGTGTGTGTTGATGTGTGTGTTGATGTGTGTATGTGTGTGTGTTAGTGTGTGTGTTAGTGTGTGTGTGTTGATGTGTGTGTGTATGTTGGTGTGTGTGTTGATGTGTGTGTTGGTGTGTGTGTTGATGTGTGTGTTGATGTGTGTTGATGTGT
This sequence comes from Limnodynastes dumerilii, assembly GCA_011038615.1. NCBI lineage: Eukaryota > Metazoa > Chordata > Amphibia > Anura > Limnodynastidae > Limnodynastes > Limnodynastes dumerilii. The sequence goes on from WWET01000410.1 coordinate 358,432, forward strand.
GTGTGTGTGTGTGTGTGTATGTTGGTGTGTGTGTGTATGTTGGTGTGTGTTTGTGCGTGTGTGTTGCTGTGTGTTGGTGTGTGTGTGTGTTGATGTGTGTTGGTGTGTGTGTTGATGTTTGTATATGTGTGTGTATGTGTGTGTGGTGTGTGTGTTGATGTGTGTGTGTGTGTGTGTGTGTGTGTGGTGTGTGTGTTGATGTGTGTGTGTGTTGGGATGTGTGTGTGCGCAGTATATCCCTTCTTATATATTTGCACCTAAAAAGTGTGAATCTGGTCCTTAGACCCTTTTGCCAGGCTCCACCCAAGCTGCCAGTCTACCTTGGCACTTATACTTACTCTTGGTAATGGTAAGGATGGCAGCTGGTTTGGCATTGAGGGAGCTGCAGGTTACAGGATACTCTTCTCCATATACCCAGGTGACAGTACTTCCTGTGGCATAATCCTTAAAAACAGGAACTTCTGGGGGTACTGTGGAAAAAGAGATAAAGAGAACAGATGAATAACTATACGTATAATAGGGGGGTGGATCCAGACTTTAGAGTTTATATCAACCTTCATGAGTAATGAACGGTTGGGTTGCAATGGATTTTGTGCATGCTTAGAGGTCCATGCTATTAGATCGGAT
>WWET01000410.1:382196-392212 GCA_011038615.1 Limnodynastes dumerilii
AACAGCTATTAGGGGGAGGAAAAGAGGGGTATATGGGGACATCGCCAGAATACTTACCCCTAACGCCAGTCTGAGCTGGCGTTAGTCTGACGCCGGGAGCGTAGTGTAAAACTCCGCTCTGACGTTTTGTAAATATGCTTAACTTCATTTTAATGCGATAGGGCCAGTTTTGAAGTGAAAACTGGCCCTATCGCACTAAATGATCTTTGTAAATAGACCCCACAGTCTTTTGCCGTCAATCAGTGTTTCCGCATAGTGTCCGCGTCACTTTGCATGCAGGTTAAATGTACGTGGTGGCCAAAGGCGCAACTACCATAGGAGCAGCTGCTATGGGGCCCGGTGGAGGGGGGGACCCTTGGCAACACCCGCTTAACCTGCACCCATGGAACTTAAAGCTCTCAGTGAGAGCTCAGAGCTGTTTAGAAATACATTGCCAGCAGCTGCTCAGACTGTCTATGGGTTTACAGTCTAGGGGCCAGATTTACTAAGCTGCAGGTTTGAAAAAGTGGAGATGTTGCCTAAAGCAACCAATCAGATTCTAGCTCTCACTTTCCTTTTACATAATAGAGAATGTCAGCTAGAATCTGATTGGTTGCTATGGGCAACATCTCCACTTTTCCGAACCCGCAGTTTAGTAAATCGTCCCCATGAGCGCTGTCCTAAGCTGCCATCCGCTGAAAGCACGCGCTAAATAAAGAAAGGAGGACAGCCTCCCATTCAGACATGCGCCTGGCATCCTTGCTATGGTGAATCAGTCTGCATCCGCTACTGGCGGTGGCCCAAATGGGGGGGGGAGGGCTGTTTCAGTCCAGGGGGTGTAGAACCCCATTACACGGCCCAGCCTGCGCCTGCATATGTGTTATTTATTTACTAACGGGTGTTTATACAGCGCCGTCAGATTACACAGCGCTTTACAGAGAATATTTCACACTCACATCAGTCCCTGTCCCATTGGAGCTACATCCTAAGTTCCCTGACACATACACACACACACACACACACACACACACAGAGGGTTAATTTATTCAGCAGCCAATTAACCTTGCAGCATGTTTTTGGAGTGTGGGAGGAAATCGGAGCACCCAGAGGAAACCCACACAGACACAGGGAGAACATACATACTCCAATGTTTTATTTAAAAAAAAACTTATATCACAGGGAAGATATAACCACAGGGAACACAACAAGACCCCCCGATATAACCAAAGGGAACACAACAAGACCCCCCCCCCCAAACCCTCACCCAAATTCACAACGCGACAAAGACACTGCAGTGACTCTCCAACACAAATAGACAAATATACAAATAGACAAATATACAAATGTACAAATATACATATATACAAATTTACAGTGTACAAATCTGTGTAGAGTTTACAGGAAATATTATACTGGACAAAAAGGTTATAAAAAATTATATTACAGTGAATAATAATGACATGAATCACAAATAAATCCTTTGGTTACAGTAATGTCTTAACTTGATTGCTATGACGATGTAAATTTATTTTGTGAATTGTTTTTTACTGAATAAAATTTCCTTTAATTGACGTAAGAATGTTTTTGAAGCTTTTTCTGTCACTGTACTTCTCTCCTTACATTGATCTGGAGTCATCGCTCAGCATTCCGGGTACTAGTAGAATGATTGATAATTTACCTCTATTGTAACACACAGGGACAGATCCGGGCTGAGCGCTGGACTGTGACTGGGGGGCGCAGTGATGACAAGGTGCCCTTGTAGTGTGAGATGCAATCCCTGGAGCAGATGTAACATAGCAGCCCACGGATTAAATCAACTGAACTCAAAAACAGACCTGGATTACAAAACCCTGAAAATCCCAATTAAACTCTGGATAAAGGAGGACAAGCAATGAACTCTGGGAAACAAAGCAAGGCCTGAGACTGTGATCATGGGGCAGAGTGCGGAGGAAGCATAGAGACCGAAGGGGGGCGGAGGCCATAGAGGGACAGAGAACATAGGGGGATAGAGACCATAGGGAATAGAGAATATAGGGGGATAGAGACCATAGAGGGACAGAGAACATAGGGGGATAGAGACCATAGGAAAAAGAGAACAGAGGGGGACAGACACCATAGAGGAACAGAGAACATAGGGGACAGAGACCATAGGGAATAGAGAACATAGGGGGACAGAGACCATAGGGAATAGACAACATAGGGGGACAGAGACCATAGGGAATAGAGAACATAGGGGGACAGAGACCATAGGGAATAGAGAACATAGTGGGATAGAGACCATAGAGGGACAGAGAACATAGGGGGATAGAGACCATAGAGGGACAGAGAACAAAAGGGGAAAGAGACCATAGGGGAAAAGAGACCATAGGGGGATAGAAACCATAGGGGGATAGAGACCATAGGGGGAAAGAGACCATAGGGAATAGAGAACATAGGGGGACAGAGACCATAGGGAATAGAGAACATAGGGGGACAGAGACCATAGGGAATAGAGAACATAGGGGGACAGAGACCATAGGGAATAGAGAACATAGGGGGACAGAGACCATAGGGAATAGAGAACATAGGGGGACAGAGACCATAGGGAATAGAGAACATAGGGGGACAGAGACCATAGGGAATAGAGAACATAGGGGGACAGAGACCATAGGGAATAGAGAACATAGGGGGACAGAGACCATAGGGAATAGAGAACATAGGGGGACAGAGACCATAGGGAATAGAGAACATAGGGGGACAGAGACCATAGGGAATAGAGAACATAGGGGGACAGAGACCATAGGGAATAGAGAACATAGGGGGACAGAGACCATAGGGAATAGAGAACATAGGGGGACAGAGACCATAGGGAATAGAGAACATAGGGGGACAGAGACCATAGGGAATAGAGAACATAGGGGGACAGAGACCATAGGGAATAGAGAACATAGGGGGACAGAGACCATAGGGAATAGAGAACATAGGGGGACAGAGACCATAGGGAATAGAGAACATAGGGGGACAGAGACCATAGGGAATAGAGAACATAGGGGGACAGAGACCATAGGGAATAGAGAACATAGGGGGACAGAGACCATAGGGAATAGAGAACATAGGGGGACAGAGACCATAGGGAATAGAGAACATAGGGGGACAGAGACCATAGGGAATAGAGAACATAGGGGGACAGAGACCATAGGGAATAGAGAACATAGGGGGACAGAGACCATAGGGAATAGAGAACATAGGGGGACAGAGACCATAGGGAATAGAGAACATAGGGGGACAGAGACCATAGGGAATAGAGAACATAGGGGGACAGAGACCATAGGGAATAGAGAACATAGGGGGACAGAGACCATAGGGAATAGAGAACATAGGGGGACAGAGACCATAGGGAATAGAGAACATAGGGGGACAGAGACCATAGGGAATAGAGAACATAGGGGGACAGAGACCATAGGGAATAGAGAACATAGGGGGACAGAGACCATAGGGAATAGAGAACATAGGGGGACAGAGACCATAGGGAATAGAGAACATAGGGGGACAGAGACCATAGGGAATAGAGAACATAGGGGGACAGAGACCATAGGGAATAGAGAACATAGGGGGACAGAGACCATAGGGAATAGAGAACATAGGGGGACAGAGACCATAGGGAATAGAGAACATAGGGGGACAGAGACCATAGGGAATAGAGAACATAGGGGGACAGAGACCATAGGGAATAGAGAACATAGGGGGACAGAGACCATAGGGAATAGAGAACATAGGGGGACAGAGACCATAGGGAATAGAGAACATAGGGGGACAGAGACCATAGGGAATAGAGAACATAGGGGGACAGAGACCATAGGGAATAGAGAACATAGGGGGACAGAGACCATAGGGAATAGAGAACATAGGGGGACAGAGACCATAGGGAATAGAGAACATAGGGGGACAGAGACCATAGGGAATAGAGAACATAGGGGGACAGAGACCATAGGGAATAGAGAACATAGGGGGACAGAGACCATAGGGAATAGAGAACATAGGGGGACAGAGACCATAGGGAATAGAGAACATAGGGGGACAGAGACCATAGGGAATAGAGAACATAGGGGGACAGAGACCATAGGGAATAGAGAACATAGGGGGACAGAGACCATAGGGAATAGAGAACATAGGGGGACAGAGACCATAGGGAATAGAGAACATAGGGGGACAGAGACCATAGGGAATAGAGAACATAGGGGGACAGAGACCATAGGGAATAGAGAACATAGGGGGACAGAGACCATAGGGAATAGAGAACATAGGGGGACAGAGACCATAGGGAATAGAGAACATAGGGGGACAGAGACCATAGGGAATAGAGAACATAGGGGGACAGAGACCATAGGGAATAGAGAACATAGGGGGACAGAGACCATAGGGAATAGAGAACATAGGGGGACAGAGACCATAGGGAATAGAGAACATAGGGGGACAGAGACCATAGGGAATAGAGAACATAGGGGGACAGAGACCATAGGGAATAGAGAACATAGGGGGACAGAGACCATAGGGAATAGAGAACATAGGGGGACAGAGACCATAGGGAATAGAGAACATAGGGGGACAGAGACCATAGGGAATAGAGAACATAGGGGGACAGAGACCATAGGGAATAGAGAACATAGGGGGACAGAGACCATAGGGAATAGAGAACATAGGGGGACAGAGACCATAGGGAATAGAGAACATAGGGGGACAGAGACCATAGGGAATAGAGAACATAGGGGGACAGAGACCATAGGGAATAGAGAACATAGGGGGACAGAGACCATAGGGAATAGAGAACATAGGGGGACAGAGACCATAGGGAATAGAGAACATAGGGGGACAGAGACCATAGGGAATAGAGAACATAGGGGGACAGAGACCATAGGGAATAGAGAACATAGGGGGACAGAGACCATAGGGAATAGAGAACATAGGGGGACAGAGACCATAGGGAATAGAGAACATAGGGGGACAGAGACCATAGGGAATAGAGAACATAGGGGGACAGAGACCATAGGGAATAGAGAACATAGGGGGACAGAGACCATAGGGAATAGAGAACATAGGGGGACAGAGACCATAGGGAATAGAGAACATAGGGGGACAGAGACCATAGGGAATAGAGAACATAGGGGGACAGAGACCATAGGGAATAGAGAACATAGGGGGACAGAGACCATAGGGAATAGAGAACATAGGGGGACAGAGACCATAGGGAATAGAGAACATAGGGGGACAGAGACCATAGGGAATAGAGAACATAGGGGGACAGAGACCATAGGGAATAGAGAACATAGGGGGACAGAGACCATAGGGAATAGAGAACATAGGGGGACAGAGACCATAGGGAATAGAGAACATAGGGGGACAGAGACCATAGGGAATAGAGAACATAGGGGGACAGAGACCATAGGGAATAGAGAACATAGGGGGACAGAGACCATAGGGAATAGAGAACATAGGGGGACAGAGACCATAGGGAATAGAGAACATAGGGGGACAGAGACCATAGGGAATAGAGAACATAGGGGGACAGAGACCACGCTATATGCATATAACATCTTAACTCCTCTCACCGGAGGTCGATAAAACCAATTTAAGGTAAACGTGTTTGATTCAGCCTTTTGTATTTTAATTGATTCTCTAAATGACTACGAAGCAGAAACGTATTGATGGAAGGATAACGAGTCAGTGAGCGCTGACCACACAGCAAGCGAGAAATGAGACGTCCATGTTTACCAGTGACGGTATGTACCGCTCTGTCCATGAGAACACAAGCTGGCGTCACCCATTGCTACAAACATTGCGCAAATCTCAGAGGACGTTCAGATCCTATGGATCTAATGAGATTCCACTATGATCGTATCGCCGCAGCCCAGTGCCTTAGGATTGATTTTCCATTAAAATACTATGAAGTGGACATTTGTCCCTCTTTGTGCTCTGGAGTCTATATGAAGTCATCCCACGATCTGTCCCTGGGTTTGTTACACCATTCGGTCACTTTGCTCCAGATGGCACGAGGGCTCCCCTATTCTTCCCTACAAGCGGGATAAAGGATTGTCAGACAGGAGCAGGGACCACAAGATTAATGACTGCTGGAACTCCCTGAGTGGGGCTTTAATGAGCTGAGTGTGTTTGGGGGGGGTTAATGATCCTGATGTGACTTGTCACAAGAGGATAACATTCCCGCTGATAATCACAAGATGTGTGCCGAAGAAGCATAGATGGCAAGTATCCCGCAACGTCCGGGAGACCCTGAGCAGTCCTCCCGCATCCAGTACATTCTGATGATACATAAATGAGAAGGAAAGAGGGGGTGTTGGGGGGGAACCTCAGACCCTCCAACATGACCCATTCCATTAAGTTCAATTTAATCAGCTCCTGAGCTTCCAACGGTCACTCGCCTGGTTTAAATGAATTAACTGATATTTAAAAAACTACTTGTCTCTTCAACAAAGGAGGTTACCATAGTAACTGACAGGTGGAAACTGAGGAGCAGAGTATTGTGTAGCTAATGGAATGGGTCATGTTGGAGGGTATGGCGCCGTGGTTTTTAGTGGTGAACTGAAATGTACCGGAGCTCTGGTCCCGGGTCCAATATACCGGGACTCAGACATGGGAAAAAGAAGGGTTTTTCACATGTTTGGTTTTGATGTGAAAGATACTGACCCAGGTTTTTCAACCCGGGTCTCACCTAATACACTCAATTGGAGGGATTAGTTACTGTTGCTATGCAACAGTAAACAAGTCCCTCCTCGGGAGCCGTGCACAGCCCCTTACCAATGTCAGGGCATTCCCTGGGGCTTTCCATAACGGAAAAGGAAGAGTTGCCCATAACAACCAATCAGATTTTAGCTGACATTTTCTAGTATGTAATAGGAAAGTGAGAACTAGAATCTAATTGGTTGCTATGGGCAACATCTCCACTTTTCCTTTCCCGCTGGTTAGTAAATCTGGTCCCTGAAGTTTTTTAAGGCACCCACCTGGGTTTTTTTTTTATTCTGTCCGCCGAAAAGCCCCGGCAATAACCCGGGTTAAGAAACCTGGCCGTGGTGGCCATCTAAATGGGGAAGCAGCCTGTCTTGGCTCTAGCCACACTACACTATGTAGCCCATAACCAACCTGGCTCCGCATTCCAGGGGTGCTCCACAAGCAGAGCAAGATACCCCCTGTGTGTCACGCAGCTGCCAGACAGATAGTGACATGAGAGAGACTATAGAGCCCCATAGCAGGGGTCCCACAAAGACCTTATGTGGACCATAGGGGGGACAACAAAAGATACAGCAAAGAAATCTGCTTGTCTTCAATACATGTGAGGAGTCAGTGTCACTGAGGCATGGCTGGTATGTGCCCTGTAGTGTAGCTCCCACAGAGGGGAAGAAGGAGATGCTGACGATGGATCAGCCATTGTTACACGGGATCTGACTGCTGCAGGAGAATGAATGAGTGCAGGAGAATGAATGAGTGCAGGGTGAATGTCGGATTGGCCGCCCCTCCTTCCCTTTTGTTGTTTTTTTAGCTTGGTTAAGAGAAAAAAAAACTTTTCTCTGGCTGTCAGGAACCATATTGAGTGGACAGGACAATTAGTAGCAGAACAAAGTAATGACCTGTGTGTCCAAGCTGATCAACCGTGTCTTCAGATCAATGCAGCGGCGGCCAGGACAATTTACTAGCAAAAGTATATTATCATTATTATTAACCTTAAAAAAAACACTGAATGCATCTAATTTCTCAAAATACAGTATCCATATCCGGAGTTTAAAAATAAAACGTAATCAGGTGGAAAGTTACACCTGGGCAAAACCAAATGGAATGTCAGGGGAGTGAGAGTAATGTTATTTACCTCTCGTCTCTAATACTATTATATTATTATTATTATTATTATTATTATTATTATTATTATTATTATTATTATTATTATTATATTATTACACATAGATAATGACCAGCATTACCATTACACTGTTATTTATCACCTCTCATCTCTAATACCATTATATTATTATTATTACACAGATACTGACCAGCGTTACTATTACACTGTTATTGATCACCTCATCTCTAATACTATTATATTATTACACAGATACAGACCAGCGTTACTATCACACTGTTATTTATCACCTCTCATCCCTAATACTATTATATTATTATATTACACAGATACTGACCAGCATTACTATTACACTGTTATTTAGACTTGCGATAGGATCATACTATTATATTATTATATTATTACACAGACACTGACCAGCGTTACTATTATACTGTTATTCATCACCTCTCATGTCTAATACTTTTATATTATTATAATATTACACAGATACTGACAAGCGTTACTATTACACTGTTATTATTCACCTCTCATCTCTAATACTATTATATTATTATTATAATATGACACAGATACGGACCAGCATTACTATTACACTGTTATTGATCACCTCTCATCTCTAATACTATTATATTATAATTATATTATTACACAGACACTGACCAGCGTTACTATTACACTGATATTTATCACCTCTCATCTCTAATGCTATTATATTATTATACAGATACTGACCAGCGTTACTATTACACTGTTATTTATCACCTCTCCTCTCTAATACTATTATATTATTATTATTATTATTATTATTATTATTATTATTAATATTATACACAGATACTGACCAGCATACTATGACAGTGCTATTATCACCTCTCATCTCTAATACTATTATATTATTACACAGACACTGACCAGCGTTACTATTATACTGTTATTCATCACCTCTCATGTCTAATACTTTTATATTATTATAATATTACACAGATACTGACAAGCGTTACTATTACACTGTTATTATTCACCTCTCATCTCTAATACTATTATATTATTATTATAATATGACACAGATACGGACCAGCATTACTATTACACTGTTATTGATCACCTCTCATCTCTAATACTATTATATTATAATTATATTATTACACAGACACTGACCAGCGTTACTATTACACTGATATTTATCACCTCTCATCTCTAATGCTATTATATTATTATACAGATACTGACCAGCATCACTACAACACCTCTAAACTCTAATTCTGTTTGCAAAAGACGAAATATGACTCCCCTACACTGTTATTATCACCTCTCATCTTTAATACTAATATATTATAACACAGATACTGACCAGCATTACTATTACACTGTTATTTATCACCTCCCATCTCTAATATTATTATATTATTACACAGATACTGACCAGCGTTACTCCTGTGAGCTCCTGATCATGTTATATAGTGTCCAGGGTACAATGACAATGATTTCCCCCTATGCTATGAGTTATTGTATGTAAATATATTCAGGCAGCAGCTCCTTAGGTTGAGGTAATGGACTATGTATAGATTTTTTGGATCCTGTGTCACATTGATAAGGAAGTAATTAGCGAGACGTGGAATTGGGTGTAGTAGGTCCAAGCTATAGCGCCTCTTGTCTGATCAATATCACTGTGCCAGGAGACTTTGGATGTGAAAATTAGGGAAAATTCCACAATATCATGTGTGGTGGTCAGGACCCAATGTAAGCAGTACATGATGGCAGTGGTAGTGAGGAACCGCATGGGATGGCGGTGGTACTGAAGAACAGCACGGGATGGCGGTGGTACTAAGGAACAGCATGGGATGGTGGTGGTAGTGAGGAACCGCACGGGATGGTGGTGAAACTGAGGAACAGCACGGGATGGTGGTGAAACTGAGGAACAGCACGGGATGGTGGTGGTACTGAGGAACCGCATAGCATGGCAGTGGTACTAAGGAACAGCACGGGATGGCGGTGGTACTGAGGAACAGCACAGAATAGCGGTGGTATTGAGGAACTGCACGGGATTGGCTGTTTGTGTATGCTCCGTTCACACTGATTGGTGCGTTTGTCATCACTCGTTGTAAGCGGGCTTAAGCGTCTGTTGTGTTAGCGAGGTTTTTGCACTTCTTTTGATGGCTAAAATGAAACACTTTTGCTATTTTATTTCTTT
>WWET01000410.1:398384-408682 GCA_011038615.1 Limnodynastes dumerilii
CTTCAAACAGTCACTCGTTAACGCAGGGGGTGTGATCCCAGACTAGCGTCCCGGAGATTGGGTAGCGATGGTGAAGAAAACTCAAGCTGACAGGCACGAGGATGTTGAGGTAGGTGGATCGTGAATAGGCTCCTCCCCAACGCGTTTCGTCATTCAACATGACTTCATCAGGGGGTGGAGGAAATCCATCTGAGCAGTCTTTAAATACTCGCAATGTATGGGGTATTAACCCCTTAGTAGGTCACAATGCACTGCACTTATTCATATAAGGCAGGGAAAAACGAATTTCTCTCTCTGACCTATCTAATTTCTCTAAGACTGGTGTGGATGGCACATATAGAAATTGTTACATATAAACTATTACAAAAATTACACAAAATTACACATTAATAATGTCACATTAAACAAACATACAATGTTGCCATAAAGTACTCCATAAGACCGAGTGGCAACTATCCATCTCTATTTTATATATCTCTATATATGTTCTAGAAATACACCCACACAGACATTGCAGCATATGTTACACTGACCGCCTATTACCTATTACTAGAAATACTGACATTATCGCTATGGGAACAGGTTCAGCCTCACCTGCACACAGCTCTCTCAGGTGACACCATCCCCGACTATAGCAGCCATTATACACCCGGATAGCCACCTGAGAGGACTTCATTTAATATGGAGGGATGTGCAATAATGGTTTAATCACAACACCCATTTTACACCAAAGACAATAACACTGATAACACTTTTTTGTTTTTTTGTTTAAGATGGTTCTTTGTGACTGAACTTGTGTTGCATTACCCTTCACATTCCCTTATACAACTCCTGTCAGACCCTCTGACATGACCCAATCCTCCAAGTACACCATACTCCATTCCTGAGCTTCCAACTGACCCTGACCTGGTTTTAATTAATTAATATTGTTTGAAAAATATTTTTCTCTTTAACACTGGTTGTTACCATAGTAACTGAATATTGGAAGCTCAGGAGTGGAGTATTTTATACCTGGTGCATCGGGTCTGGTTGGGGGGGTCTGCTATAGCTGGAAAGGTGCATAGGAATGGTTTGGGGGTATATTTTATAGATGTTGCCCGTTGGAGGGTCTGTTTTATGATGAGGTTCATAGTACTCTGTTGTTTATATTCTATGCAGCTTCTAATGGCAACCAATCAGATGAAAGCTCTCATTTACCACACACATTTAATAAAATGATAGCTGGTCTCTGGTTGCTATGGACAACGACCACATGAAATCTAGCCTGTGGTGCATTTGTGCAGTATATGAGTCAGAGGAACGGGGTGAGGAGGATCACGATGTCCCATAATAGTGTTAGGTAAATTCTGAGGCAATTTTTTAGGATTAGCCGGGGAGGGTTAGAGGGGGCAACACTTGAAAAGACAAATAAGCGAGGTCTGAGTGTTTAATTCCCTGTGACTGATTTATAGCTCGTCACCATGCTGCTTTGATGTCGCAGCATATGGATTCACAGGAGTCTTTGATCACTGGCTGTCACCTTTCAATAGAAAAGCTCAGCAGGTAGGCCCAGCAATGGCCTCCACTAGGGCTTTGTGCCTGGCAGGTCACCCGGGCAACCGGGAGCTGAATAGAGGCCGAATCTGCGAAAAGCAAAACATATAATCGCCAGAATCCCGATATCCGAGATCCTGCTCAGCAATAGACGCAAAGAAATATGTTCATCAGAAAAAACAGTATCATAGCAGTAATTAGTAGTAATATTAGTACATTCTGTCTCCTGGCTTTAACAGTACAAGGGCCAGATTTACTAAGCTGTGGGAATGGAAAAGTTGTCTAGCTGACATTCTCTAGTATGTAATAGGAAACTGATTGGTTGCTATGGGCAACATCACCACTTTTTCAAATTAACAGTTTAGTAAATGTAGAATTTAAACTGAAACTGAATAACTGAATATAAACTGAAATATCATAACAGGTGAACACAGACACACCTCTTCTGCTAGATAGACTATTCGGAGACTATAAGTAAGATGCCCCTTTGCGGCTATATTCCATACAGGCTTTTACTGGCTGAAAACAAAACACGCCTCCTGCGCCGAAGCACAAGACACGCCCCCTCTGGCTGAGAACAAGACATCCCCTTACGAATAAGCTCATGACATGCTCCTTCAAGTTGCGCACAAGCTACGCCCCCAGCGCTCGATCGGAATATTGATCGGATGCAGAAAATTTGCACCTTTTTTCAGTGGGGAAAATGTCGGAGGGTCTGCGATAACCCATCAAAAAATCCCTTAGACACGGAACGGCTTACAGACGCCCGTGGGCGTTACGGCCAGAAGCGTAGCGGGGAGTTGCCCACCCCTGCACTCCCCGTTGTTGGTAGTAAATCTTGACACTTATGTATCCAGATTACTACCCTTACGGCCGGATCGCTGATCGTACCGGGGCTTCCCCCGCCCCATCCCCTAATTAACATGTCTATCCCCGCCTTTACACTGGAGATATGACATGCATACTGGGGGGGAAGCCCCATTTTCGTAACCGCCGGCGTCTGTAACGTACGTTATATGTACGCCGGACCTTACAGCGTCGCATGAGCACAACCTTCAGACCAGGGGAATCACATACAACATGTACGTAATTCCCCTGGCGGCCGTTGTTTAGAATCCGGCCATTTATGTCCTTGTTTTACAGTCCCATCAGTATTTACATAATGATAGTTTTACAATCTCACATGAATGTGTTTCTTTACTGCTGCTACCCCTGTACTCTGAGTGTGAAGTGTAGTAACCAATATAAACAGCCAGATAACAGCTGAGGTTAAATATTGATTCTGGCCGAGCAAACTCACGGCTCCGTCCCTCAATAACTACAACAAACAGCAGCCTGTTTTCCGCAGAGCCTCATCTCTGCCCCCGACACGTCCCCAAACACTGTACGTTTGGCGACTCTTGGCGTTGGATACACTGATTCTGTCTTGTCAGAGGTTTTCGTGTCATCAGTTTTATTTTACCAGTTTAATAAGAATTTGCTCGCTGGGGGATGGACTCTTGGAGTTTATGAATATTTAGTTATAGTTCATCCAAGTGAGTAAAAAAGAAGGTGGATTTTAAGGTGACTTTCCCAGCAGGGAGGTGGAAGCCATATTGATGGATTGGGTCTTATGTATAGTGTGTGGGGAAGAAGCCGTATTGATGGATTGGGTCTTATGTATAGTGTGTGGGGAAGAAGCTTCATTGATGGATTGGGTCTTATGTATAGTGTATGGGGAAGAAGCTTCATTGATGGATTGGCAAATTGTGACACCTAGAACAAGTGGAAGGGCACTAATCCCTCCCCTTCCCGCAAATGCCACTTATAATTGGTGGCTGCCTCTGCAAAACTCTAGTGGGAAACATGGCATCGTCACACACAAACGCAGATTTCGGTAGTGACTTATCAATGCCAGTGAGACTCGTCTTCCACTCATTGGTCCTCCTGCAGTACAGAATCTTCAAGCTCCTCACCATCAGCTTCAAAGCTCTTTCTCATCTCCAATCACACCCCCTGTGTAGCTCCACTGCTTCTACATCACCATCCTCATCTCCACTCACACTCCTTCTATAGTTCCACTACTCCCTACATCACCAACCCCATCTTCACTCACACTCCATCTATAGCTCCACTACCCCCTATATCTCCAACATCATCTCCACTCACACTCCATCTAAAGCTCCACTGCTAACAACATCACCATCCCCATCTTCACTCACACCCCCCCTATAGCTCCACTACCCCCTATATCTCCCACATCATCTCCACTCACACTCCATCTATAGCTCCACTGCTCCCTATATCTCCAACCCCATCTCCACTCGCACTCCCTCTATAGCTCCACTACCCCCTATATCTCCAACATCATCTACACTCACACTCCGTCTATAGCTTTACTACTCCCTACAATGCCAACCTTATCTCCACTCACACTTCCTCTGTAGCTCCACTACTCCCTACATCTCCAACCACATCTCGACTCACACTCCCTCTATAGCTCCACTACTCTCTACATCACCATCCTTATCTCCACTCACACTCCGTCTATAGCTTCACTACTCCCTACATCACCAACCTCATCTCCACTCACACTCCATCTAAAGCTCCACTGCTAACTACATCACCATCCTTATCTCCACTCACACTCCCTCTATAGCACCACTACTCCCTACAACACCAACCTCATCTCCACTCACACTCCATCTAATGCTCCACTGCTAAAAACATCACCATCCTTATCTCCACTCACACTCCGTCTATAGCTTCACTACTCTCTACATCTCCAGCCTCATCTCCACTCACACTACCTCTATAGCACCACTACTCCCTACATCTCCAACCTCATCTCCACTCACACTCCCTCTATAGCACCACTACTCCCTACATCTCCAGCCTCTGCACTGCGGATCCTTTGTGGTGCATTATAAACAATGATAATAACTTGTTTCTGAGCAGAACAGAAGGTTGCTGGATTTATTTATTAAATGACACAATATGAAAAAGCATTTGCACATTGTACACAATTACCAGTTTGCGTTTACATTGCAGTTTAGAGTTGAGCTAGAACACGCCCCCTTTCATCTCTAAATCTTTCCTTCCATATGACATTTGCCCCGTGCACAGGGCAGTTTAGTGAAGGTGACAGTTTGCGTCTTTCGTCCTTTGCTCCTCACTCTGCATCCGCCCCCCTAACGAGTTACGTGATTTAATATGTAATGGTGTCTAATGACCCTAGCCACCCCAATCCCTGGTGACACCCCCAGACGCACAACTTCAGCAGCGTCACTGATTTCTAATTAAGAGCTAGCCTACTCCATCGGTTCTCCATCTCATGCTGCAGGATCTCGCGGGCACCATGGGATTGGACAGGCTGCGTGGAAATACAATTACTTTTTTCTGTGTTTACACATATAAATTCACCCTCCATCTACAGTGGTGCCGGATACACGATGAAGGCTCCCCAGTTCCCCTGCCTCCCGTTGTGTTTTCTTTATAATGGAAACCGTACGTTGTTTTCCCAACAACGCGGCCTCCATCATGACTATTGTCCAAGGAATATAACTGTGCGCTTTTTCTGCCGGATGTCTATTGATTTATGCAAAGACCCAAAAGGATTCTGGGCTTCAGGAAAGAGAAAACAAACGATCAAATGGAAAGAAAATGTATTCAACGTAATAGCAAGGAGGCGGGGCCTGCGTTTGGATGGGGCGGGACTAGGTGGAACCAGGTGTATTTGGGGGCAGAGCTGGGGCGGGACCGCTGGCTGTAGAAGCCGCACCCCCTGTAATTACGCCCCTGGCTTTAGTAGCAAGTGTGCTAAGGGCTGGATGTGTACACAAAGGGCCTGATCCAGAGCTACGGCTGCCGTCGCTAGTACGGCGACCATAAGCGTAATGCGCATGCGCCGGGCAGATGTTGCCCGGTGTCACTATGGAAACGCCCGATCGTAGATCCATAGTAGCGCCGTAGGGACACTGGAGGGGACGTACCCCAGCGTCCCTACGCTGAAGTTAGTGTAGGGGGGCGAGGGGGAGGGAGGTTAATGAGGCTGGGAGGGCGGCGTTAACGTACTAACGCCGCCGTCCCAAAGTATCAACTCTCCCTTACGCCGGCTGAAGTTAGGGTAGCCTTCAGCCGGCGTAAGAGAGAGTTAATACGCTCCTACAAGGGGGAGTGTCGGACCAGAGCAGCGATGTTACGCTACAGCGCTCAGGGTAACATCGTAGCTCTGGATCAGGCCCAAAGTGAGGGAACGCCCATACTATAAGTGGCTAAGAGGGAACGCCCATTTGTGAACTCAGCCCCGCCCATCTGTCATTACTCTTGATGGTCAGGATGTGGGCTGATCATTTAACAAGTGAAACGCAGGCGGTAGCTGACCAAAATTTTGAAGACTGGATCCAGCCTTAGTAGTGGGAGAAGTCTGAACACAATCAGCCAATCAGAAGTGTCTCGTTACATCGCCACTTCCTGAAAGGTGTGTATATAGGTGTTATTTAGCCCCAGTCACTTGACACCTGTCCTCTTGTTCCATGGACTGTTAGGATTCTATTGCTCTGCGATACGGTTATATTTCCAGTGTGAGGACTTTTAAATTGGGAAGATAAAAATCTATCTGGACTCATTTAATAAAGTCAATTCGTAGGCGTCAATAAACACTCGCTTTAAAAACTTGCCACGTGCCTTTTTTGCCGCACAGAAGCAGCACCCCTCGTTTCTCTATGCTGTAGGTTATGGCGCTTTACACCAAGTGACAACAATATGGCAGCACTTGTCTCTGTAAATCTGGCGGAATCATTTTTGCGACCGGATCGTCATTTTCCAGAGCGGCGTTTCCTCAGGCATTAAGCATTTGTGATGTGAGATTTGTTTAAAATAAAAATTTACATGGAGACAGTAAATGTTTTTTGCAGCTCGTTAAATGGCGTTAAGCGTCAATTTAACTGCAGGGCCCAGATGTTAACAAACAAATCTTATCATGCTGGGAAGGTGATAAATGATGGCGAGCATTCTCGCTGCGCACTGGTTTACGGAGAGCGCCCAAATGATGTCTTAGCGGTATCTCTGACATTCGGATACCGGATCTAATGTGCAGCTGATTACTCCACGTCACAGGGGACAGAGACCCGAGCAGACGTCCCTGCAATGGCGCCCCATCCCCCGCTCTGATCTCTGAAAAGTGTGGTGAATTTGGTGAGCGCCCTTGTCCTGACACTATAGTGACAAGACCCTCTCCTGTGATACTATAGTGACAGGACCCTCTCCTGTGATACTATAGTGACAGGACCCTCTCCTGTGATACTATAGTGACAGGACCCTCTCCTGTGTCACTATAGTGACAGGACCCTCTCTTGTAAATACTTAGCTCATATAATAAGAATTTAAATTAGATTTTACACATTATCATACATGCAAATGAGAGCAGATTAAAGTCCCGCCTATTTACAGACAAGCCCCACCCCCTTCATGGACACTCCCCCCAGGTGTACTGATTTTCCATAAAGAAATGTTGTAGGGTATGAATAGAGCGAGCTCTTCCTTTGCTTTGTGTCCGCACTAAAAGAAAACATTTTATTGATTTTTGGGAAAAAAAATGAAAACTCATTTTTTTTTGTGTACAGAAAATACATCAACAGCAGCGCAATCCACCAGCAGCACAATCCACCAGCAGCACAATCCACCAGCAGCACAATCCACCAGCAGCACAATCCACCAGCAGCGCAATTCACCGCCAGCGCATGCTTTGTGTCCGCACTAAAAGAAAACATTTTATTGATTTTTGGGAAAAAAAATGAAAACTCATTTTTTTTTGTGTACAGAACGCAATCCACCAGCAGCGCAATCCACCAGCAGCACAATCCGCCAGCAGCGCAATTCACCGTCAGCGCAATCCACCAGCAGCGCAATCCACCAGCAGCACAATCCACCAGCAGCGCAATTCACCGTCAGCGCAATCCACCAGCAGCACAATCCACCAGCAGCACAATCCACCAGCAGCGATTTCATACATTTTATATTACTTTTGAAGTGTGAAAATCAAGCAAGTCCAAAAGAGGTCTCTGAGTGTCAGCCCCTGGGCTTAGGCCTGACCTGAGCTCATCTTACATTCCGGTCTGAATGGGACACGATCGAGCGCAGTAGAAAATCCCGCCAAGATATGTCCGCCGCCTAGTGTTCACTCACCTCTGGATTCGGTCCAATCAGCGGTTAGAGAAACGGTGCGCGAAAAATAAAGACCATTGCGTTTCTATTCTGAGCATACGCTGCATAAGCCAATGTGGAGCTTATATTAACCTCCTCATTATCAGTAGTTACCCCAGGGATTGGACAAGGGCAACGCTATACCCCGAAGACAGGCATCGATTTGACTTCATCTGTTCTTTAGGTGGAACGTGTGTGAATATACAGTACCACTGCGAAGGGTCACAATGCGAATTAGAGACAGATGAAAGGTGTTTTTCGGCTGTCCCTATTTGGAATGCGAGCACTCTCAGAATTTGTCTTTTTAGGAATGGGTGAGTGTGCGATTCGCATACCATTCACTTTCGGAAGCACCCCTGCCGGGGACTTAGGGTTAGGCTGCAGGGGGGACGTAGGGTTAGGCTGTTGGAGGGTCTTAGGGTTAGGTTGCTTGGAGGGGGACTTAGGGTTTGGGTTAGGGAGCGGGTTGGAGAAAACTCACCTTTCAGGCCGCCGTGTTCGGTGATCCGGGGATCGATTGCTATGCCTCATCGAGGCATAAGTAATCGATAGCCCAGCCAGAGTGAACGGCCCTTTCGAAATAGGGCCGTTCGCTAAGGGAACCCACACTTATACAGTATATATGCACTGTACTGACCCCAATGCTGAAATGACCCATAAAACTCCTTAGGTGGCAAGGCTGCTTGTGATTATATAGAGGACGTCAAGACTTTCTGGCCCCTGGGATGGGTTATGTTGCCCCACCCCCCATTCTAAGATCTGTCGTCTGCGCTTTGTGCCGTATCAGCCGGTGTACTCTCCACGCAATCAGTGGCGGATCTACGGGTAGAGTGAGCCCCTTCCCACCAGCAATGAGGTCTGGGTAACCGCTGTTATTTCCTCCAATGGCTTATGACTCTATCACCCTATTTTAATACCACACGCTTAAAAAACCCCATCAATACACCCTTTATAAAGAAAATGGCAAAACAAGTTCCTTTAGGGCCTTCCTTGATTAGGTTTAACTGTCATTAGTTCCATAGTGGATCACTGCACACAATATATTGGCCAAAATAAATTCTGTGCCCATGGAATTCACCAATTTCCATGAAATCTCAACACATTCTGGTGTCCAAGAAGGACCATGTAGGATTGTTTCGAGGTATTTGTCCCCAAGTCTAGATTTTACGTGCCTCCCAACAATGATAGTACAGTATCCTAGGCTTGCCCTTGGTGCTGTGCATCCACTCGTTGTCAAAGTAAAACTTTTTCCAAATAGTTTGTGATCTCCGGATTGACCTCTGTAGAAGTTCCTCTCTGACTGCCTTCACCTCATCGCTCATCGCCGCCGATCGATCATTCCTCTCCTTCCAGGCAGAAGCTGAATTACCTGCCCATATATATAACCAAGCCTCAGAAATTACGCCCCTGTCACGTACGCACACAACAGCCCATAACTCTGCCCCAGCCTATGTCCCTGCTCTTATCTCCTGGTGTCAGGGAGATAATGTATAGACCTCCATGAGAGGGAGTTACAGGCAGGGCAGACTGACTGTCACTGGACTATTACAGAGCAATGCATCAGACCTGCAGAGAGCTGACTTATCCTCTCTGTCTTCCAGGCATGTGTCTGGCAGGGGCAAATAGGATGCACATTTGTAGCCAAATACCCTGATTCTGGTAAGAGAAGGTGTTTTTTTTGGTGTTGAACATGATTTTACCTTGGTGTAAATTTCCACCTGTTTTCCTCTTATCATCAAACTCTGCATTCGGTCCATAAAGCTACAATCAGTAGCGATACTGCACTCTGACCACACACTACCGGATAATTGGTGCTGTCTTTCCACCGTCCTGCACCAATCGAATCGAATCATTCTGGAACTCTGCATTTGACATATGAGTCCTTGCCATACACTCAGGCAATCCGATTGCCCGTATTATCATCCAGTGTGTGGCCAGCGCAATCCTTGGTGCATTGGGTCAAATCAATTATATTATTAATATCCGTTACAGTTATAACATTCCAAAAGCTCCCCTTATATCCCAAACAAGCACGGTATCTTATCGTTAAGACCGGGCTCTGTAAAGTCTCATTCCAGCTGGACGCAGAATATACCCAGATAATGACCAACGCTCTGAGGGCATTGGGCCTGATCCAGAACTACGCCCGCGGGCGTAATTACGCCTGCCGTAAGCGTAATATCGGCTGTAAGTGTGTACTGCGCATGCGCCCAGTGACTACTTCCTGTCGTAACTCGGTGTTGGCCATAGTTGAAAATAGGCCGTCCATAACATTTGCAGAATTCCGAACGAGTAGGCGTGCCTATATTATGAAAGCCGTAATTACGCTGCAGTTACGGAATGTAGGCGGGGGAAGGCATGTAAATAAGTACGGGCATGCTTAGGCAGTTACGACCATGGCGTAATTATGATAGGGAAAGCTAAGGCAGGGTTCTGTGAGCGTAAGGCAGGGAATTTACGGATGACCAAGGGGAGTGTCCGGGGGAGTGCATTGTATTTACGCTGATCGTAAATACGCTCGGGGCTAGTGCGTAGTTCTGGATCACAGTGGCGCACCCAGGGGGGGTTTCTGGTTGCCCAGA
>WWET01000410.1:426532-438102 GCA_011038615.1 Limnodynastes dumerilii
CATATCCCCCTCTCCCTCCTGTACCTGGTAATATCCCTTCTATCATATCCCCCTCTCCCTCCTGTACCCGGTAATATCCCTTCTATCATATCCCCCTCTCCCTCCTGGACCTAGCTATATCCATTCTATCATATCCCCCTCTCCCTCCTGTACCTGGTTATATCCCTTCTATCATATCCTCCTCTCCCTCTTGTACCTGGTTATATCCCTTCTATCATATCCCCCTCTCCCTCCTGAACCTGGTTATATCATATCGCCCTCTCCCTCCTATACCTGGTTATCTCGCTTCTATCATAGG
The DNA here is from genome assembly GCA_011038615.1 of Limnodynastes dumerilii. NCBI lineage: Eukaryota > Metazoa > Chordata > Amphibia > Anura > Limnodynastidae > Limnodynastes > Limnodynastes dumerilii. The sequence goes on from WWET01000410.1 coordinate 426,831, forward strand.
ATTGGGTCCCTGCTCTGTATGATGGAAATTGTGGTTATGTTTTGTGACAGGATTCTCTCTTATTTGACAATGCAAATGAACAGAAATATAGTCATTAAATCAAATCAGTATTAATAAAAAAAAAACCTGCACATTGTGATAAGAAGACCCGTCCGGTTGTTATTCCTCTTAGGTTTTGGCGTTTTGATTGGACAGTTTGGATGTGGGCATGATCCAATCAAAAACTGGGGGATATCTTTGCCATGATGTATAACTTATCAATTGAGCAGATCATATAAATCAGCAGGGATCTGATTCATTTTATTGAATATAAAACAATTTTCCTTCCTTCCTGAAAATAATCCTAATAACAGCGCCCACCATTTGTAGCGGGTGTGTAATAACGTGCATGTTCCATCTGGGCGAGAGCATGAAATCGCAGCCTGGTTACTGTTGCAGACACAGAGCGTCTCTGTTTGGTTTTAATTTGCCTTGAAGCTGGTTACACCTTAGCGGGCGCGCTCACCGTCATTGTCATTCACATAACGTCTGTGTGGAAAGTTTGTGCAGATTAGCAGTCAGTAAACATCTATGACTTGATGTGTGTGGGTTTAAATGCAGGGGGGTGGCTGAGGATTGACAGACTGAGCAGGGGGTAGCCAGTCACATTACACTGTGAGGTGTGTGCGCATATTTCACAGATAATGAGCCCAGACGAGCGGAAATTACCAAATGCTTCACAGAAATATTTACTTTACAGAATTTGCAGCATTTGTAGGAGAAAAATAAGGTCCTACATGTCCAAAGCAGATTCCTTCATATTATTCCTCACATCACACGAGGTCGCCCGCGTGCCAATGCTAGACGCAACACCGCTCAACTCTAACGCGCAGCCTTGTGACTCTACCACTCCCATAACATAACAGTCTATTGTTTCTTGCTGACATGCTGTTCTGATTGGGGTATTTGGTGGTAGCATTAAAGTTAATCCAGATCGGATTGGAAAACACGCGCGTTTTGAAAGTTGCGCATGAGCGAGCCGCCTTCTGGATCATCTATACCGCTTCTGATAGGGGAGGAGCGGGGACTTTCCATTATGGGGGAGAGAGGATGTATATAAACAGTACAGTGATGTGGTAGGGGACCAGATCGTAAATCCGTAAGAGCGAGGAGAGTGGCTTAACTCCGCCCACATATGGAATGCTGAAGACCCGCACACATAACCTCTCTCATCAAGATATATCCCAGCTCACGCTGTCAGATCTTCAACGGACATACGGCTCTTCTATGCACGAACCAAATGCTCCGATTCCTGTCACAGAACTTCTCCTGTGCTGCACCCACTCTCTCTTTCACGCCCATTATGACTATCCTCTACTCGCCGAACTTTCCATGGCTCCCTTAAAACTTACTTCTTCAGACAAGCTACTAAATTACAGAGCACTGAGCACTTATACCATACAACCTGGCTGCTCCATTGTGTGACATATAGCACTCCCCCTTATGTATCAATCCCCAACGTCTTATAGAGTGTAAGCTTGTGAGCCAAGCCCTCTTACCCTGTCACTAGCCAGTCTTGTTATAATGATTGTTAAACTTGTAAAGTGCTACGTAATCTGATGGCGTTATATGAGAACCAGTTAATAAATTTGGCCTGTATTCAAACCTACTGTAAGAAGCAGTCTCTTCTTAGATGCGGATCCTTAGTTAAGAATCTGCTGCGTATGCGTAGTAGGTCCTTTATGCAATCTATGTACCAGTTCGGTACAAAGATTGCCTCCATGCAATCTTTAAAGACCGCACAGATTATTTTCCGTAGATAGAGGCGGCATAATACTGCTTCGGGGTGTGCTGAGGTAGAAGTGGGAGTGATCTGTTCGCACCTAACTCACCCACATCTGTGAAAACGGTCCTACATAAATAAATGTTGAGTGCTGTTATTGAATGATGGCGGGTTGATGTTGCGCATCAGTATAAATCACGGCTTTGCATTTAAACGCATCTTTATCCCAAAAGGGAAGGGAAAAAAGTCTGCAAACGCCACACACGTCCATAGACCACCAATCGGACACGGTGTCTCTGTCCAATTCAACAACATCACCGTCAACCGACAAATCATAGGGGATTCGCAGTACTACCGCGTCTATTTACACTGCGAGGCCCCTTCCAACATTCACAGACACTGACCCTGCTCCCCCGCACATCGCATTTATCAAATATTTACTTGCCCCGAAGCTGTAACATCACAAGACGCGAGAATCCGAATATTCCAGCACTTTTATTGTCAGACGCTGCTCAATCACTGCTGCAAGTGGAGCAGAACATCGGAGAATCCCTATTATTCCACATCAAGAGGGAGAACGAGAGACTGGATGCAGGGAGAGAGAGCACAGGGGGGGGAGGGACGGCTGTGGATAGTCTCCTGGTACACGGTGATTCCAGGTCCGCAGGATACGCAAGCTCTCTTGTCACCTTGTGATCTGCGCCTCTGCTCTTCTGAGATGTTCTTGCCTGAAGCCATGTTCTGATCACAGCGGTGGTGGCGGAGAAGGTGATGGGTTTAGACTGTGCGCTGCGATGAGGCAGGCACGTGAGAGGGGGAGATCGCTTACCTGGTCCCCGGTCACCTGCACCCGGCTACAGAGAGGTCACCTCCACCCGGGACACAAACAGCAACTATTTATATTCACACTCCCTTTATTCATCACATAGGGCCTGATCCAGACCTACGCCGATGCACTGTGCTTAGTAAAGCACAGCGTATCGGCGTACAATCCAGCAGACACTCCCCCCTGTGCGAGCGTATTTTCCCTCGCTTACGCCGGCTGAAGGCTACCGTAACTTCAGCTGGCCTAAGCAAGGGAAAATACGCTCGCACAGTAGCGTATGTCCGCAAAATCCTCCACCCGCCCACCTACACTAACTTCAGCCGGCCTAAGCAAGGGAAAATACGCTCGCACAGGAGCGTATGACCGCAAAATCCTCCCTCCCTCCCTCATTAAACTGCCTCCCCCCGCCCACCTACACTAACTTCAGCGTAGTAACGGCGAGGGACGCCCCCTCAGCCGTTACTACGGTGATAGTACGGACGCCCGATCTACGATCCGTAGTAACACCGGGCAACATCTGCCCGGCGCATGCGCAGATCGGCTTTTAAGCCGATCTTACACTGCTGGCTGGCGTCTTAACGCCAGCCAGTATAGGTCTGGATCAGGCCCATAGACACATAGAAAGTGACGGCAGATAAGAGCCACGTGGCCCATATAGTCATTATATTTAGAACTATACTGTCCCCAGACCCTATTTCACCCTCAATTTAGTTTTAGATTTAAGATATCCTTATATTTATCCAAAGCATGTTTACGTTGTTCTACTGTGTTACCTATACCACCTCAGATGGGAGGCTATTCCACTTATCTATTACCCTTTCAGTGACGTCATTATCCACACATTTCCTCTGAATCTACCACCCTTCAGTTTATATTCATGTCCTCATGTTCTATTACACCTCTTCCTTTATATAATGTCCCCTCCTGTACCTGTCACCCTCCAGTATATACACATGTCCCAGTGTTCTTTTACAACTCTACCTTTATATAATGCCCCCTCCTGTACCTGTCACCCTCCAGTATATACACATGTCCTCTTGTTCTATTACACCTCTTCCTTTATATAATGTCCCCTCCTGTACCTGTCACCCTCCAGACTATACAAATGTCCTCATGTTCTATTACACCTCTTCCTTTATATAATACCCCCTCCTGTACCTGTCACCCTCCAGGTTAAACACATGTCCTCGTGTTCTAATACATTTCTTCCTGTGAATAATGCTCCCTCCTGTACCTGGTTATACCTCTCGATATATGTGAAAGCTGCTATCATATCCTCCTCTCCCTTCTCTGCTCCAAGCTATACATGTTACTTCCTCTAGTCTCTCTGTATGTTGTGTGACGCAGGCCATGCAGTTTAGTTGCTCTTCTTTGCACAGTCTCTAATGTATTTATGTCCTTCTGGAGATATGACTCCATAACTAAGCACAATATTCGTGAGGCCGCACCAATGATCTATAAAGGGGCATTACTACCTCTCTCTCTGCTACTAATTCCTCTCCCTATACACCCAGCATCTGACTTGCCTTGCTCATTGCTGTATTACATTGATTGGCTTCCTTTATATCACATGAAATAATGACTCCTAGATCCCTTTCCTCCTCAGTAGTTTCCAATGTAGTGCCATTGATGATATATTGAGAATTTGGGTTTTTGCACCACAAGTGCCAGATTTTAGAATTTGTATTAAACTGCAGCTGCCACACTCCTTACCACCATCCAGACATTACAGACTATCAGGAAAGCAAAAATATAACAGAGGAGAGGGGGAACTTTGCTTTCAAATTGATATTCAGTGTTTGCTTCCATTTTATTCCTATTCCTTAATAATATTTCCCAATATTTAAAATCCCGCAAGCAAAAAAAAGCCGGTCTCAGTTACACCCAAACTCTGCCCCCAAATGGACATATTTGGTCAAAACTCCACCCACTTCCCCCTTAAGCACCACCCCTTTTGCGAGTGGCGTATTGGGACAGTCCCACCATATGGAATATGGCACGTGGCACATCAGAGAAATGCCGCTTTGCAGTACTGAGATCATATCCCACTCATTCTTCATCACTGACCCTCGTCTGATGATGTCACACCTACTGTGACCTCATCATTTCCTTGTTTACACTATAGATGGTGACACCGGTATTCCCATCTATGTTATTAGTGATACTATAATGAAAGTTATGACACTGACGTCTGGAGTAGGTGAACGCACATTATTTATATTGAAATCAATACAAGACACTAACTTTTATACAAATCACTTCTAGTGTTCAATATTTAAGACCTTTGTAGCAAATATTATTATGTCTGTTATATAAATGATTACACTGTAAAAGTAATATAAAGTCAGGACAGTCATGGGTTTAGCATTCTGAATTACAATTGCAATTCTCCTGGTCACTGGCGCTGGGTACACACTATACAATTCTCACCCAATCCGATCTACAACCATCCCAGCACTGGAAAAGTGTATGCACTCACACAGCCCAATCCTTCTCCGCATCCCGATACAGCTGCGCCTCTGTGAGTGAGTGACAGGCGGTCTGGAGAAGATCAGGAGAGTGTGTACAATGACAGGATCCTATCAGCAGATGCAGGTGGGAGGTCCACTGTAACATTGCACACGTGTGTGTATAGGGGCGGATTGGGAACTTACAGTGGCCCTGGAAATTAAAATCTGCAAGGGGCCACGTGTGGAGGGATCTGCTATTGGTGGGGTCCAAAAAATAAGTAAACTGAATTAGTACAGAATAAAGAACCTACTGACAAGTATTTCACATTGAACAGAAAATAGATTATTCTGCACCGGCACGGGGAGGAGGATGCCCTAACTTTATTAACAACAGTAACTAACTGTAAATGTAAGTTCAGTGCTGCATCTGTGATTCTAGTGATTACGAGAATATCCAAAAAAAAAAAGTAAAAGAGGGAATCACTGGTGCGCACTCACAGGGCTATCACAGTCCCTGATAGAGAAAGTAACAATTATTTCATTTTATTGAAACATTTTAAAATAAATAGTAGAGCTTGCGAAATATTAAAAGAAAGAAATTAGAGTGAATGAAGATTAGAAAAGTGATTTAAAAAATCAGGCCCATCCTCTCCTCTCTATAGTGTATATAATACACATCTCTCCTCTCTATAGTGTATATAATACACATCCTCTCCTCTCTATAGTGTATATTATATACATCCTCTACTCTCTATAGTGTATATTATACACATCCTCTCCTCTCTATAGTGTATATAATACACATCTCTCCTCTCTATAGTGTATATAATACACATCCTCTCCTCTCTATAGTGTATATAATACACATCTCTCCTCTCTATAGTGTATATAATACACATCCTCTCCTCTCTATAGTGTATATAATACACATCTCTCCTCTCTATAGTGTATATAATACACATCCTCTCCTCTCTATAGTGTATATTATATACATCCTCTCTATAGTGTATATTATATACATCCTCTCCTCTCTATAGTGTATATAATACACATCTCTCCTCTCTATAGTGTATATTATACACATCCTCTACTCTCTATAGTGTATATTATATTATATCTCTCCTCTCTATAGTGTATATTATATACATCCTCTCCTCTCTATAGTGTATATTATATACATCCTCTCCTCTCTATAGTGTATATTATATACATCCTCTCCTCTCTATAGTGTATATTATATACATCCTCTCCTCTCTATAGTGTATATTATATACATCCTCTCCTCTCTATAGTGTATATTATATACATCCTCTCCTCTCTATAGTGTATATTATATACATCCTCTCCTCTCTATAGTGTATATTATATACATCCTCTCCTCTCTATAGTGTATATTATATACATCCTCTCCTCTCTATAGTGTATATTATATACATCCTCTCCTCTCTATAGTGTATATAATATACATCCTCTCCTCTCTATAGTGTATATCTCTACCCAGCACTCATCCCGTCCCCTACATCACAGCATTCATGCCAACTCTACCCAGCACTCACCCCGTCCCCTACATCACAGCATTCATGCCAACTCTACCCAGCACTCATCCCGTCCCCTACATCACAGCATTCATGCCAACTCTACCCAGCACTCATCCCGTCCCCTACATCACAGCATTCATGCCAACTCTACCCAGCACTCATCCCGTCCCCTACATCACAGCATTCATGCCAACTCTACCCAGCACTCATCCCGTCCCCTACATCACAGCATTCATGCCAACTCTACCCAGCACTCATCCCGTCCCCTACATCACAGCATTCATGCCAACTCTACCCAGCACTCACCCCGTCCCCTACATCACAGCATTCATGCCAACTCTACCCAGCACTCATCCCGTCCCCTACATCACAGCATTCATGCCAACTCTACCCAGCACTCATCCCGTCCCCTACATCACAGCATTCATGCCAACTCTACCCAGCACTCATCCCGTCCCCTACATCACAGCATTCATGCCAACTCTACCCAGCACTCATCCCGTCCCCTACATCACAGCATTCATGCCAACTCTACCCAGCACTCATCCCGTCCCCTACATCACAGCATTCATGCCAACTCTACCCAGCACTCACCCCGTCCCCTACATCACAGCATTCATGCCAACTCTACCCAGCACTCATCCCGTCCCCTACATCACAGCATTCATGCCAACTCTACCCAGCACTCATCCCGTCCCCTACATCACAGCATTCATGCCAACTCTACCCAGCACTCATCCCGTCCCCTACATCACAGCATTCATGCCAACTCTACCCAGCACTCATCCCGTCCCCTACATCACAGCATTCATGCCAACTCTACCCAGCACTCATCCCGTCCCCTACATCACAGCATTCATGCCAACTCTACCCAGCACTCACCCCGTCCCCTACATCACAGCATTCATGCCAACTCTACCCAGCACTCATCCCGTCCCCTACATCACAGCATTCATGCCAACTCTACCCAGCACTCATCCCGTCCCCTACATCACAGCATTCATGCCAACTCTACCCAGCACTCATCCCGTCCCCTACATCACAGCATTCATGCCAACTCTACCCAGCACTCATCCCGTCCCCTACATCACAGCATTCATGCCAACTCTACCCAGCACTCATCCCGTCCCCTACATCACAGCATTCATGCCAACTCTACCCAGCACTCACCCCGTCCCCTACATCACAGCATTCATGCCAACTCTACCCAGCACTCATCCCGTCCCCTACATCACAGCATTCATGCCAACTCTACCCAGCACTCATCCCGTCCCCTACATCACAGCATTCATGCCAACTCTACCCAGCACTCATCCCGTCCCCTACATCACAGCATTCATGCCAACTCTACCCAGCACTCATCCCGTCCCCTACATCACAGCATTCATGCCAACTCTACCCAGCACTCATCCCGTCCCCTACATCACAGCATTCATGCCAACTCTACCCAGCACTCACCCCGTCCCCTACATCACAGCATTCATGCCAACTCTACCCAGCACTCATCCCGTCCCCTACATCACAGCATTCATGCCAACTCTACCCAGCACTCATCCCGTCCCCTACATCACAGCATTCATGCCAACTCTACCCAGCACTCATCCCGTCCCCTACATCACAGCATTCATGCCAACTCTACCCAGCACTCATCCCGTCCCCTACATCACAGCATTCATGCCAACTCTACCCAGCACTCATCCCGTCCCCTACATCACAGCATTCATGCCAACTCTACCCAGCACTCACCCCGTCCCCTACATCACAGCATTCATGCCAACTCTACCCAGCACTCATCCCGTCCCCTACATCACAGCATTCATGCCAACTCTACCCAGCACTCATCCCGTCCCCTACATCACAGCATTCATGCCAACTCTACCCAGCACTCATCCCGTCCCCTACATCACAGCATTCATGCCAACTCTACCCAGCACTCATCCCGTCCCCTACATCACAGCATTCATGCCAACTCTACCCAGCACTCATCCCGTCCCCTACATCACAGCATTCATGCCAACTCTACCCAGCACTCACCCCGTCCCCTACATCACAGCATTCATGCCAACTCTACCCAGCACTCATCCCGTCCCCTACATCACAGCATTCATGCCAACTCTACCCAGCACTCATCCCGTCCCCTACATCACAGCATTCATGCCAACTCTACCCAGCACTCATCCCGTCCCCTACATCACAGCATTCATGCCAACTCTACCCAGCACTCATCCCGTCCCCTACATCACAGCATTCATGCCAACTCTACCCAGCACTCATCCCGTCCCCTACATCACAGCATTCATGCCAACTCTACCCAGCACTCACCCCGTCCCCTACATCACAGCATTCATGCCAACTCTACCCAGCACTCATCCCGTCCCCTACATCACAGCATTCATGCCAACTCTACCCAGCACTCATCCCGTCCCCTACATCACAGCATTCATGCCAACTCTACCCAGCACTCATCCCGTCCCCTACATCACAGCATTCATGCCAACTCTACCCAGCACTCATCCCGTCCCCTACATCACAGCATTCATGCCAACTCTACCCAGCACTCATCCCGTCCCCTACATCACAGCATTCATGCCAACTCTACCCAGCACTCACCCCGTCCCCTACATCACAGCATTCATGCCAACTCTACCCAGCACTCATCCCGTCCCCTACATCACAGCATTCATGCCAACTCTACCCAGCACTCATCCCGTCCCCTACATCACAGCATTCATGCCAACTCTACCCAGCACTCATCCCGTCCCCTACATCACAGCATTCATGCCAACTCTACCCAGCACTCATCCCGTCCCCTACATCACAGCATTCATGCCAACTCTACCCAGCACTCATCCCGTCCCCTACATCACAGCATTCATGCCAACTCTACCCAGCACTCACCCCGTCCCCTACATCACAGCATTCATGCCAACTCTACCCAGCACTCACCCCGTCCCCTACATCACAGCATTCATGCCAACTCTACCCAGCACTCACCCCGTCCCCTACATCACAGCATTCATGCCAACTCTACCCAGCACTCACCCCGTCCCCTACATCACAGCATTCATGCCAACTCTACCCAGCACTCACCCCGTCCCCTACATCACAGCATTCATGCCAACTCTACCCAGCACTCACCCCGTCCCCTACATCACAGCATTCATGCCAACTCTACCCAGCACTCACCCCGTCCCCTACATCACAGCATTCATGCCAACTCTACCCAGCACTCACCCCGTCCCCTACATCACAGCATTCATGCCAACTCTACCCAGCACTCACCCCGTCCCCTACATCACAGCATTCATGCCAACTCTACCCAGCACTCACCCCGTCCCCTACATCACAGCATTCATGCCAACTCTACCCAGCACTCACCCCGTCTCTACATCACAGCATTCATGCCAACTCTACCCAGCACTTACCCTGTCCCTACATCACAGCATTCATGCCAACTCTACCCAGCAGTTACCCTGTCCCTACATCACAGCATTCATGCCAACTCTACCCAGCACTTACCCTGTCCCTACATCACAGCATTCATGCCAACTCTACCCAGCACTCACCCCGTCCCCTACATCACAGCATTCATGCCAACTCTCCCCTAATGTCCGAGACACCCCAGGAGTGGAGTCTGCACTCACAGCTGAGTGGGCCTTCCAGGAGTGGAGTCTGCACTCACAGCCAAGCGGGCCTTCCAAGAGTGGAGTCTGCACTCACAGCCGAGCGGGCCTTCCAGGAGTGGAGTCTGCACTCACAGCCAAGCGGGCCTTCCAGGAGTGGAGTCTGCACTCACAGCCGAGCGGGAGTTTCAGGAGTGGAGTCTGCACTCACAGCCAAGTGGGCTTTCCAAGAGTGGAGTCTGCACTCACAGCTGAGCGGGCCTTCCAGGAGCGGAGTCTGCACTCACAGCTGATCGGACCTTCCAGGAGTGGAGTCTGCACTCACAGCCGATCGGACCTTCCAGGAGTGGAGTCTGCACTTACAACTGAGCGGGAGTTAGATAAAACCTTAAATAAATTATTACAACAATGGAAAGAATAGCTCGGATGTCAGTAGCTGTGAGTGCGCAGCATTCCGTACCGCCAATTCCCCTTCCCCCCATCGCTCCTATGTCTCCGCAGCGGAGGCTAACGTACACCTATGTTCCGTGCGTGCGAGGGTTGTAATGGAGGATTAGCCACGCCCTTACTGTACGATTTCATCACCCCCCGTCCATTCTGCGGTCGCCATGCTTCACCGCCAGAATTGGCTACTGTGCGTAATTCAGATCCGCTTATAGTGCGTTCTTATGTTCTCGCATCCACATAACGTACGCAATTGTTCATCCAGTCAGTCATCTCTGCATCACACCGCTGGTAAAGGCTTTCAATACGTAAGTCTAGATCCGATCCCGTGTGTCCCAAATCATTCCCGTCTCCTACCGTCACTGGGCGCAGATTTATGGCTTTCAGGAATATTTGGCGGTGAAAAGCCGCTGTACAGAAAACGTGCACAATTTGTGTGCGATAATGAGCTAGTCATAGTAAGGTTTAGTAGAGGCGCACAGAATCTGTAATGTGATTGGACAAGAGGGTCCTGTGCATGAATGGTGCCATGCGCCAAGCAATCTTATGTCGGAACGTGGCCTTCCTTGTGTCTGTGTATCCAAATGTTTACCCGCCATTTTCTGACGCTGGTTGTTATGCCCTCCCTT
>WWET01000410.1:441892-456417 GCA_011038615.1 Limnodynastes dumerilii
TATAATTACACAACACTGGTGAAGAGGCTGACAGGCTGTAGCGCTGTATAGTAAATATAGTAAAGGGGATTTATAGAGTATTGGCAATCAAGATGTCCCCATGGAAATAAATTTAGGACAATGAACATGCCCACGTGACAAATAGAAGTGTTTTTGTTGATAGTGTACTATCTCTGCTTGATCAACACTCCCATCAGACACATTGTTTTGGATGGGAGGTATAGTCCAGCAATGGCTGTTATGTAGTCATGATGTTTGTATTATATTTCTGAGATTCCTTCTGCTGTCAGTAAAATTTTAAGCTGGCTACTGTTATACCCCACATAGGCAGCTCCCATAATGCTTTGCCAGGTACCAGCAATGCGAGGATGCTGGGAGTTGTAGTTTGTACACTACACGATAGTTGCCGTCAGGCCAGTAATCATATAGTGTGTGTCATGGACCAATTTGCTTGAAATCTGATCAAAATGTTTGATCTGTCCAATCACTAATGTTCTTGTGGCAATTGTCCTGATTATTGGGTAACTTTGTTCTCTACAAAAGACCGCAATGACCGTAGCGTATTGTTAGTCACCATGCTATCGTATGGTGTGTTCCTGGCAACCGCATCGTTACGTCAGTCGCCATGGTATAGGTCAGGTGATGGTAGTGTTATGTCAGTGGCTGTGGTATCCCATGGTATAGGTCAGGTGATGGTAGTGTTATGTCAGTGGCTGTGGTATCCCATGGTATGCGCCTGGTGACAGTTGTGTTATGTCAGTGGCTGTGGTATGCCATGGTATGGGCCTGGTGACGGTAGTGTTATGTCAGTGGCTGTGGTATTCCATGGTATGGGTCCTGTGACTGTAGTGTTATGTCAGTGGCTGTGATATCCCATGGTATGGGTCCGGTATCCGTAGTTTTATGTCAGTGGCTATGCTATCCTATGTATAGGTCCGGTGATGGTAGTGTTATGTCAGTGGCTGTGGTATCCCATGGTATGGGCCTGGTGACCGTAGTGTTTTATGTCAGTGGCTGTGGTATCCCATGGTATGGGTCCGGTATCCGTAGTGTTTTGTCAGTGGTTGTGGTATCCCATGGTATAGGTCTGGTGACGGTAGTGTTATGTCAGTGGATGTGGCATGCCATGGTATGCGCCTGGTGATGGTTGTGTTATGTCAGTGGCTGTGGTATGCCATGGTATGGGCCTGGTGACGGTAGTGTTATCCCATGATATGGGTCCTGTGACTGTAGTGTTATGTCAGTGGCTGTGGTATCCCATGGTATGGGTCCGGTGATGGTAGTGATATGTCAGTGGCTGTGGTATCCCATGGTATGGGTCTGGTGACCCTGGTGTTATGTCAGTGGTTGTGGTATCCCATGGTATGGGTCCGGTGACGGTAGTGTTATGTCAGTGGCTGTGGTATCCCATGGTTTAGGTCCGGTAAAAGTAGTGTTATGTCAGTGGCTGTGGTATCCCATGGTATGTGTCCGGTGACCCTGCTGTTATGTCAGTGGCTGTGGTATCCCATGGCATGGGTCCGGTGACTATAGTGTTATGTCAGTGGCTGTAGTATGCCATGGTATGGGTCCGGTGATGGTAGTGTTATGTCAGTGGCTGTGGTATCCCAGGTATGGGTCCGGTGATGGTAGTGTTATGTCAGTGGCTGTGGTATCCCAGGTATGGGTCCAGTGACTGTAGTGTTATGTCAGTGCCTGTGGTATCCAAAGGTATGGGTCCAGTGACGGTAGTGTTATTTCAGTGGCTGTGGTATGCCATGATATGGGTCCTTATCACCTGCCCTGGCTCATAGACTCGCTCCCTGCACTAGTCACAAAGGCCTCTCAGTCTGAGGTTCATCATATTACTGGCACATCATCAGTTAGCTGATACCGAGGCCAAGGGTCACATTGTGGAGATGTCTGGCTGTCACTGGGGCAGGAACACCAGACAAGATAACCGCCTGGACCAGGCATGAAGCTTTCATCTCACTGTGGTCTGATACTAGGTGAGCTGATAAGAAGGGTCTGGTGGGACTCAGGTATGCAGGATATGGGTTCTTATCAGTCAATGGCTTGGTCTGCTCTCACGGGAATTCCATGACAAGCACAATGTCTCTCATTGTCTCCGACAACATAGCTGTGGATGACAGATGTATCTGTGTGGTTGTGACTAATGAGACTCTTGGAAGGGCTGGACTGATACTTGTGCTCTGCCGCTCTGTGGTCAGTATTGGAGCCGTCTTCTGCCCTTGGTGTGATAACATTTTTCTACTCTATAGCAGAGGCTGGCAAGTTTTGGAGGTGGTAGCACCAAGTTTCCACACTAGAGCTATGCTCATGGTTGTCAGGTGGCGCGTTGACTCTCCAGCTGGTGGTTGAACTGACTTGGGGTACCATGACAGCTGAAGAGCCATTGGTTGCCCGGAGGAGCCCATAGACCCTACAGTATTGATGGCTAGTGAGGCCATTTGTGATCAGATTGGTCATGTTAATGATCTGCCTGAGGGGGATAATTAAGGGGAATTTAGAGCGATTGGTGTGTGGATGGACGGTGACCGAATGTATGGTGAGACCCAAGTGTCTTAATGTCGCCAATGTGAACATATATAAGTGTAAGGTCATCTTCAGTCTAAAAAGGGACCTTATGACACTTTAGGAGGTACTAATGCTTATGTTTGATTCTTGTTGGTTTGAGTTGACTATTGATGACGTATCCGATCAAGGGGCTTGATCCTCGTTTAATGATGTTAGGGGACTTTTGCAATCCTCTTGTATAAGTTCCCTAAAAAGTAACATCTCCGCTTGCTCGCGTCTGATTTTACTAAATCGATCTTCTAGCACACATGAGGGCTGCCACTTATCCTCTGCATGCATAATCACTGCTGGGGAGGAGGGGCTAGGCATGCTAATTAAGGGCTGTGGGCGGCGATCAGCATTTTTTCCGCAGATCTGCTTTCGACACATGCGGAGAGGTTAAGATCGGGTTCCGGACATGTATGTGAGAGAGGGGAGTGACAGGGGCCGGACTCCAGATCTCCGCACTTACACGTTCCGGCCCAATGGATGTAATTGGATGGGTGGAAATGAAAAGAAAGTTAATATTTGTTACCCTCTAATAAACATATGTGTGTATATATATATATCTATCTATATATATATATATATCTATATATATGCAGTGGTCGAAGCGGAAATTTAGAGGTGGCGGTATGAAAATGTAGATATAATAGAAGTGAATGGAGATTTATAGCTTGATAATTAAATCATGAGAGATTAGCGGTTTGGTATCCCCCAGTAGACCCCCTCACTTCAAGCCCTGTATAGAAGTATATGCAATAGACCACTGCAAATATCTCCTTTATTGTGATTTGATGGGTTCTCTTCCTCAGCTGTCAATCATTGGTGTGAAATAATAATTGACGTTGATGGAGGCCCTTTCCTCTATGCACTAATTGAGCTGAAGATCTACAGCGCAGCCTCCTCTCAAGGACAATGTATGATGTTATAAGTGAGCCAGTGTAATTATTTATTATGTGAGCTCTCCATACATAATCTGTGGAGGGTCACAAGCGAGGCGATGCTTCCTCATAGCAACTCATCGCCTTCCCAAGCTTCTAATTATAAAAAGATGTGAAGAGGTTTGTACAGGTTTAAGTGAAGCAGAGATGAGATGGAAAGTAATGTGCTATGTGGGCTCTCTCGCCCCCTCCCCGCCACAACTTAATGCTTCCAGTTCCAATAACTACCTGATACGAGGGGCTTGCACTCCTGCCCCCTCTTCTGGGTTTGACGGTGAATGGTACTCGCCGTTCTTCTGATAAAGGCTTTCTCACATGGTCTGTATGGAAGGAACTTGGTCAAATCCTATTGACTCGCTGTTCTAAGGCTGTATTCCCTTTAAGTGTAACCACTCAAGTCCACATTGAACAGAGCGCTAATCCCTTGGAGGATCACAGCTCTGAATAGATAGATAAGGAAGGAGCTGGGTGTTAGAGAGACAGGAGGGGGTTGTTCTTCATACATTCTGCGAGACTGCTCTTCAAGATCTCATTAAAGGAGAGAGGGATTGTCTCTGGAGGGGCTGGAGGTGTACTGGAGGCTTGGAATAATAGAGTCAGGGGTAAAGAGAGGTGTAAGAACTAAAGACATGAGGGCCCTGACCCCATCATTATCAGGGCCCCAGCCTCATCACTATAAGGGCCCCAACCCTATCATTATAAGGACCCACTCCCCATCATTATCAGGACCCCAACCCCATCATTATCAGGACCCCAACCCCATCATTATAAGGACCCACTCCCCATCATTATAAGGACCCACTCCCCATCATTATAAGGACCCCAACCCCATCATTATCAGGACCCTATCTCCAGCATTATCAGGACCCCAACCCCATCACTATAAGGGCCCCAACCCCATCATTATAAGGACCCTATCTCCAGCATTATCAGGACCCCAACCCCATCACTATAAGGGCCCCAACCTCATCATTATAAGGACCCTATCTCCAGCATTATCAGGACCCCAACCCTATCATTATCAGAACCCACTCTCCATCAATGTAAGGGTCCACTCCCCATCATTATAAGGGCCCCAACCCCATCATTATAAGGGCCCACTCCCCAATCATTATAAGGGCCCCAACCCCATCATTATAAGGGTGAATAGAAATCAGGAGAAATAATAACAATATAGAAACCAGGAGAAATGTAATAACAGTATAGAAAGAATAGAAACCAGAGAAATGTAATAACAGTATAGAAAGAATAGAAACCAGAGAAATGTAAAATATTATTATTAGCAATTAGTATAAAATGAGCCATAGATAGAAATCATTACGATAATAAGATCGCTGACTGCAATCACTGAGCTGTTACTCATCACTCAGCGTGACTGGCTCATAAAAGCTTTGTGCAAGTGCAAAGAAGGTGGATTTATATTATATAAAGATAGATAGATAGATATGAGATAGATAGATAGATAGATAGATAGATAGATAGATAGATAGATAGATATGAGATAGATATGAGATAGATATAGATAGATAGATAGATAGATAGATAGATAGATAGATAGATAGATAGATATAGATAGATAGATAGATAGATAGATAGATAGATAGATAGATAGATAGATATAGATAGATAGATAGATAGATAGATAGATAGATAGATAGATAGATAGATATAGATAGATAGATAGATAGATAGATAGATAGATAGATAGATAGATAGATATAGATAGATAGATAGATAGATAGATAGATAGATAGATAGATAGATAGATATAGATAGATAGATAGATAGATAGATAGATAGATAGATAGATAGATAGATATAGATAGATAGATAGATAGATAGATAGATAGATAGATAGATAGATAGATATAGATAGATAGATAGATAGATAGATAGATAGATAGATAGATAGATAGATATAGATAGATAGATAGATAGATAGATAGATAGATAGATAGATAGATAGATATAGATAGATAGATAGATAGATAGATAGATAGATAGATAGATAGATAGATATAGATAGATAGATAGATAGATAGATAGATAGATAGATAGATAGATAGATATAGATAGATAGATAGATAGATAGATAGATAGATAGATAGATAGATAGATATAGATAGATAGATAGATAGATAGATAGATAGATAGATAGATAGATAGATATAGATAGATAGATAGATAGATAGATAGATAGAGATAGATAGATAGATAGATAGATAGATAGATAGATAGATATTCTGGTATAGGCGTTCCCTCTTAGTTTCTGGTATAGGCGTTCCCTCTTAGTTTCTGGTATAGGCGTTCCCTCTTAGTTTCTGGTATAGGCGTTCCCTCTTAGTTTCTGGTATAGGCGTTCCCTCTTAGTTTCTGGTATAGGCGTTCCCTCTTAGTTTCTGGTATAGGCGTTCCCTCTTAGTTTCTGGTATAGGCGTTCCCTCTTAGTTTCTGGTATAGGCGTTCCCTCTTAGTTTCTGGTATAGGCGTTCCCTCTTAGTTTCTGGTATAGGCGTTCCCTCTTAGT
This sequence comes from Limnodynastes dumerilii, assembly GCA_011038615.1. Taxonomy (NCBI): domain Eukaryota; kingdom Metazoa; phylum Chordata; class Amphibia; order Anura; family Limnodynastidae; genus Limnodynastes; species Limnodynastes dumerilii. The sequence goes on from WWET01000410.1 coordinate 447,920, forward strand.
TTCTGGTATAGGCGTTCCCTCTTAGTTTCTGGTATAGGCGTTCCCTCTTAGTTTCTGGTATAGGCGTTCCCTCTTAGTTTCTGGTATAGGCGTTCCCTCTTAGTTTCTGGTATAGGCGTTCCCTCTTAGTTTCTGGTATAGGCGTTCCCTCTTAGTTTCTGGTATAGGCGTTCCCTCTTAGTTTCTGGTATAGGCGTTCCCTCTTAGTTTCTGGTATAGGCGTTCCCTCTTAGTTTCTGGTATAGGCGTTCCCTCTTAGTTTCTGGTATAGGCGTTCCCTCTTAGTTTCTGGTATAGGCGTTCCCTCTTAGTTTCTGGTATAGGCGTTCCCTCTTAGTTTCTGGTATAGGCGTTCCCTCTTAGTTTCTGGTATAGGCGTTCCCTCTTAGTTTCTGGTATAGGCGTTCCCTCTTAGTTTCTGGTATAGGCGTTCCCTCTTAGTTTCTGGTATAGGCGTTCCCTCTTAGTTTCTGGTATAGGCGTTCCCTCTTAGTTTCTGGTATAGGCGTTCCCTCTTAGTTTCTGGTATAGGCGTTCCCTCTTAGTTTCTGGTATAGGCGTTCCCTCTTAGTTTCTGGTATAGGCGTTCCCTCTTAGTTTCTGGTATAGGCGTTCCCTCTTAGTTTCTGGTATAGGCGTTCCCTCTTAGTTTCTGGTATAGGCGTTCCCTCTTAGTTTCTGGTATAGGCGTTCCCTCTTAGTTTCTGGTATAGGCGTTCCCTCTTAGTTTCTGGTATAGGCGTTCCCTCTTAGTTTCTGGTATAGGCGTTCCCTCTTAGTTTCTGGTATAGGCGTTCCCTCTTAGTTTCTGGTATAGGCGTTCCCTCTTAGTTTCTGGTATAGGCGTTCCCTCTTAGTTTCTGGTATAGGCGTTCCCTCTTAGTTTCTGGTATAGGCGTTCCCTCTTAGTTTCTGGTATAGGCGTTCCCTCTTAGTTTCTGGTATAGGCGTTCCCTCTTAGTTTCTGGTATAGGCGTTCCCTCTTAGTTTCTGGTATAGGCGTTCCCTCTTAGTTTCTGGTATAGGCGTTCCCTCTTAGTTTCTGGTATAGGCGTTCCCTCTTAGTTTCTGGTATAGGCGTTCCCTCTTAGTTTCTGGTATAGGCGTTCCCTCTTAGTTTCTGGTATAGGCGTTCCCTCTTAGTTTCTGGTATAGGCGTTCCCTCTTAGTTTCTGGTATAGGCGTTCCCTCTTAGTTTCTGGTATAGGCGTTCCCTCTTAGTTTCTGGTATAGGCGTTCCCTCTTAGTTTCTGGTATAGGCGTTCCCTCTTAGTTTCTGGTATAGGCGTTCCCTCTTAGTTTCTGGTATAGGCGTTCCCTCTTAGTTTCTGGTATAGGCGTTCCCTCTTAGTTTCTGGTATAGGCGTTCCCTCTTAGTTTCTGGTATAGGCGTTCCCTCTTAGTTTCTGGTATAGGCGTTCCCTCTTAGTTTCTGGTATAGGCGTTCCCTCTTAGTTTCTGGTATAGGCGTTCCCTCTTAGTTTCTGGTATAGGCGTTCCCTCTTAGTTTCTGGTATAGGCGTTCCCTCTTAGTTTCTGGTATAGGCGTTCCCTCTTAGTTTCTGGTATAGGCGTTCCCTCTTAGTTTCTGGTATAGGCGTTCCCTCTTAGTTTCTGGTATAGGCGTTCCCTCTTAGTTTCTGGTATAGGCGTTCCCTCTTAGTTTCTGGTATAGGCGTTCCCTCTTAGTTTCTGGTATAGGCGTTCCCTCTTAGTTTCTGGTATAGGCGTTCCCTCTTAGTTTCTGGTATAGGCGTTCCCTCTTAGTTTCTGGTATAGGCGTTCCCTCTTAGTTTCTGGTATAGGCGTTCCCTCTTAGTTTCTGGTATAGGCGTTCCCTCTTAGTTTCTGGTATAGGCGTTCCCTCTTAGTTTCTGGTATAGGCGTTCCCTCTTAGTTTCTGGTATAGGCGTTCCCTCTTAGTTTCTGGTATAGGCGTTCCCTCTTAGTTTCTGGTATAGGCGTTCCCTCTTAGTTTCTGGTATAGGCGTTCCCTCTTAGTTTCTGGTATAGGCGTTCCCTCTTAGTTTCTGGTATAGGCGTTCCCTCTTAGTTTCTGGTATAGGCGTTCCCTCTTAGTTTCTGGTATAGGCGTTCCCTCTTAGTTTCTGGTATAGGCGTTCCCTCTTAGTTTCTGGTATAGGCGTTCCCTCTTAGTTTCTGGTATAGGCGTTCCCTCTTAGTTTCTGGTATAGGCGTTCCCTCTTAGTTTCTGGTATAGGCGTTCCCTCTTAGTTTCTGGTATAGGCGTTCCCTCTTAGTTTCTGGTATAGGCGTTCCCTCTTAGTTTCTGGTATAGGCGTTCCCTCTTAGTTTCTGGTATAGGCGTTCCCTCTTAGTTTCTGGTATAGGCGTTCCCTCTTAGTTTCTGGTATAGGCGTTCCCTCTTAGTTTCTGGTATAGGCGTTCCCTCTTAGTTTCTGGTATAGGCGTTCCCTCTTAGTTTCTGGTATAGGCGTTCCCTCTTAGTTTCTGGTATAGGCGTTCCCTCTTAGTTTCTGGTATAGGCGTTCCCTCTTAGTTTCTGGTATAGGCGTTCCCTCTTAGTTTCTGGTATAGGCGTTCCCTCTTAGTTTCTGGTATAGGCGTTCCCTCTTAGTTTCTGGTATAGGCGTTCCCTCTTAGTTTCTGGTATAGGCGTTCCCTCTTAGTTTCTGGTATAGGCGTTCCCTCTTAGTTTCTGGTATAGGCGTTCCTTCTTAGTTTCTGGTATAGGCGTTCCCTCTTAGTCTCTGGTATAGGCGTTCCCTCTTAGTCTCTAGTATAGGCGTTCCCTCTTAGTTTCTGGTATAGGTGTTCCCTCTTAGTTTCTGGTATAGGCGTTCCCTCTTAGTTTCTGGTATAGGCGTTCCTTCTTAGTTTCTGGTATAGGCGTTCCCTCTTAGTCTCTGGTATAGGCGTTCCCTCTTAGTCTCTAGTATAGGCGTTCCCTCTTAGTTTCTGGTATAGGTGTTCCCTCTTAGTTACTGGTATAGGTGTTCCCTCTTAGTCTCTGGTATAGGCATTCCCTCTTAGTTTCTGGTATAGGCGTTCCCTCTTAGTCTCTGGTATAGGCAGTCCCTCTTAGTTTCTGGTATAGGCGTTCCCTCTTAGTCTCTGGTATAGGCAGTCCCTCTTAGTTTCTGGTATAGGCGTTCCCTCTTAGTCTCTGGTATAGGCAGTCCCTCTTAGTTTCTGGTATAGGCGTTCCCTCTTAGTCTCTGGTATAGGCAGTCCCTCTTAGTTTCTGGCATAGGCGTTCCCTCTTAGTCTCTGGTATAGGCAGTCCCTCTTAGTTTCTAATATAGGCGTTCCCTCACTGGTTGCGGCAGCAGGTGCAGAGGTCTCTGGGCTGTATGCAGAGCTCCGGCCGCATTCCATATGCTGCCGGAGTTTACCGATATGTTCTACTGCGCATGCGCAGTAATTTAATAACGTACTCTACATTACTTGTTGCAACGTAGATTGCGCATACATGGTCTTTAAGAAGTCCGCGCGAGTGAGGGGAGATTTACTGAACCACTTCCGTGGCAGAGTAATTGTAGCAGGGACCTGCTGTCTGAACACACACAATCCGTGGCCCCGCCCCTTGCATGTACGGACTAACAGGAGCAGGACGCTACCTTAAGTTTTCCTCACCGTCCCCGCAGACAATGAGGACAGACTGGAAATCTGGATAGAACATAAGTAAACACACCCCTACTGTAGAATGTTAATAGATCCCCTCCCAATGTGTGTACACTTCCCGCCCTACCATCGGAAAGACTTTCAGTGCAGAAGCCTGATCCAGAGAGTCGCTGGACGTTTACTATACACTATCGTGAAATAAGGGTGTGTTTTCTGCTCACAAAACGCCCACATTTCATGTCTTAAGTCTTAATCCAGTCACAAGTCCTTAAATCTTATGAAAAAAAAGAGAGAAAATCACTTTAGCGCACTTAATTTACTTAATTGATCACATATATTAACGCTATTAAAACTTTTTAATTTTTGTTTCATTTTATTTAAAATAAAAAAAAAAACCCCTGCAAAATATAAAACTTAAAGATGTGGAGAGTATTAGAAAATAGTGAATTAAAATAAGTTATTCTGCTTCCTCTACGCAATAGCCTTTTACAGAATGCAGTGCTGTCATTTGTTTAAATAATTATTCCTAGATATTATATTTTGTATATTCTCCAAGTGAATTTTCTTTCAAGAGAAGAGAATTCTTAGTTCTTATTAATATTGACAAGGATACTATATAATGGCTACCACTCAGTAAGTTATTTTTAATGGAGTTTTATTTCATATTGATTCATTATTATTTTGAGTTTCTATACTATTATTTCACCTTATTGCAGTAAATTTTCCTACATAGGTATCTAGCAGCATAATAATCTATTTCTAATATTTCACTATAGAGCAGTAAGTTTATCCTGCATAAATATCTTTGGTAGTGTGCTACATTGCTACATTTTACATGGATGGTTACAGCACATAGGGCTAGATCCAGACCTATGCGATTGATAGGTTACATAGTGTAGCGTATTTACGCTACCGTCCCTTCTAAGCACTCTCCTCGCATGTATGTACTTTGGGCGTTTTAGGCCTACTGAACCCTACCTTAACTTTACACAGCGTATCTACTGATGTACGTATAGGCCTCACGTACTTACAAACCTAAGCATGCCCATACTGTACAATTTAAATGTCTCACCCCACCGCAGAAGCGTAATTATGGGTGATGGGCGATTTTACGTCAGCGGCTAGTGTAAAATCGCTTGTGTACGTAGGTTTGGATCTGGCCCATATTTCTAAATATAAGGCAAAGGGAGCATGGAGTGTCGTTTATGTCCCTAAATCTCCCTAAAACAGTTGCACACTACACGCACTCCTCCATATATTTGATTTGGGATTGGTATTTGGTATACCATTCCGAGCACTTGATGAGCATGAGGAGCTTCAGGAAGAAACATCACATGGAAAGATCCGCGAGATTACATCTTAAAATAATCAAATCTTATGGGAAATAACAAACGTTTCAATTCTCCGGAAAAGCAGCTCCATATCTGAGATATTCCAGGCCAGAGGATTAAGTAAAAGACACAAAACCAGAGACGGACATTAAATAAAACTCTTCCTGTCCACATACAGTTCTCGTATCTGTTTATAAACGCGATTGTGTCATGTTCTTCTATTCTGTCCTGGAGAATTCTCTCCTTTGCATTTCCAGAGCGTGCCGTCAGTTACTCAACGGAATATATATTTCTAAGCATCCGCTATCTGACATTAATGTATAGTAGAGAATGTGTATGTATATGTATGTTGCTGAGCTGAATGATATATGAGGGACAAGTGGCTTGTAAATTGTCCATCATGTTCTCTGCACTGCTAGAGAGCACACATGGTGATTGGTTCATTTAGACTTCAGGGTGGAGAACTAATCTCACAGCAGCTCAAATGACTGTAACCTCAGCTTTTTGACAGTGATATAACTACAAATTACAGGGATCGCACAGTTTTTTTGTCCCTGGACTTTCACTAGTCTTTAATGGTAATCCTTTACAGACACTGATTGGAAAGCGACCAATTTTTGTTGTCCACACGCGCACACTATGAGCACCACAATCTCCACACAATCCACGACACCTAAAACTACGCACTTTTCTTTCTGACGTGTTCCAAGAGCAGTGATGAGCGGCAATATTGCCAGGGGGAGGGGATTTATTTACATTTTAAAGTATTCAGTCCTCTGAATGGGCCTGTACCTTCAGTCTCGATCTGGCCCCAAATATTTATCTTTCATCCCTTTTACTGTAGTTCTTTTCCGGGTTTCTGTCGGGTGTTTTGATTTGCTTTGGAAAGTTGCTGAGAAATGACTGCGCAATTCCCTAACTCTGCACTTATACAGAGAGAAAGAAGTTTATTACTGTGAAATCCAGCGTCCGATGGCCTGTCCCCAGAGAAGACACAATGCCCTTAGAAACTAAGACTCACCATATGGCTTTTACAGAGAGCGAGTGATTAATGACCTCTGTCCACTGCACCCACCAGGCATAAAACTCAATCGTCATCTTCTCTCTGCTAGGTCTCGGGGCTCATTTCGCTCAGCAGCCTTCAGATCAGGTCATCGTGGCTGGAAAATCGGTGACGCTATCCTGCGTGGTGATTGGCTATCGAGGGGTGGTCCAGTGGACTATGGATGGTCTGGCGTTGGGAGCAGAACGAGATCTTCCAGGTAAGATCACTTGACGGCTGTATCTTGTAAACCGAGGCTCGCAGGTTCCATGTTGCCTTATATATACAGTATAAATATATATATATATGCAATATGGTGCATTGCACGTTGTTAGAATACTTTTGACATATTCCAATTTTCTTTCTCTCTTGACGTATCGTGTAGGATGGTCCCGTTATTCCATTGTTGGAGATCACACCTTAGGAGAGCACAACCTGCACATTGAGGCTGTAGAATTGAATGACGATGCCATCTATGAGTGCCAAGCGACCCAGGCAGCGCTGAGGTCCCAGAGGGCTCATCTGACCGTGCTGGGTGGGTAATGGGTCGCGTTGAGACTCTGCGGCTTCTCTTGTAGATTATCTTGAGTTGATACTTATACTGATTTATCGAGGGCTCGTGTCCTAAGCGCACTTAGAGGCAAAAATTGCATTAATACATAGCAACAAATTAGCAGTTTGCTTTCATTTTTTTCATTTGCACAAAAAGGAAAGCTCATTTCTGATTGGTCGCTGTGGTCTAGTGCAGACTCTGCTATGTCAGGTACATTTCCTAACGCTCCCTTTCCGCTATCAGTTCCCCCTGGAGAACCCTTGATCCGTGGAGCTCCCATATTTAATGTCCTGCTCGACACCCCCTACAACTTAACCTGCCTGGCACCTGCCGCAAAGCCAGCAGCCGAGATCACATGGTACCGTGACGGAAGACAACTGGATGGGGCGATTTACTCCAAGGTCAGGCTTCAAACTGCGCAACTGTCCTTGTCTGTCCCCTCCATTTTTAGTTTCCCTTTGTCGGTAGATTTAGCTCTTGCTTTCTGCCAATCTCATTGTTCTGTTATCTGATTATCCCCTGTAGCAGCTGTTATCGGATGGCAAGAGTGAGGACGCCGTTAGCAGTCTCTTGATCACCCCGAGTTTTGCTGACGCTGGATCTAGCTATACGTGTTGGGTCAGGAACTCTGCTCTGCCAGAAGGACGGGAGAGATCAGTGACTCTGAGTGTGCAGTGTGAGTATAAAATACTGTACTAAAAACCAGGCAATCCCATGCTAGCTGTCATTTATATAATCCGTCTAAGAGATGATAGCTAGCGTCTGATAGGGTGGTTTGCCCAACACCTTGACCTCTCCCTAAACTGGACCCTCAACTTTTTACAGATGCCCCCAAAGTGACACTTTCAGTGGACCCTCCGACTGTCTCTGAAGGAGGCTCAGTCACGTTCCTGTGCAGCGCCGTTTCCAACCCAGAGGTGACAAGTTATCGGTGAGCCATAATTCTTATTCCACCTTCCGATGGTGCTTCTTAGGGCAAAGAAACGATACAGTGAATAACGTTGCAGGATATAGTAATTAATACATTAAGTTATCTGATGGTGAACGTTATGACAACCAACGTGGTGTGTTTTTGATACTGTTTTAAGAGATTTTTAATATTGGTGTCTCGACGATTTCATTTCCACAGTTGGGCAAAGGGAGGCGTTCCTCTTCCTGTCTCAGAAGACAGCTACCATGTAACGGTAGACCACACGTTCTTCACAGCCCCCGTCTCGTGCGAGGTGTCTAACAGTGTGGGAAGCACCAATGTCAGCATTGCTGTGAACGTTTTATGTGAGTATCCTGTGTTATGTAACTCAAGATTGTCTTCTATAATAGTAGAATTGTGTTTATGAAATGGTTGAAGAGATGACAATACCATCTACGAGTGCCAAGCAACCAGGGCACCGCTAAGAGTGGGTACCAGGAATAACTGGGCTACATTGCATCTCCTCACTGTTGGGCTGCAACAGGGGTAGTTAGTATTGTAGTTAAGACCTGGCCACTGACTCATCAATCGTCTCACCTATAACATTTTTCATCAACAGTTGGGCCACGACTCTTAACAGAGCCTCGACCAATGACTGTAGACGTAGACGGCGATGCTTCCTTCTTCTGCGGCTGGACCGGAAATCCAACTCCAACCCAATTTTGGAGCAAGAAAGGTTCCCCGGAGGTAACATTTTAACCAAGTTCTTTGACAATTTGCAAAGTAGAATGGGATAAAGGGCCTGATCCAGAGCTACGATGTAGCGCTGAGCGTACTAACGCTCAGCGTTACATCGCTGACTCCCCCTGGCACTCCCCCTGTGCGGGCGTATGGCCCCTTCCTTACGCCAGCTGAAGGCTACCCTAACTTCAGCCGGCATAAGGAAGGGACCATAAGCTCCCACAGGAGCGTATGGACGCTTAGCCCGCCCCCCGCCCTCATTTACACTAGCTCCCCCCGCCCACCTACACTAACCTGAACGTAGGGACGCTGGGG
>WWET01000410.1:495725-513019 GCA_011038615.1 Limnodynastes dumerilii
TTATAGATGAGAGGTGATAAATAACAGTGTAATAGTAACGCTGGTCAGTATCTGTGTAATTATATAATAATAATAGTATAATAGTGTTATAGATGAGAGGTGAAAAATAACAGTGTAATAGTAATGCTGGTCAGTATCTGTGTAATTATATAATAATAATAGTATAATAGTCTTAGAGGTGAGAGGTGATAAATAACAGTGTAATAGTAACACTGGTCAGTATCTGTGTAATTATATAATAATAATAGTATAATAGTATTAGAGGTGAGAGGTGATACATAACAGTGTAATAGTAACGCTGGTCAGTATCTGTGTGCAAAAAGCAAAGTATTCTCCCTGCATGCAACTAGTAACATTATTTTCACCCCTTCCCTAGGTCAGTATGATTTAGTCTAGGTGTAACTTTCCACCTGATTGCCTCTTATTTTCAAACTGTGGATGTGATCCAATATAATTTGCCAGATTTTATTATTACAGTGTAAAACAATACAGTTGATGTCACTGCAGACAGTTAGTAAGAATCTCTCTACAGGGATGGGATGCATTATGCATTTGGAATATCCAGGAGACTCCATGCAGAATTCCTGCACTCCTGGGACACCTGCATGTACCCTGCACCCACACCTGGGGTTTGATTATGGGATTATTAATATTGCCCCAACCTCTATTTGTGTCCAGCCAGTCTTATTGCCCCCTCTATTTGTGTCCAGCCAGTCTTATTGCCCCTCTATTTGTGTCCAGCCAGTCTTATTGTCCCCTCTATTTGTGTCCAGCCAGTATTATTGCCCCTTCCTTTAGTGTCCAGCCAGTCTTATTACCCCCTCTATTTGTGTCCAGTCAGTGTTATTTCCCCCTCTATTTGTGTCCAGTGTTATTGCCCCCTTTATTTGTGTCCAGCCAGTGTTATTGCCCCCTCTATTTATGTCCAGCCAGTGTTATTGCCCCCTCTATTTGTGTCTAGCCAGTGTTATTACCCCCTCTTTGTGTGTGCCCACCCTGCCCCTCCATGTCCAGCCTTCACATCCATTCATTCATTCCAATCACATCACAGCACACTTACCTTTGCTCTCCCTCCGGCTCCCTCCCCCGCAGCGCGCTCCGCAGAATGACGCTGATGTGACCTTAGCTCACACTAGCGTCATTTGCAGAACGCGATGAGGGGAGAGAGTCAGAGGGAGAGAAAAGGTAAGTGTGCTGCGGGCATCCCCTGTATAAGACACACCCGGTTTTTAGACCCCAAATGTTTCTAAAAGAGGTGTCTCTTATACATGGGGAAAGAGGTACTCTGTTGTTTTTATTTGGTTACAAGTCACAGAAGTTTACAATAATGTTGCATTTATAAAACTTCTTGTTATAACCTGTGCAAAAAAGAAAGTGGCAATATACAATATATATAACAAATAAACAGACTCCACTCAGTCAATAAGAGCAAAGATTGATTATTACAATGTAATCACTGACAGTAACAAGCCGAACATAATAAAACGATGAAAAGTAACAAATAGAACACTGTGGGAGGCCGAAATCCTGTACATTGTAACCTGATTGGCTGCTGGATGCTCTTATGTCTGTATCTAATTATTACTCTTACCTCTTCTCTCCGGGATCATTGATAGCGGCTGTTGTTACCTCTGGTCTCTCCCAAGCTGTGCACGACCAGTCTGATTAATGCAATGCAGGTGGGGTGGACACAAGAGAGAGAGGTGACCAGAATCCTAGAGAGAAAGAAATTAAAGGATATTCATAATTAGGTATCATAATAATGCTACTTGTATCAATGTAAATCAAAATCAACACAACCATTTCAGAATTGATTCCCAGTCTGTGTACAGTGTTAAGTGGCATTTAAGAATGCATCATTATCTCCTTATCAAAATCTCTCTGAAAGGATCCATGTATGGCTGCCAGATAGCGACAGAATCAGCCTGCTACACAGACACAGGCTCCAAGACTCTTCATGGCAGACAGAGGGGCTGTATTTGAAAGTGTGTGTGTGTGGGGGGGGGAATAAGCTTTATGCTCTTTATGTCATGTGACTGTGGCTGCTATGGTAGTGATATTACATTGTGAAGGATAATTCATGGTAATATCAGAATGAAGAAACAGGTCATCACCAAAGCTCTTTATATATCCTTCCAGAGAGATTCTATGGCCAGGACGTGTCTGTAGAGATTATAACAAGGGGAGTATATTATGGCCTGTTGTATCAGATCCAGACTTTGCTATTAATAACATTTCTGGGGAATAAACATGAAGAAAAACTAATAGCAATTAAGTGATCAGATCATGCAGAGGTATAATGAGAAAGAGAGAGAGTATCCCATGAGAGTAATACCAGAGACTACAATGTCCTTACAAAGCACAGATCAATATATACAAAGCAGAGAGGTGTAATAATATGCACAGATGTTATAGAATGTAAGAAGCAACGCTACAAGGTAACATAAATAATGTATGACTGCAGCTCTGTAAGTGTCTGCAGAGAGGGCGCTGCATTCATAATGTGCAGTCTGATGGTAGGGTATGAAATCCTATTAACCTGTGTGTGAATATATATAGGAATGAATAAATCCTGGTTCTGGCTTTGCTTTATCTAAGGCAGTGTTTCTCAACCTCGGTCCTCAGGATCCTCGGTCCTAACAGTGCATGTTTTCCAGGTGTCACTGCTGGAGCACAGGTGTGCTCATTACTAACTGTCACATTTTAAAAGCTCCACAGGTGCTGCTCATTATATCACTTGTGATTCTTTAAGGAAACCTAGAAAATATGGACTGTTAGGGGGTAAGGACCGAGGTTGAGAAACACTGATCTAAGGGCTTCAGATTCTTCAGACTGGGCTCATACTAATAACTGGCCATCTGTTCATTTATGGGACTATTTACCAGTAACCGGTTCACCGGGTCAGACGCCTGAGGTCTGTTGTTGATTGATTTCTTTTATTCAGATGCAGCTTGAAGACGAGTAATTGTATTGATTGGATCTGGATGAATTGATTTGTAACATATAAACATTGTTGACCCGCAAGTTGATTTATTGTTAAAATGCAGCCTTTATAAATAATAGGGCATTATAGGATGACCATAATTATACGTTATTATCAATCCTTACAGCCACTTATTGGACTTTGGAGATAATAATGGCCATGTCCATTGGGTAAGAGAAGAAGAAGGGGTGTGGCAATGCTAATTTGTATCTAAGCACAACCCATTTCACAAGGAAAGGGCTGTGGCAACAATGCCTATTGTTATTCAAGTTCCACTGACTCGACATGGTAAGGGGTTTGGCAATGCAAATTTATATCTAAAACCAATCCCCACTGACCTTACAGGGTAAGGGGTGTGGCAAATGCAAATTCACATCCTAGCCCCACCCACTGAACAAGGGAAAGGGTGTGGCAATATCCATTTTAATCTAAGCTCCTCAAACTTCACAAGGGAAGGGATGTGGCAATGCCAGTTCCAGAATTTCCCAATACAAGAGCAGCCAATTAGGCTAGGCTAACCAGCGTGCCTTGAAAGTTATAATTTTAGAGCATGCTGGGTCCTGTAGTTTTACAACACCCAGAGAGCTACAAGTTGGTGGATGCACAGGAGGAAGAAAACTTCTCTCTCCTATAAATGTCACACCTCCACATGACACCAATATCACCTCACCCAATGCTTCAGTGTGTGACTTCTGTTATGTAAGAGGCAATGTTTCTCCCCTCCAGATAACGCTGGTTTCCTGCTGTAAAACTAGGCCAAACACAACGTTTACATAATCTTTTAATCTGCGATAATTATTATAATATCTTTCTGGGAGGTGATAAACAGGCGGACCTAGATTGTACACGCGCTGATATCATTGGGCATTAAGTGAATTCTCCTGACACTTCTTTAAGTGATTTAATGGTTCTAATCAGAAACATAAACACTGTAATAACGGTTTTTGAAAAAGACAAAACAATGTGTGATCATGGTTATTGCCACTGACCCGGGATGTTGTGTGGATTCAGGGAGATATGGCAGTGTGCAGTGACAGAGCTGTCCTGATGATGGAGAGAAGATCCTAGAATTCATGCAGAAAAGGTTAATATTTCAGGTTCAACCTAATCATAATTAAATCAAAGGACCGGGGTCCTAGAATACAGTAATACAACATACAAAAGTGAGAGAAAAATAACAGTAACAAGAAAACACAAGGCCACGCTTCTATTCAAATATATGACATGTGTGCAGTGTATATATAAATGTGTGCAGTGTATGTATAAATGTATGCAAGTGTATATATAAATATGTGCAAGTGTATATATAAATGTGTGCAAGTGTATATATAAATGTGTGCAGTGTATATATAAATGTGTGCAAGTGTATGTATAAATGTATGCAAGTGTAAATATAAATATGTGCAGTGTATATATAAATGTGTGCAGTGTATATATAAATGTATGCGAGTGTACATATAAATGTGTGCAGTGTATATATAAATGTATGCAAGTGTAAATATAAATATGTGCAAGTGTATATATAAATGTGTGCAAGTGTATATAAAAATGTGTGCAGTGTATATAAATGTGTGCAAGTGTATTTATAAATGTGTGCAAGTGTATATATAAATGTGTGCAAGTGTATATATAAATGTGTGCAAGTGTATATATAAATGTGTGCAGTGTATATATAAATGTGTGCGAGTGTGTATATAAATGTGTGCGAGTGTGTATATAAATGTGTGCGAACACTTGCACACATTTATATATACACTTGCACACATTTATATATACACTTGCACACATTTATATATACACTTGCACACATTTATATATACACTTGCACACATTTATATATACACTTGCACACATTTATATATACACTTGCACACATTTATATATACACTTGCACACATTTATATATACACTTGCACACATTTATATATACACTTGCACACATTTATATATACACTTGCACACATTTATATATACACTTGCACACATTTATATATACACTTGCACACATTTATATATACACTTGCACACATTTATATATACACTTGCACACATTTATATATACACTTGCACACATTTATATATACACTTGCACACATTTATATATACACTTGCACACATTTATATATACACTTGCACACATTTATATATACACTTGCACACATTTATATATACACTCACACACATTTATATATACACTTACATACATTTATATACACACTCACACACATTTATATGTACACTCGCACACATTTATATATACAATTGCACATTTATATATACACGCACACATTTATATATACTCGCACACATTTATATATACACTCGCACACATCTATATATATATACCCGCACACATTTATATATACACTTTTCATGTATTTGGATGGAAGCCTGCCCTTGTGTTCTTTTGTTTATTTTGGGAGCCTGACCCCTCCACTATATGGCCGCTGCACACTTTCAAATTACAGCAGTGTCTTAATACAGACCTCCTGTATATAGCAAACAGATAGAAAAAGAAACCCTAAATAAAGTAATTTGTCCCCTTGGTGCAGTGTTACATTTACCCTATCTTAATTGCTAATTCAGGGCCTTCGTAGCCCATTGGATGCTGCATTAACCAATCTCTTTATACTATCATCTGCATTAAACATGTTCTCTCTCTCTTTGTCCTCCGTCTGTAGTGCATCTACGCATGGCGCCCCCAGCTGGCCCTCTTCTGCGGGCGTGTGCCCCTTCACATGGACCTGATGCGCGGAGAGTGGGTGTCGGACCCTCGCGGAACACCCAGCTGTCCAGGGAGTACCGAGGAGATCCTGCAGTACTGCAGACAGGTGAGGGCGGGCACAGCGCCTGATTAACAGACTAGGCTGCAGTCCATGTCACATGGCTTTAGGGGGCGCCACCTTCAGCTATTTTTGAAGCTTGGAGGTTTGAATTATTATTGGTGGAGGGATTTTTGCTCCGCCCATTCGGTAGCAATGGACTGTTGTATTGAGATCCCAGTTGGCCCCTGGTTAGACAAACAATATCTTCTTCCCTTCTCTAGATGTATCCTGAGCTTCAGATCACAGGGGTGACGGAAGCCGCCCAGCCGGTGACGGTGGCAAACTGGTGCCAAAAACAGAAGCCAGAGTGCAAACGCCGCCTCCACATTGTGGTCCCATATCTCTGCCTGGGTGAGCGCTGACAACACTACATATTGATTAAGAAGATCACTATACAAAAAAAATTATCCCTTCCCATCAGTTTTTTTGTTTTTTGCGTATTTAAATATTAATGGCGAGTGTGTAATAATGTCGACTGTATTGCAGTCATCTAACAGGCCACAGTTTCCACCAATCAGTTGGGTTGTTCAGCAAAACATATTTTCTCCCTGCATAATGAACCCTATGTGTTGATTGGGGCAACCCGACAAAGTGCTGTTTGTGTCATCATGCCCCGTCCCATTCTGAGTACTGCTCACAGCATTGACAGGCAGGGGGCGGGATATCAGGAAGTGATTTGCATAAACCACGTTGACAAGCCACACCCCCTGTACAGCCGTATTTTACTCCCCTCCGAGATCTCCCGGAGGTTAGAAATGAAAAGTCAGCGACTCTCTTCCACTCTAGCTCCGCCCGTCTTTTGAGAATATTTCTCTGCGTCTGTCTGTCTGTCTGTCTGAACATCTTTCTGTCTGTCTTTTGCAGTGAATGAGTTTGTTAGTGACGCTCTACTTGTCCCTGACAAATGTCGCTTCCTGCACCGCGAGCAGATGGATGTCTGCGAGAGCTACCAGCATTGGCATGAGACCGCTCGCACGGTGAGACTGCGGCGCCCTGCCTGTATTAGCTAGTTATTCTATAAATAATTATTCATCTTAAAGATAAGATTCTTCAATGACTCTACCTTTACTTCATAGAATTATAGGTGGACATGCGGCCGAAGGCAACCAATTGATTATGGCTTTCATTTGCCAAGCATTTAAAAAAAATTATCATTAGAATGCAGTTACTATAGGCAACAGCTCAGTTTTTCTTTTTCATTTAGAAGCTCTGCAAAATACGTATACTCCTTAGACTTCTATCATTTCACAAAGTATGGAATGAGCTGAAGCAATTTTCCAAAACTAACGCGTTTCTCTGCCTGTATTCTATACCTTACCTAAATACATCTGGCCACAGGTGGCAATTTTATTGACCAATTGAGACATTATTGACCTGAGCAGGTTAGACTTTCGCGATCAGCCAGGACAGTAAAAATACAATCAAAAACTGTTCTGTTTCGTTAATATTGATCTTGGTGGGGAAAAAAATCCTTCAATCAGCACTTGTAGCCAAGAATTGCTTACAAACTAGATATGGATTTTCAGACAAAGAAGCTTTTCAGCATATTATGCGTTCACGGCCAAAAAAACTGAGAGTTTATCTGATTGTTCGTTTCTTGGCTGTTATAATGCAACTCGTAGGAATGCTGTGACGCTCGATTGAGGATTGGTTGTGTTTGGCACTCTGGTGCCCATTAGCGATGTCTTGTGCACACCATTTGGTCAATGTCTTTATACACATAATACACTTCATAATATAGGTGTGATGTTATAGGTGCATAGTCTCCTATAAATGGGGATGGAGGGCCGTATTCAGAGAACCGTTTTCACGGCGAGTTGCGTGCGTGTTTTTAGGCACGTTTCAACTGTGCATATGTAGTAACTAATTTTACGTACTTTATGTAGATTATACGCACGTAAGTGCCTCACGGACGGACGTGTGAATTGGACTTGTGTACATACATACGGATTTACAACGCAAAAATACGCACGTGAAAATTTTAATAAAAATGGGCGGGGGAGACATTTAAATTAAGGTATGTGGGCGCAAGTAACATGAATCGCACGTACGGAGGACGCATACGCACGCAACTGCTCACGGAAAGTTATAAGTGGTCTATGGAGGCGGAAGTCACCGACAGCACGGCAGAGAGAGGGGAATGTCATGGGTGTGAGGGGGTGTGGCCTGCACCGGCTGTGCGCATAATTGCGTTCCTTTATGGAAACGGTTCTCTGAAGTCGGCCTGGACTGTCTGTCTTTTACCTTAGACGCCCCCTGGTGGCTGTAGATCTGAATGTTGGGGGGATTAATGTCTTTCTCACCCGCAGGCCTGTGCCACTGAGGAGTTGGATCTACACAGCTATGGCATGTTACTGCCCTGTCGCCCTGATAGGTTCCGTGGGGTGGAGTATGTGTGCTGCCCAATCCGTACACCCCACCAAGCTGAACCTACCAAGGGTCACCCTGTAACCGAGCTCCAGCTGGAGAACCCAGAGAAAGGGTAAGAGGAGAATTGTTTTGTCACATGACAGACATCCTGTCAGGGGGGGCACATGGAGTGGTCTGATGACTTGTTTCTTTAGAGAGGGTGTGGAGATTGAAGACGATTCCGTTGATATCAGTGACGGGGGAGGAGAGGACAAGGCAGAGGCCGCCCCGGACCAGGACCCACAGATATGGGACGATTATTTTGTAAGAAGCGGATTTGAGGATGAAACAACCAGCAGCGCGCCCACCATCCCCCCAGAGATTAAAGGTCAGACACGCGTTTTGCTTATTAAAACTAGATCCATCCATGGATCAATAATATTACAGCAGTGTTACTACCAGGACTGAGGGGATATTACTATGGAGAGAG
Organism: Limnodynastes dumerilii; assembly: GCA_011038615.1. NCBI lineage: Eukaryota > Metazoa > Chordata > Amphibia > Anura > Limnodynastidae > Limnodynastes > Limnodynastes dumerilii. Next base: position 504,373 of record WWET01000410.1, read on the forward strand.
ACAGGGTGTATGGTAACAGTGCTCAGCGCTGTGTATGATCAGTCACACAGCAGTGTTAACTACCAGGACTGAGGAGATATTACTATGGAGAGAGACAGGGTGTATGGTAACAGTGCTCAGTGCTGTGTATGATCAGTCACACAGCAGTGTTACTACCAGGACTGAGGAGATATTACTATGGAGAGAGAAAGTTTGAGGGTTTGTATAAATCATGTAATAGAAAGGGGGATTGGATAAGAAAGTGGTTAGAGGGTAGACAATGTTTAAGGAGCAGGGTGAGGAATCTGGTAAGCTTGTCTGAAGAGGAGAGTTTGGAGAGTAGGGGATAGTCCTTATGGGGGCGAGGAAGGTTATTCCATCAGAGCATTTGGTTAGTGCAGAGGAGAGCTGTATGTCCTGGCCCGATCTAAGAGAAAGCGATGAGATATATCTTGAGATGAGTGAGGATATGTATGTGGGTGCAGTCTTTGTAGGTTAGTAAATAGATTTTGTATTTGATTGTATAAAATACAGGCATTGTAAATATTATTCTAATATGTGTTTTATGCTTGTGCTCAGAACATAAACTGTATCTTCCATACACGCAGTTATGGGCTGATAGGTCAGTAGGACATGTGTATGGGGTTCAGATTCAGCAGTCTTTATAAGTCACAGCTTTGTAGTTCATCTTCTCTCCTTCGTCCCCATGGTTTGGAGAGGTACAAGGTTTCAGTGTGATAAAAAGGTTATTTCTAGGAGCAGATTCTTCCCTTGGAAGCATCGGCCTTGAGTGGTGACCATTGGTGGCCATGAAGTTTGAGTTGTCCTCAACTGCGGTGTTTGTGCACTTTCTCTGTTTTTGCCCCAGTATTGCTCAGTAAAACATGGCTCCTGTTTGCTGTCCGCAGTTTCTCGCCCCACTGATGGTGTTGATATTTATTTTGAGTCCCCGCGAGACGGATCGGAACACGCAAACTTCCTGCGAGCAAAGATGGAACTGGAGGAGAGACGCATGAAGCAGATCAACGAGGTACAGAAACGTCTGAAACATGCACCACCATCCTGTCATTTTAGCCAGTTTAAACATCCGTTATCATCCTTCTCTTTGACCTTCCAGGTGATGAAGGAGTGGGCGGAGGCCGATAACCAAGCCAAAAATCTACCCAAGTCCGATCGCCAAGCTCTTAATGAGGTATGTTAGTCGGTGACTAATTCAGGGATTTAATGAAAAGAGAAAGGTTTGTTTCGTGATTCAGTCTCCATTCAAATGCGGAGTTATACACTGTATATGACTGTATCCCTATGTGGGTCCGTGTTATGTCCATGGTCGCACAGTGGTTAGACTGACTGCACCGGATTATGGAATTCAGAGTGGGATTAAAATCTTTAAAGGGGTTGTGCCTAAAATCTTAGAGTGTGCAAGACGCGTGGGAGCAACAAGACTTTATAGCAGACGTACGGGAGAGGCTTATGCTATAAGAAGAACCTTGCTGCTTCAGTGGGGGCTTTGTAGCCAGAAAGTAGTTGCCGCTCCATAAGACAGAAATCGAGTTTAGAAAAAAGTGATTTCAGTGAATTTTTTGGAGACAAAATTGCCAATCGGTGAACGATTACGGCATCTCAGTGCCAGCATGTTACCTGTGGGAAATCAGATCATCGGACCGGCAAACCACAGCCCTTGTAGGGGGGAACGTGTCCAAGGAGGTAAGATAAGTATTTTAGGAGGATGGGGACAGAATACTAAATATAGAAAGAAGTGGGGGAAAAACGCGTTAGCCAGAAAGAAATCTGACGTCAAAATATCTTATATACAATACAAAAGGAAATAGCTGCTGAATACAACATATAAGGCAACATCTAGGGAAGGCGACGTGCTGGGGGAGAAAGAAGATCTGTCAGAGGTCTCATCTATCTCCGTCTATCCCACCCCATGCTGGAGATTAATGGACACTCTGCAATAACCAGCAGAAAGACAAGAGTCCCCTCATCCTTCATGCAGCAAAAGGAGCTTTTTTTCCGTCAAGTTGTGAATACCCCAGAGGCCCGCGGACCATTACCGCTGAAAACGTAGACATGGGACACATGTAAAAGCGATTTGTTTTACAGATCCCCGGAGCACTGGGGGGAAAGCGATAGCTTTTAGGAACACTTAAGTTTCATTCTCAGGGGTCACGTTACCGGTGAGTAGCAGAGGTAACAGAACAGGGGGATACTGTGAAATCCGATTTGATGATATAATTGTCATAAGCGCGAGGGATGAGGCAGTTGTATAATAATGGATATGGTTACATGGTGCCGGCTGGGATCAAGGTCTAATCTTTGGAAATAGAGCGTATTAATGATGTGATTAGTGATATGTAGGAAACAGAAGACACCAATGAGGCCGACTTCAACTCCACCTGATACATTAAAATAATATAATCACAGAAACGCTGCTCTAATATTACCATAAAAACTCACATATTCATTATTCCCATCCTTCCAGGTGCTTTATGAAGGATAGATATAATGTCAGGGACCGCAGTACCCGAATGTCAGCGGGTGCACATTGGCAAGCAAATACGCCCCCTAGTGGCAGATTAGATCTTGCATGAGGCATTATCAGTGTTATAAACTGATATAATGGCCCCATTGTAGTAAAACAATCCACAGGTATGACCCCAGTTCATTATATAGTGCCAGAATAGAAATAGGTTCTGCCCCGGGGTAATCGCCTGACTGCAATATCCACCTCTCCAAAAAGGTGGCAGCACTGAGCACCAAATCAAAAAACTAGCCCTGGTCATGATTATATATACACATCCCCTCTGACATCAGCCATATTCAGCATTATCCATTATAAACACTGCTTGCCGTTCACAGGTGATTTATGTCTCACGCCGTGTGATATCCTAGGTCTTTCCACAGTCAGCTCTTGCTGATCCTTTCCACCATATGTAATGCATTTGTTCCCTCTCCTCCAGCACTTCCAATCCATCCTGCAAACCCTGGAGAGTCAGATTTCCGCTCAGCGCCAACGTCTGGTGGAGACCCACCTGGGACGTGTGGTCGCAGCACTGAACGATAACCGCAGGGCGGCGCTGGAGAACTACCTGGCAAGCGTCCAGACCACACCTCTAGATGTAAGCCACGCCCCTCTGTATAGTATGGACGTTCCTTTTTAGACAATGTTTAGTATGGGTGTTCCCTCTTAGACAGTGTACAGTATGGGTGTTCCCTCTTAGACAGTGTATAGTATGGGTGTTCCCTCTTAGACAGTGCATAGTATGGGCATTCCCTCTTAGACAGTGCATAGTATGGGCATTCCCTCTTAGACAGTGCATAGTATGGGCGTTCCCTCTTAGACAGTGTACAGTATGGGTGTTCCCTCTTAGACAGTGCATAGAATGGGCGTTCCCTCTTAGACAATGAATAGTATGGGCGTTCCCTCTTAGACAGTGCATAGTATGGGCATTCCCTCTTTAGACAGTGTACAGTATTGGTGTTCCCTCTTAGACAGTGTATAGTATGGGTGTTCCCTCTTAGACAGTGCATAGTATGGGCATTCCCTCTTAGACAGTGTATAGTATGGGCATTCCCTCTTAGACAGTGTACAGTATGGGCGTTCCCTCTTAGACAATGTATAGTTTGGGCGTTCCCTCTTAGACAGTGTACAGTATGGGCATTACCTCTTAGACAGTGTATAGTATGGGTGTTCCCTCTTAGACAATGTGCAGTATGAGCATTCCCTCTTAGACAGTGTACAGTATGGGTGTTCCCTCTTAGACAGTGTACAGTATGGGTGTTCCCTCTTAGACAGTGTACAATATGGGTGTTCCCTCTTAGACAGTGTATAGTTTGGGTGTTCCCTCTTAGACAGTGTACAGTATGGGCGTTCCCTCTTAGACAGTGTATAGTTTGGGCGTTCCCTCTTAGACAGTGTATAGTATGGGCGTTCCCTCTTAGACAGTGTATAGTTTGGGCGTTCCCTCTTAGACAGTGTATAGTATGGGCGTTCCCTCTTAGACAGTGTATAATTTGGGCATTCCCTCTTAGACAGTGTATAGTTTGGGCGTTCCCTCTTAGACAGTGTATAGTTTGGGTGTTCCCTCTTAGACAGTGTATAGTTTGGGCGTTCCATAACAGAGCATAAATTAGAACATATAAAAGCTCCTATAGAGTTATTAGAGTTATACGTCTTCTCTCTCCTGTATGCAGCCAGAGCGGGTTCTGCTGGCGCTAAAGCGATATATACATGCCGAGCAGCGAGACCAGCGTCATACCGTCCACCATTATCAACATGTAAGCAGCGCGGAGCCGGACAGGGCCGAGACCATCCAGTTCCAGGTAATGCACTTGTGTTTCATTGAGCAACCTGATATCTGTGTGACTCTCACAGACTGTTTCCTATGATTCTTGTGAATTGTGTGTATCGGGTGACGCTATGACACTATGACACCCTCCGTGTTTGGTGGCAGTCACAGTGATACTCTCCCCATTTGGTGGCAGTCACCAGGGCCGGCCCTGGCACTGAAAACACACAGGCCCATCTGCTGTTGGGTTCTGACTACTTGCGCGGCTGCACTGGTTTTAAAGTGATTCGCACGCACCATTTGTCAACAGTCTGAAACAAGCATCAACAAAGGACGCAGCGGCATCTTTAAACAGCTGATGGGGCCATGCAAGTTATAGATAGGCGTCAGCCAAATCAGGGGGCACAGGACTGGCATAAGCCCCACTCCCCCCCAGGCTATCTATGCACACACCAATACCCATTCATGAGGAGAGGCAAACACTTGAAAATGCAGGGAAATTATTTTTTTAAACAACATTGTTTCATTAATTATTATTATACAACTATTTATTATTTACAAATGTCTGTACATTTTCACACCGTTTGGTCTATATTCATGAATGGGTAGAAATATATAATAAATTTGATTGCCGTTGATAGTTTTTGTGTGATCTTGTTGTCAGCACATATTTCATTCATTCAGATCTAGGATGTGTTATTTTAGTGTTCCCTTTTTTGAGCAGTATATATATATAAAAGACATCCTGCTCCTCACCTGTCATACACATGCGCAGTAGCGTCCACATTTGCTAGCGAGTGCTACAACGGTTAGGAGCAGAATTCAAATAAAAAAAATGTGAAAAGCCTCTCCAGCGCCCCTCCCCCCCCCACCCCACCGATTATGTGGTCTTACAGAACGCATATACGCAATCTTTGTAACAAAGCGATACGTAGATTACGTAAAATACTTTCTACACATGCGCAGTAACTATTATCGGTAAATTAAGGACGTATGTGCAATACGTCTGGGGTTGTTAATAAGGGCCATAATTTATTTCTAGGTATAGTATATATCTACACACACATACATACATACATATATGTATAAATGTCTCTCTCTTTCACTATAGTGTGTGGTTCTGTGTGTTTATAGCTATATATCTACACAAACACATACATACATATATACATACATACATACATACATACATACATACATATATACATATATACATACATACGTAAGTTACATGCATAAATCTCACACACTTGTATGCCTCATATACCCATAATATGCATCATACATGCATTACACTCACACACAACAGTTTGTTCACCTTACACATCCATGCATAACACTCAGCCACAACACGTCTTTTACACATTAAACTTACACACACACACACACACACACACACACACACACTCACTCACTCACTCACTCACTCACTCACTCTTCAGCAGAGCTGTGCTGCCTGCCGAGGTGGACTCACTGCAGGAAGTGGGGGCAGTCCATAGAAGCCAAAGCCAATGAGGGAGTAGCACAATGGCATCAGCTGCTCCCTGATTGGGTGATTGTCAGTCCCAGTCTTCTGTGCGGAGCTCTTTCAGCAATGGAGCAGAGAGAATCTTTTCTGCTATTGGCTGCTGGCTCCCTCCAGCAGCACAGGCTACCGGCCCATCCCTCCAGCGGCCCATCGGGCATTTGCCAGAAATTCCAGATGGCCAGTCCGGCCCTGGTGGTAACTATGATGCTCTCAGTATTTGGTGGCGATCACTATAATGCTCTCAGTATTTGGTGGCTGTCACTATGATGCACTCAGCATTTGCTGGCGGTCACTATGATTCTCAGTATTTGCTGGCGGTCACTATGATGCTCTCAGTATTTGCTGGCTGTCACTCAGAGGTTCTTGTAATTAGGTGTGCCCACTGGCAGCCCCTTTTGCCTCTCTCTTCTAATCTAGTCTCTATAATTGCTGCTCTGTAGCCATGTCACTTGTCCCTATGCCTCTGTGACATGCCTTTCTCATCTTCAGGTTTTGACCCATCTTCGTGTCATTGAAGAACGTGTGAATCAGTCTCTGTCGCTCCTCTACCGGAACCCCCAGCTGACTCCAGAATTACGCGACCAGATTGGTGTGTACCCTCCGCCTCTTTACCCACAATGCTCTATGCAGCTCTGGTGCCATCACTAGGGCTTAGAATCAATCACAGAGGTTTCCAGTTTAGGCTGGCACCTACCATAGGCCCACATAAGGTTCTATGTAAGACCAGGAAGTCTTTAGCTGTGCACTATAGTAAAATATTGTCAGATTTACTAAGCTGCAGGAAAGGAAAAGTGGAGATGTGGCCCTTAGCAACCAATCAGATTCTAGCTGACATTTTCTAGTATGTGATAGGAAAGTGAGAGCTAGCATCTGATTGGTTGCTATGGGCAACATCTCCAGTGTTCATTTACTGCAGCTTGTTAAATCTGGCCCTAGGTGTATACCTAGTACATAGAAAGTGAGTGGTATTAGGTGTCAGTCACTAGGATGTGGTCTGTATTGGGTGTCAGTCACTAGGATGCTCTCTGTATTGGGTGGTAATTACATAATTACTAGGATGCTCTCTATATGTGGTGGTGGTCACAAAGGATGCTCTCTACGGCCCGTATTCAGACCACCTGACATATTGTATATACGTCCGGTGTTTACCGAAATTTGATACTGCGCATGCATAGTAATTTTTTTACGTAATCTATGTATCTTTTCGTGACGTAGATTGTGTAATCTACTTAATGTAAAGATACGTAGTTTATGTAAAAAATCACTAGGCATGCGTAGTATCAAATTTCGGTAAACGGTCTCGGTCTGAATTGTGGTGGTGGTCACTAGGATGCTCTCTATATGTGGTGGTGCTCACTAGGATGCTCTCTATATGTGGTGGTGCTCACTAGGATGCTCTCTATTTGTGGTGGTGCTCACTAGGATGCTCTCTGTTTGTGGTGGTGCTCACTAGGATGCTCTCTATTTGTGGTGGTGCTCACTAGGATGCTCTCTATGGGCCGTATGCAGAGCTCCGGCCGCATTGCATATGCGGTCGAAGTTTTCCGATATAAGCTACTGCGCATGCGCAGTAATTTTGTAACGGCATCTACGTTACTTGTTGCAACGTAGATTGCATATACGCGGTCTTAAAGAAGCTCTGCATAGGGCCCTATATGTGGTGGTGGTGGTCGCTAGGATGCTCTCTGAGGGACATGAAGAGAGGTTGAAGTTTTCCACATCTGAGATTCATCCAGTGTACAATACACAAGCGTTTTTTTTATTTTATTTTACAATTAAGCTACAAAACATGACTTCTCACCTCTAATACTGTCTGCAGTTGTATATCAGTTCAGTTCAGTCTGGTTGTAATGAGGTGCAGAATTCAGAGCCAGCCTCTTAGAGTTATTTAGAGTTGTCTCTCTTGGCTCTTTATATTGTATAACGTCACGTCTTGTATTTCTGCAGAGAGTTGGCTGCACACCGAGTGGGTGGGCGCCGGAGACCTCCTCAGCTCAACACAGAAGAAACTCACCGAGGACAGCGACTATCCCGAGATCCGAGTCCCGCCACAAAGTTCCGCTGAGACATCTCAAGGAGAGGGTGAGCCCCCCCGTCCCGATGCCGCATTCCCCTGCTCTTCACATTCCCTTTTCCGGTCTGTCTCTTACGGAGTGTTCTCTCTCTTTCTCTCCTGGTCTTCCTTCCTTGCTATCTATTACCTTTTGCTTTCGGATCGTACATCAGACTCCCAGCAGATAGAAAGGAAAGGTCAGTAAGCGGCTTCTCCTTCTCTCTTTAATTCCCTCCTGGGTCTGCGGCTCTAAGCCTCGTCTCTGTTGTACATCTGCCAGTTGGGGATGTAACAGTGTCTTTCTGTCTCTACCACAGGATCAGCCGTCTGGGACATGTATTCCGATTTACCTCCCAGCGAGCGGACTATAACCTTCCCGGGACAAAAGGTGAGGACTTCTCAGGAACTATTTGTGGAGGATAAATATTTAGGGGCTGTGACTATAACTGTGTCTGGTGTCTTCCTGTGTTTAGGATAACGGGTCAGTAAAGCAGGTCCACTACCAATCAGAAGACATACAGCGCGATGAACTGGTGAGTAATAGACATACACGCTGGCTCTTGTAGTGAGCTTGGAGGCTTTAAATGTCTGTGTTGTATTGGAAGAGGAATAAGTATTAGTGAGAGAGAAGTAGTGATGTCACTTTATAGGTCATTGGTGCGGCTTCACCTGGAATACTGGGGTCAGTGCTGGAGCCGTATCTCCAGAAAGACATAAATACATTAGAGGCTGTGCAAAGAAGAGCAACTAAAATGGTGCCTGGCCTGTGTCACACACCATACAGAGAGACTAGAG
>WWET01000410.1:518338-532712 GCA_011038615.1 Limnodynastes dumerilii
AATGCAGAATAGGAGAGATCAATCAAGCGGAGGACCAGAAGATACAAAATCAATCACAACCTTTCCCAGGCCTGGCCTAGAGAGGCTCAAGCTACAGCCGGTACCCTACAGCTAGTACACAAGGATAGACTGGAAACTTACAAAAATATGCAAGAGGAGCGTAGAAGCAGGTGGGGCTAATAGTAGGGGGGGCTACCATCATTTTATCTGACGTTCTACCAGTAAACCCACAGCAGACTAAAAACTCTTAATGAGAGCAGACAAAATACTGCATCTGTGAGCGGGTTACACAGACAATTATATATAACAGTCATGTCAAAGAGCTCCACACATATCTACTGACTAATATATCACCAGTGACCGCCACCCACTACAGACAGCATTCCCGTGACCGCCACCCACCACAGACAGCATTCCCGTGACCGCCACCCACCACAGGGAGCATCCCCGTGACCGCCACCCACCACAGGGAGCATCTACTCTTGTCTGCGCTGCAGTGGAAGGACTAGTAGTGGTGTAGGAGGAATAAGAGTTGAAGACCAGAGGGGAGCTGGAGATATTAGAGAGGAGGTAGCACCATAAGAAAGTAGAGGGTGATGAGGTCAAGGCTACAGCAGGCGTATTCACAGAATAATCAGCAATGAGCTGCACAGAGAATAAAACATCAATGTAAGTAACTATGTGAACATACTTGTTGCTTGTGTTATTTACAAGAAAGATATTGGTACACATGGAAAAACGCAGAGAAACCAGAGATAAAGTGAAATAGAACAGCAATATGTATATAGCAAAGAGAAATAAATGAGAGAGGATCAGAGCTAACCCAACGCATTTTACCTGCAGTAATCATTAGCCATATGTATGCAATTAAAGGGACTTATCTCAATCATTTGCTAACCACCCCCCTGTGGAACATTTGTCAGAATCTTATTAATAAAGTGTATTATCCTATGGCATATGCACCAACCTGTGAAATATAAAGACAGGAGAAGGTCCAATATTCAGCGCTATTCTGTTTCTAAGTTGATCAATTATAACATAAAGTATCCCGGAATATATACACATCTGATTCAAAAGATCAGAAGCTCTGAAATAAGCTGTACATACAGATAGACAATGTTGCTGATGGAATCTCACAATTGAAACACTGTCACGGATAGTCTATAGAGCCATGTGTTCATGTGGCTATACTGTATTCCAAATGTCTGTTCAGATAGCTGCAATAGTAAGTATATACTTAAACACTTACAGTTCTGCAAATCTTCTTTTGTACGATGGACTCATGCAATGGAGTCTGATTCTGTGAAGATGAAGTCTGTACGTTCAATGCTGTATTAATTTTCAGATGCAGAAGCACTGGATACTGAATACAGGTACTGTAGTTTATTAGAAGAATAAATTTGACATACTTACCCATTCATTAGTGAAAGTTTCTAAGAGTCCAAATGATCCCAAACTGGGTTCAGTCCAGACAAACACAGCGACAAATGTTGATCCCGCAAGGTTTGTTTGGAAAAACTGGTTTATATGCAAGGACTGCAGGTGCTAGGGATCAGAATAACAAGCAGCTCATAGGAGAAGAACACAGGTGTAGATAACAGGACACCTGCACAGGTGACGGTACTTCTTTATCTTTGTGGCCCCCTGCTGCAGAGGCCGCTGGCTACGCTACTTACGTATTATTATTATTATTTTTTTCTCCAGCAGAGGGCGCGCGCGCGCACACGCTCCGCCGGTGCTGCTGCAGATGCTGCAGCTGTGGTGTGTGTGTGTCCCCGTCCCCGGGACAATCACACACACACGCCACATGTGTGTCTCTCCGTCCCCAATGCCCCCCTGTCCGTCCCCTTCGTGTCCCCAATGCCGTGTCATGTCCGGCCGCCTCCAGAGGCTCCCGCCCGGGACACACACACACACACACCACATGTATGTGTCTCCGTCCCCAATGTCCCGTCCGTTCATCCCCTTCGTGTCCCCAATGCCGTGTCATTGTCCGGCCTCCAAACAGTCCGTCCCGGTCCCCGTCCGTCTCCCTCTTCTCCCCCCCCTTCGTGTCCCAGCATTGCCCGTGCTGCCCCCAGAGAGAGAGAGAGGGAGAATTGGGGGGAAACAAAAAAAATAAAAATTGCGTAACTTACGGGGATACGTAAGTTACGTAGCGGGGGCCGCAAAGATAAAGAAGTACCGTTTTTTTTTTTTAAACATTATCTTCATTTTTGTGTAATAACCCGGGTGCACACTACAGCATCATGATGCTGATAACACGATTAACGATTGCTTGGATTGGACCTTCTCCTCTCTTTATATTTCACAATTGATAGAAACTTTGTATTCTATAAGGAGGTCCGTAAATCCGGCTGCTATCAACATAATTTCAACGCTCCTAAATCCCCGATTACCCCAACCTATACATACGCATCAACCTGGCCCAACATAAGGATTCTCATCGATAGAATCTCTTCCATGGATTATAAGAACAGTCATTTATTTCCGATAAAAAAAAAAAATATATATAACAGACATCAATAAAATAAAAGTCAAGGGGGCTTCAACGATTAAACGGATCTCTGCCCCAGCGCAATTTCCATACCCAAGACGACATTTATCACTATCAACTATTCACAGGAAAAAAAAAACCCACAAACAAAACCCGAAGTGATGCAGCGGCACAACGTAGACCGCGCCGTAGCTGAACAGCCTGATGGTGCGGTGTGGCTGTCCTCACATGTAGCTATGTACAGTCCATGTATCCAGAAGGATTTTGTGTTTCTCTTAATACTTATATATCACAGGCCAATAAAGAGCCCTGGATAGCCGTGGTAATCCTCCTGTCATCTTGCCGCAGTGGGCGGGACTCACATGGTGAAGTAGAGATACATTGCCGCAAACATGACCAGCATCTGCGGAGAGATGGAAGAGTTACAGAGTGGCAGCTGGAAGTCACATGACGGAACAGACTAATACACGCTTACATCTGTAATCCGTCCTGCATGCCAAATCCCTGCTACAGATCTCTCTCCCAGGGCACGGTTTAAGGACATTTTATTCAAAAGCTTTTGTTTTATTTATTTTTAATTATTGAATTGTTTTTTTTTTTACTTAAATAACAGACCCTGGAACATAACCCATTCCATTTAGTACAAAGAGCTCTGCTCCTGGGCTTCCAACGGTCAGTTACTATAGTAACCACCTTTGAAAAATGTTCAAACATCAGTTAATTCCAGGTGAGTAACAGTTGGAAGATCAAGAGCGGAGTGTTGTACCTAATGGAAGGGGTTATGTTAAAGAGTTAGAATAATTAATATATACTACAACACAATAGATCAAAGCAGAGATAATTTTTGCATCCAGAGTTCCATAACTTGTAGCAAGTCAGAGTTTCATTTAAGTGACCAGCGTTTGTCCTTCCCACCCAGCCCCAAGTGGAAATACAAGTGTCAGCATGCACCGATGGCCATTGGATCTACAAGCTGCCAGGCCATTCTAAACATTGAATTTCAAACAAAATACACATTAAAAGGTTTATCCCTTTAAATGAATGGGGTAATGGTTTTCACAACCCGACAATAGCATCCATATCTTCCATGGAACAACTTTATTGATAACTGCCAGCAGTCTAAATCCAACTTACCGTCCACATGAGGATAGCGAATCCAAACCAGGAGATGCCCCATGTGTAGCTGTCAATGGCATGTCCAATGTGATCGAAGCAGCCCTGAAAAGAGATGGGTTTCCGATCAGTATCGACAGGTCCAGGACAGTTATTGTGAACTGGTCACTGTGTTTTCAGCATTAGGGAAATGCTTTGAGTATGCTCATAGCATCAACAGACCATTAATAGAGAACCCCAACCTGCTCTCCTGTCTATGAATAGCTCAGCTATTTCTACATTGGCCATTGTTTAACTGGGGTTCAAAGGAACAAGCAAAGGCAACATACAGCAATAAGCCCCAGCATGATTGGCTGTTGGAGAACACATGGAGAGCTAAAGGTTGATTACGTCTCTTGGAATAGAAGCAGGTTTGGGGAAGAGCACAGTAGTTAGAGGTGCTTCACATTTTGGTGGCGAGAATTGAAGATATGATGGGGGTGAGCAAAGATGTAACTCACAACTATTTCCTGTGCAGAGTTGCTCCCAACTTATAGAACACCTCTCCCTGTCTGACCAAACTCTCACCCCAACCACCAATCGATAAAGGTCTCCCTCAAAACTCACACCACCATGACCTATGGACCATTAAGAAAGTGCCACTGGAGGTTACACAGGGTCTGAGCAGAAAGGTCACCAAATGGATAGTGAACTCATTTAACTCCTACTCATGAACCCTATTCCATAGACAAGACATAGGAGAACGACTATCCTTACCTGAGTGAAGACATAATCACTGTAGCCAACCAGGCAGGCTTGCTGGTTCACAATCTGGAAATTGGCATCTCTTCTACAACACCACATCGGCCACGGAGAAGTGGATTCGTTATAAGCGTTTCGAAAAGTGGATTGGTAAGTGATCCAGTCACTGGGTCCATTCACTCCACAGCAGCCTTTCTGCCAAAGAAAAGTCAAACATTAAAAAAACCTAATTGCAGCCTCATGCACCTGTACCTATGGCAGTCATGCCACAGATTCAAGGCCTCTCATGAAGACAATATGCATTATGTGGCAAGTCCGGAGAAGTCCCACAAACTGCTTTGAGTTTAAGATACATTTACCTCCATCATGATTCTGTTCCAGAGGTTGGTGATCTGTACACCCTGATTGGAGGGGTCTAAATATAGATCCAGCATCTGTTGTTTGACTTTATTGGAGTTTATCATCTATGCAGAAAACAGAAGTTGTAATTATAAACTGGACGGTCCCCAAAACGTTTCATAGAATCTCAAAAGTCTAATCTTTCCATTCCATTCAAACTGCTACAAAGCCCTCACTAGCTCCTATGGAAATAAAAGCCACATCTTTACAACCCCCCAAATGACAACATGGGCTGTATTCTCAGTGATCTCACTGGCTCCTAGTGACTGGATAGGCTGCATTCTCAGTGATGTCACTGGCTCCTAGTGACCGAATATATATATTAAAAATCCCTTTGAAATTGCCAATTCTACTTGATAGAATGTATTTGAAAATTTAGCAGATGGTGAAACCACTATAAAAACAAAGGAAATTAGGGACTAGTCTATTGGTTTGCCAACAATACCCCATCCTGTAAATTCAAGATGTCACTGGCTCCTAGTGACTGAATAGGCTGCATTCTCAGTGATGTCACTGGCTCCTAGTGACCGGATATATATATTAAAAATCCCTTTGAAATTGCCAATTCTACTTGATAGAATGTATTTGGAAATTTAGCAGATGGTGAAACCACTATAAAACAAAGGAAATTAGGGACTAGTCTATTGGTTTGCCAACAATACCCCATCCTGTAAATTCAAGCACTTTTTCAATCCATCCATTACCTAAAATCAACCCAGCCAGGATAAAAGCCCATAACTTACATAATCCCGATGAGTGAAGGAAGTTATACAGGAAGCACATTCAAAGATATATACAATCATCATCAGCACCAGGTACTGGAGGAGAGAAAGAGAGATAATTACAATCCAATAACATGGACTGGAGCAAAGGTCAAATGCAGCCAACACATTGGAGTTATCGCTTCCTCGGCTTTGTAAATGATCAGTTTGAAAATAAACTTATCAAAGACTTTTTAGAGAGAGGAAAAAATAAAAGTACAAGGAAATCAGGAGATTGTGATAGAACTATTGAGTCGCTGCACCAAAGGGGTGTGTTCTGCAAGTAGCTCCACCCATGGGTGTGTCTAGGGCTGCCATGAAAACTATTGCTCAATAACAATCAGTATTTATTAATTGTTACATTGTCGGTGAATAAATATTTCAGTGTTATTGTGGAGACTGAATAGGAGATCCGCTGACTTCATCATTATAGAAAAGAAACCGGAGTGACGCTGCAGCGGATTCACAAGTCACGTTGTCTTGGATAACCGCCAGTCTTTTATTACATCTTGGTCAGCATAAAAATGACCTCTCCATAGGGCTCATATGAACGGAATCAACAATAGGGAGACTGACAAGCACATCAGGGAGTAAGGGGGACCACTCACTCTTCAGGCAGTCTCCCTGTATATCAGGGAGAGTGGGAGAGTATGAGAGGCGCATAAAAGTACTATCGTAACCGGTCTAAACTGAAAGCCAGTTGGCTAAAGAGACAATACATGAACTGTTCGTGTCCTCAGTGGTAGTGAAAGGGTTAAATAAGCATCATGTGATCTGTACACATTATGCTGCCTTCGGAACCATTTCCTATGGCTCCTTTCTGCGTTTGGGACCAGATTTCCTGTTACAGCTTGTAACACTTGTGTTAAGATGCTGCTGGGTTGCTATGATATATAGGAGTCTATTGTTTTCCTTTACTATATGGTTTGATGTTATTGCTGAAAGTAAAGATAGAGGCCTGGATTCACACCCCCGGACGTGCTGCACCTATGTCCGTAATTTACCGATAATGGCTACTACGCATGCGTAATACCTATTTTACGTAATCTACGTATGGTTTAGTTACGTAGATTGTGTATATGCGGTCTTTAAGACTTAAACAATACGTAGATTACCTAAAATAGTTACTACGCACGCGTGGTAGCCATTATCGGTAAATTACGGACGTATGTGCAGTACGTCCAAAGGGGAGAATCTGGACCAGAACGTGGCCCCTTTGGACGGTAGGTGGGCCGAGGGCGCAGCGGCTGAGGTTTGTTTCTGCCCATCTTAGAGTTAAGCCATAAGAAAAAGCTATTAATATGAAGACGTACCACCATAAGCATAGTCCGACTGCTTTTAATAGCAGCCACAATGCCGCAAATCGCCAGAAGGAAGAAAGAGAATCCGCAGAATATTCCAATCCAGCCGCCAGCAAACACGTCATCTTTCCCAGTCACCCCCAAGATGGGGTACACGTAGTAAGGGTCTGTGGTGGCCCAGATGGTCTCCGCAAACAGCGCCAGCCCACACAGCTGTAAATCAGAGAATGTCCATCATGGTTACAATATACCAATTACTACTATGGAAAAGGTCTTCTTACTGAACACTATGATGCTGGTCCCAAGAGCTAACAGTCTAGGACCAAATCCTGAGTTTAAATACACGAGAAAATTAAATGGGAATATACACCGAAAACCACATTGAATTGCAGGGAAGACAAATTTCATCTGTTTCCCACAGTATTAGAGATGAGAGGTGATAAATAACAGTGTAATAGTAACGCTGGTCAGTATCTGTGTAATATATATTATTAATGATAATAATATTATAATAGTATTAGAGATGAGAGGTGATGTCAACTAGTACAAGTCTAAATAACAATGTAATAGTAACACTGGTTAGTATCTGTGTAATAATATAACAATAATATAATAGTATTAGAGACGAGAGGTGATAAATAACAGTGTAATAGTAACGCTTTTCAGTATAGGCCTGATCCAGAGCTACGCTGGCCCGCCGACCTTCAGTACGGGCAGCGTAGCTCTGGTGCACTCCCCCTATTACTCCCCCTGTGTGAGTGCAGTCACACACAGTTACGCCAGCTGAAGGCTACCCCAACTTCAGCTGGCGTAACCGTGTGCAACTACACTCACACTGGAGCGTAATCTATGTAACCCAACCCCCCCCTCCTAATTACCCTCCCCCCACTGTAGTTATGGACGCCAGATCCATGGCATATGCCCGGCGCATGTGCAGAACGACATTTCTGGATCATGCCCTATCTGTCTAATATAATTTATTATTATTAGTAATAATAATAACAGTATTACACATGAGAAGTGATGTTTCTTAGTACAAGCCTAATTAATATAATAATATAATAGTATTAGAGATGAGAGGTGATATAATAGTAACGCTGGTCAGTTTCTGTACGCCCCCTGCTGGAGATAGGGAAATATTGACAAGTAGAATCACATCTATACAGCATCTACCCCATTTTTTTTTTCTGGGGGGGGGGGCTAACCCAATGTTACCCTCCTAATACCAAGGCAAAATTAACAGCAGCAATAATGCAAATGTATCTCCTTCCCATCAATAACATTCCATCCCCACCTTTCACATTACTCTGGTTATACAGAGTGGGCTGACTGACTGGTAAAGCTACATTCCAAAAACCAGCACCCGGGGCCACAGAAGAGGAAGCCCATTATTCATTATTCTGTAGCCAAAGAGGTCACAATTCTAGCAAAAAGTTTTCTTTATTTTAAATTAATGTTATCTTTCCTCATCTCCGCTCCCCGACAGGTGCGTTCAGCCAATGAGAGCACTGCGCACAGAGGAATGTCTACGAAACAAGCGCCCATTACTCAAAGCAACCAGAAATGTGGATTCCACACCACAAAAATGCAGTTTTTCTACATGTTTCCAGTGTGTGTGTCTCCAACACAAGAAACATGCAACATTCTTCACAGTAACAGATAAACATTTCACGGACATACAACCCCCTTCGGTGGAAGCCAAAAGGTGGCGCTAATTGTTCCATAGTAGTTTTTACCCCCTAGGGATTCCTAATCCTTTATTTTTATTTTTTTATCATTGTAGCAAGTTACAGTATATAAGTTACAGGTTACAGTATAAAAAGATCCTTGGCAGCTAACTAGTTCTTCTATGTTGCTATGGTTACCACAGACACATCACAATCTAGCACCTTCTAGAGGATAGAAACACCCTCCCATATGAAGACCACTGATCAGCCATCCAGTAGGTGGCCTTAATGCCTCAGATGGACCACTGTGGCTTCAGAGCTCCTTTCCTTGGTGTACACCACGATGGTACGCCTTACAGAGACAGACAATATGCATTATATAAACATCTACATACATTCTAGACCCAGGTCAGCATTCAGTGCCAGTCTCCCAATAGATCATTGACTCACCATAATGATGACATTTCCAAACACAACGACGGCCACAAGGCCTGAAGACCCTTTCCCTGCCATCTTTAGATCAGTGACCTGCAACAGACACATATTACAGTGGAGTAGTTAGCAACGGAACACCTAAAAAGAAAAAGTTGACCATAACAGCCAATCAGATTACAGCTATTATTTATCCAGCACATTCTAGAAAAAGATAGTTTCTGATTGGTTGCTAAAGGCAAGACCTCCACTTTTCCTTTTTGAAGGGATTAAAGTAAATTTCCCTCTAGTTTTTAAGGAGCTAAATGGAGTATTTTCATGTGCAGAATAGTAGTCAATAAATATAAAATTTTACTAGTGCTGCCAAAGGGCGTGGTGCACTGGCTCGAGCGATCAATCTTTCAACAGATCATCATCCTGCCGTAAGCCTAACCATCCCCTAATTCTAAATATCATCATCCATTCTAATGTCAACCCTCCCCTAACCATTCTCATCTTGCAGCCTAACCATAACGAGAACAAATGCCTTGTCAAAATAAGACCATTCCACATGGCATCCATTCTGGAATGGAACAATGGTACAGCCCAATTGAAGTTTCCAGACAATGGTACAGCCTAAATCAGGCTTTCAACTGGATCATTCCTAAGACAGGCTGCAGCGGCCACAGCAGACGGAGGGAATGCAGGATTGGCAGGCAGCATTCTTGTAAGCCAAGGGGCTTGTTACAAGATGGCGGCCTCTGTGGTGTAAGGGCCAGCACTTTAACAGAATTAACCAGTCATCCTGTTGAAACAAACACCCTTTAGCAAAGTGTCTTTTTTATTAAAAACAAACGGTAATAAACATTTTTGAACATGGTTATATTTGTTTTCAAACGCTAAGCTTCCTACCATTAAAAGCTTCACCTGCCTGCAATGATACCCCTCACGGTGACACGGTGAGAGTACAACACCATGTGACAATGAACCCTTTAATACCAGATCTCCACAAGGTGTAGAAATTAAAGTTCCAGCATAGATGGATCACCTTCTGCTGTGTCAGGGCATGCTGGGATATGTAGTTCCACAAGCACTGATCAGTGAGCTTTAGTCTTACACAAACTTATGTCATTGTGGGGCTGATACACAGTTTGGGAGTAAGGGCAAAACAGGTGCAAGTGCTCAGCTAAACCATTTTGCTAAGTAAGAAGAGGCCAATTATTTTACATACAGAGAAAACACTGCTTTTGCCCATAGAACTCACATTCTGCATATCTTTATGTGTAATGCTAATCCTGCTCTCACAGTGTAAATCCCCTCTGCATGGTATTGCTCAGGTTTACACCCAAAAATAAAGGTGTAATAACAACCCCAGAATCTCTGGTGTAGAGAACACGCACAGAAGAGGCAATGCTGGGTGTGTGGAAGGTCGTTTCCACTAATTAACATTTACAATCATAATACAGACTGCAGGGCACGTATAATAAAACATCACATTGTAATCTCTCTGCATAAACCAACAGGTGAGAAGAAAGCACCAAAATAACACCTTGGAACAACTGCAGATGATAAAATGCAAGATAGAAAATAAACATAAACAGCTGTAACTGAGAGAATACAAAATAATAAACATAAACAGCAGTAACAGACAATTCTCTACATTACTATAGATTTTTGGGGTTTAGGTTTTGTTTGTTGTTGATTTTTTAAATCAATACCAGTTACAAAACAAATGGATGTAATTAATATTTTATTAATAGCATTTTTAATCATGGACAATTGTAGCCAGTAAAAAAGCACCTTTTACAACTATCTCTTGCTGATAATCTGGAGACCTGTGGAGTGTCTGAGCACCTGCAATCACCTTCCCAAATACTGCTGTATGCTCTCTCCCTGATGCACCTGCACTCAACTTCCCAAATACTGCTGTATGCACCTGCACTCAACTTCCCAAATACTGCTGTATGGTCTCTCCCTGATGCACCTGCAATCACCTTCCCAAATACTGCTGTATGGTCTCTCCCCAATGCACCTGCACTCACCTGCTCAGGTGTATGGTGTCAGTCTCCCCTCTCAATGCTTCTTGTAAACTGCTGAAGACTCTAGTGCGTGTGATGGATCCTGGCTCTAGGGTGGAGCTGTCTCAGGACCTCTATCTTATGAGGTATAGAAGGTCTTGGTGGGAGGAGATAATGAGCTCTTGCAGTCTCCTGTCCTTCTACCTTTACACCAATCCCACTGGAATGGAATCTGTAGATACATCTGTATTACCAGACTGGTGGGGACAACACTGCTTATGCAGAAGACAAACTGGTTTCTAGCAATATGAAGGGTTGTTACAAGTTTTACTTGTTTTGAGTTTTTGTTACTTTTGTCAGGTTTTTATAAGGAGAAGTTGTATTACTGAGAGGGGGATAATATTTTGTAGCAGCATTACTGAGGGGGGATTGCTGGGAGGGGATAATATTTTGTAGCAGCATTACTAAGGGGGGATAATATTTTGCAGCAGTATTACTGAGGGGGGGATAATATTTTGTGTAATGTGGCTTATTAGAAGGGATTAATGAAATGTGGAGGCGTCAGTATGATTTATTACCATTGAATATAGTGACTATAAATAAGCCATCATTTCCGATCATAAGCTGCATGTACGTATCACCGGGAGGAGTGCTGGAACCGGGAGGTCAGCAAAGGGGAGACACCAAATATATGAGAAGGAACCACACAGGAAAGTACTACACATACTCCGCAACTCTCCCTGAATATCACAGAGACTCCCTGAAGAGTGGGTGATCTCCCTGACTTCCTGAAGAGTGGGTGATCTCCCTGACTCACTGAAGAGTGGGTGATCTCCCTGACTTCCTGAAGAGCAGGTGATTTCCCTGACTCACTGAAGAGTGGGTGATCTCTGTTACTCATTGAAGAGCGGGTGATCTCCCTGACTCCCTGAAGAGCAGGTGATCTCCTTGACTCCCTGAAGAGTGAGCGAACTCCCTGAAGAGCAAGTAATCTTCCTGACTCCCTGAAGAGAGGGTGATCTCTCAACTCCCTGAAGAATGAGTAATCTCCCTGAATCCCTGAAGAGTGGGTGATCTTTATGAATCCCTAAAGAGTGGGTGATCTCCCTAAAGTGTGGGAGATCTCCCTGACTCCCTGAAGAGCAGGTGATCTCCCTAAAGAGCAGGTGATCTTCCTGCCTCCCAGAAGAGTGTGCGTGATCTCCCTGCCCCCCTGAAGTGTTGGCAATTTCACTGGTGCTGCTTCAGTTCCAGAAGTCATTGTGATACGATGACAGAATTTAGAAATTGTCTCCTATTTCCCAGCATTAAGGCCAGAATATCCGGGAGACTCCTGAAATTTGGGCATTTCTCCTGGTAACCCGGGAGAGCCGACAATGGCCTTTAGGCTGTGATTTCATGCAAACCACTGCTTCAAGTCCCGCCCCCTGTCTATAAACACTACTGTTCCTAGTGTTGTATGGACTAATTTTGATGATGTATCATGAAGTCTGTCCCCATCCCTGGTAATACTATGAATAGTGGCATTGATGGACAGGAGGTTGGGCTTCAGGGAACAATTTGCATAAATCATCAAGACCCGCCCCCATGACAGGATATATTTCCTCCGTCTAAGATCTCACGGAGGGAAGAAAGAGAAAGTCGGCAGCCCTGACTGAAGCCCATGGAGGCAGCCATTTTCATGGAGGCCAAGATATAATGAAAGACCCCATGGGCCAAATTTACTAAGCTGTGGAGATGTTGCCACCAATCAGATTCTAGCTCTCACTTTCCTATTACATACTTGAGAATGTCAGCTAGAATCTGATTGGTTGCTATGGGCAATATCTCCACTTTTCTAAACCCGCAGCTTAGTAAATCTGGCCCCATGACTTAATAATGGAGACAGAAATGAAAAATACACTTTGGTCTCCTGTTAATCAGCTGCAGTGTCACCTACTTAAATCTCTTCAATAATGATGAAGAAGTCAGCGGATCCTATTCACAGTCTCCACAATAACACTGACAGGATTTATTTCACGACACTGTAACACTCAATAAACACCGATGCCGCCATATAGACACACACTCTGATAGAGCTATCACTATCTCCCTGATGCTCATTTGCAAAGGTAGGTACAGGGGCAGATTAAGGGCCACATGGGCTGAAAATGATCAAGTGCCCATTGAAGTGGGCATGACCAGTGATGCGTGAGTGTCACCATTTTTGTGGGCGTGGCCTGTACCATTGAGGGCATAGATATATCCTCCCTCTAACCAGCTACATTTCCCTTCCATATTCACTATTGTTCATGCAGTATTTAAGCAGAGAGTGTGAATTTCTTTCCAACTATTATCTTTATTCAATGTGGTCAGTTGGAAGGTAAAGGTATGGTATTACCCCGTGCAGACAGAAACGTTGACCTTAACTTTGAACTTAAAAAGGAGTGTGGGTAAAGGCCAGAAACATATTAAATGCATTGTAAAATACCATATTAAGTATACGGAAAAAGCTGGAAAGCTGCCCCTCTACACTGTAACAACCTACCACAACCTATCTGGCAATCTAACACCCTCCAATCCTTCAAACGCTCCCTCAAATCCCACTTCTTCAGGCTAGCCTGCCCTTCCTCCACCTAGGTTTACCTGCCCTCCCCATCTCCACCCGTGTCTCCTGTTTGTCCACCCTCTCTCACTTAGCTCCTCCTCCCTCCTGTCATCACCCCTCTACCTTGTCCTCATTAATTCCCCCTCTCCTGTCTATCTCTCTCCTTATTCATCTGCTTCTACACCCATATCCAGCCTCTTTATTCTCCATACATATTGTTCTGCTTTTTTGTACTGTTTTATTTTTGCCTTATATTTATAAACTTATACCCTATTAATTATTGTATAGTATATGTAACTATCGGCTTTCCTATTGCCTCTGTACGGCGCTGTGGATACCATGTGGCATATCAATAAAAGTTATTCATAATAATAATATAAAATGCAATGAAAAAGTCCCAAAAAATGTAAGTTGCCATATTCACACCAAACATTCAAACAAAAATACCCAGTTATTATTATTATTATTAATTATAATAATAATAATAATATAAAATGAAAAAGTCCAAAAAAAAGTCAGATACACACACTGCCATACGCACAGCAAATTCACACAAAAATACCCAGAGACACATGAAAAGTCGGAAACCATATTACATTTATGAATAAAGCTGGAAACCCTACATGCAGTATGTGGTTTTCAACTTTTTTTTTTTTTTTACACGATTAATATGGTTTCTAGCTCTTTGTCTGAATCTGGGTGTTATAGTGTAAATTCAGTGTGTTTATGAAAAATGATGTGTGGATCTGGCTTTCGTGGAACTTCTGTGCATTTAATAACTTTTCTGGCTTTTCCCATAAATTTGATATGTTTCTGTCTTTTACCCTATTCCCTTAAAAAGCACCCATACCATATGAATGACGCATAGCATGTATCTGT
>WWET01000410.1:532790-551117 GCA_011038615.1 Limnodynastes dumerilii
CAACGTCCCTGAAAGGGCCTTTCGCTCGCAGCCAGTTCCGAAATGGCTGGGATATCGATTGCTTACGGCTCGATGAGGCACGTGGCTAAGCACGCTCATACTGTACGGTTTAAATGCCTCACCCCGCCTCCGAAGCATAATTACGGGTGACGTATGGCTGTCATGCCCCTTTGTTCGTAGTTACGCTGTTGATACGTGGCTGGTACATATGTTCAGAGTTACGTGGCGTAACCTCTGCCATGCGCATAACATAAAAAAATCGTTTTTATGTCTCTGGCTAGCGTACTTAGTTCTGGATCTACCCCAACATTCTTATCTCTAGGACAATCTCTTGAACATTGTGGTATCTGCCTCATTCTTCCTCTTGTTTATCCTGGATGTTCTGTGAGATAACACGCTGGAGTAGCCTCTTGTCACTAAAGAAAGCATTGATTGTTATTCCCAGCGATGATGGCACAGCGGGGGTTAACCTGCCGGTCTGGTTGTTTCATCACTGCAATTCTCCCCTGACCTGTCCATCCAGCTTCTGCCTGGTGGTATGTTATCTGCAGCGTGCACACCTGCAGGTATGGCCGGAATGTGGAACCAGTCTATTTATTGTGGAAGGGTGGAGCAGACACCCCACAAATATGCATGCGTTACTCTGCGCAGTCACTGTGATATAGAGGTGAGTAAGAGTATTCAGAGAACCGCTTTCATGGCGAGTGGCGTGCGTGTCCTTAGGTACGTTTCAACTGCGCATGTGTAGTAACTTTTTTTTACGTAGTATACGTAGACTATACGCGCATAAGTGCCTCACAGACGGACTTGTGAATCGCGCTTGTATACATACGTCCTGATATGCAACGCAAAAACACGCACGTGAAAATTAAAATGGGCGGGGGGGGCATTTAAATGAAGGTATGTGGGCACGACTAACATGAATCTCACTTACGGAGGACACATACGCACGCAACTGCTCACGGAAAGTGGTCTATGGAAGTGGAAGTCACCGACAGCATGGCCGAGAGAGGGGGGTGTCATGGGTGTGAGGGGGTGTGGCCTGCACCGGCCGTGCGTATGATTGCGTTCCTTCATGGAAACGGTTCTCTGAATCCAGCTCTTGATCCCATCTCCATGCCAAGCAAGCTACATGAATACATCTAATAATAGCTATAAATGTAGAATTCTGCTAATTCAGGGTTTCATCAAACAACAATCCAGTACATGACTATTGCATATTGTCACAGGTCGCATTCCGGCCTGAATCCTTCCCACCCTCCAGAGAGGTCACCCCCTAAAAGGAAAACATAACCAGCTTCATTTTGAACAATAGCTTGGTTGCACTATATTTGGAGGATGGTGCATCAGCGCCAGTTTCTACAAAGCAGACTGCTGGACTATATTCAGCTGCCGGTCTACATACAGCTGCCATCTGGTGTGACGCTACAGACCATCACACAGGAAATCACATCTCTAATGTTTCCTATGTAAAACATCTTTATTTGGAAATCATGGAGTGACCGGTCAGGAATGGGATATAGAAGAAAAGGACCATTATTGGGGCTGGTCCAGAGACGGGCAGAAGTGTAGATTTGAACAAAGTCCATTTGATACAGAGGGGTGCAAATTTATTTAATTTGCATGGAAAATACTCACATAGCGTAAAGCATTATGGGTAATGTGTAATTAGAGCTGAGATAGGAAACTTCATCTCTAGACTCTCATTCTGGTCTCCTTCCCCTTAGTTCAGTCTGGTTTCACCCATGTCTACGCTTGCCGCTGTTTTGCCCGTGTCATTGCTCCTCTGCATCTCGCGGTAGTATTGAGTCTCAGAGGTAAACAGGTGAAGGGGGAGAGAAAGACAGGAATGTGCTCAGAATGGTGTCTGGCGACATTCCTGACATGCTGGAGATATTACACTGGCAGAGAGCACCCCAGGGAAGGGGCTTACAGGTGTGTGTCATACGTGACCTGCAAGAATCAAAGAATCATCTCCATTCCAAGAAAAAGGGGAGAGGGCTTTAAATCTGGCACTGATAAGGCAAGTAGCACACTGGTAGCAAACAACACAGGCAGGACATAGAAACATAGAAAGTGCCAGCAGATAAGATAGCGATACATACATACACCCGTACATAGAGCGCTACACATACATACTGGAAGAAATGAATAAGGGCAGAAATTGCGCTAATTAAACCAAGGCTGCAAGTCTCCACACCCAGAGATTCACCAAAAAATCCCAATAAATACAAAATGGAAAGAAATAATTTGGGATAGGGGGCTAGCGCCACTGAGACACTTCCGCAATGTTGGCAGTATCACTATAACAACTCTATATACAATAAGATAAAGATGATAATAATAATATAATAAAATATACTATTAAAAAAGTCCAATAGAGGATCCTGATGATTGAGGAATATCCATGTTCTTATGCTCAAATAGACATGAAAATAGATAGAGAAAACTATTTATTAATACATATATGCTGGTTGGTGATATTATATAATAGTGCCGACCAGCATAAATAACAGGACCCATAGGAACAGCTGATATGATCTTTGTGAAAGGACAACGGCCCGAAACACGTCAGTTCCAGCGTCCTGAGCAGCACAGAAGTGACGTCATCCCCTACAGACCAAGGAACCATCCGACGAGCAAGCAGCCTGCATATACCGAGACCCGTGTTTCATCGTCAGGATCTGCTTCCCCCACGCTGAAGCCTTAGTGGACTAGGGGTATTGACTTCCAATCTGTTTTATTTGCTGTTTTTATCCTTATATGTATTAATAAATTGTTTTCTCTATTTTCATGTCTATGGGTATGGGTGTGTGTATGTATCGCTGTATGTATGGGTGTATTTATAGGAAGTGGTCTGTGTATGGGTGTATGTATGTATGGCTCTGTGTATGGGTGTATGTATGTATCGCTCTATGCATGGGTGTATGTATGTATTGCTCTATGTATGGGTGTATTTATAGGAAGTGGTCTGTTTCTGGGTATATGTATGTATCTCTCTGTGGGTGTATTTATGTATAGCACTCTATGTATGGGTGTATGTATCGCTCTGTGTATGGGTGTGTGTATGTATCGCTCTGTGTATGGGTGTGTGTATGTATCACTCTGTGTATGGGTGTGTGTATGTATGGCTCTGTGTATGGGTGTGTGTATGTATCACTCTGTGTATGGGTGTGTGTATGTATCGCTCTGTGTATGGGTGTGTGTATGTATCGCTCTGTGTATGGGTGTGTGTATGTATCACTCTGTGTATGGGTGTGTGTATGTATCACTCTGTGTATGGGTGTGTGTATGTATCACTCTGTGTATGGGTGTGTGTATGTATCACTCTGTGTATGGGTGTGTGTATGTATCACTCTGTGTATGGGTGTGTGTATGTATCACTCTGTGTATGGGTGTGTGTATGTATCACTCTGTGTATGGGTGTGTGTATGTATCACTCTGTGTATGGGTGTGTGTATGTATCGCTCTGTGTATGGGTGTGTGTATGTATCACTCTGTGTATGGGTGTGTGTATGTATCACTCTGTGTATGGGTGTGTGTATGTATCACTCTGTGTATGGGTGTGTGTATGTATCACTCTGTGTATGGGTGTGTGTATGTATCACTCTGTGTATGGGTGTGTGTATGTATCACTCTGTGTATGGGTGTGTGTATGTATCACTCTGTGTATGGGTGTGTGTATGTATCACTCTGTGTATGGGTGTGTGTATGTATCGCTCTGTGTATGGGTGTGTGTATGTATCACTCTGTGTATGGGTGTGTGTATGTATCACTCTGTGTATGGGTGTGTGTATGTATCACTCTGTGTATGGGTGTGTGTATGTATCACTCTGTGTATGGGTGTGTGTATGTATCACTCTGTGTATGGGTGTGTGTATGTATCACTCTGTGTATGGGTGTGTGTATGTATCACTCTGTGTATGGGTGTGTGTATGTATCACTCTGTGTATGGGTGTGTGTATGTATCGCTCTGTGTATGGGTGTGTGTATGTATCACTCTGTGTATGGGTGTGTGTATGTATCACTCTGTGTATGGGTGTGTGTATGTATCACTCTGTGTATGGGTGTGTGTATGTATCACTCTGTGTATGGGTGTGTGTATGTATCACTCTGTGTATGGGTGTGTGTATGTATCACTCTGTGTATGGGTGTGTGTATGTATCACTCTGTGTATGGGTGTGTGTATGTATCACTCTGTGTATGGGTGTGTGTATGTATCGCTCTGTGTATGGGTGTGTGTATGTATCACTCTGTGTATGGGTGTGTGTATGTATCACTCTGTGTATGGGTGTGTGTATGTATCACTCTGTGTATGGGTGTGTGTATGTATCACTCTGTGTATGGGTGTGTGTATGTATCACTCTGTGTATGGGTGTGTGTATGTATCACTCTGTGTATGGGTGTGTGTATGTATCACTCTGTGTATGGGTGTGTGTATGTATCACTCTGTGTATGGGTGTGTGTATGTATCGCTCTGTGTATGGGTGTGTGTATGTATCACTCTGTGTATGGGTGTGTGTATGTATCACTCTGTGTATGGGTGTGTGTATGTATCACTCTGTGTATGGGTGTGTGTATGTATCACTCTGTGTATGGGTGTGTGTATGTATCACTCTGTGTATGGGTGTGTGTATGTATCACTCTGTGTATGGGTGTGTGTATGTATCACTCTGTGTATGGGTGTGTGTATGTATCACTCTGTGTATGGGTGTGTGTATGTATCGCTCTGTGTATGGGTGTGTGTATGTATCACTCTGTGTATGGGTGTGTGTATGTATCACTCTGTGTATGGGTGTGTGTATGTATCACTCTGTGTATGGGTGTGTGTATGTATCACTCTGTGTATGGGTGTGTGTATGTATCACTCTGTGTATGGGTGTGTGTATGTATCACTCTGTGTATGGGTGTGTGTATGTATCACTCTGTGTATGGGTGTGTGTATGTATCACTCTGTGTATGGGTGTGTGTATGTATCGCTCTGTGTATGGGTGTGTGTATGTATCACTCTGTGTATGGGTGTGTGTATGTATCACTCTGTGTATGGGTGTGTGTATGTATCACTCTGTGTATGGGTGTGTGTATGTATCACTCTGTGTATGGGTGTGTGTATGTATCACTCTGTGTATGGGTGTGTGTATGTATCACTCTGTGTATGGGTGTGTGTATGTATCACTCTGTGTATGGGTGTGTGTATGTATCACTCTGTGTATGGGTGTGTGTATGTATCGCTCTGTGTATGGGTGTGTGTATGTATCACTCTGTGTATGGGTGTGTGTATGTATCACTCTGTGTATGGGTGTGTGTATGTATCACTCTGTGTATGGGTGTGTGTATGTATCACTCTGTGTATGGGTGTGTGTATGTATCACTCTGTGTATGGGTGTGTGTATGTATCACTCTGTGTATGGGTGTGTGTATGTATCACTCTGTGTATGGGTGTGTGTATGTATCACTCTGTGTATGGGTGTGTGTATGTATCGCTCTGTGTATGGGTGTGTGTATGTATCACTCTGTGTATGGGTGTGTGTATGTATCACTCTGTGTATGGGTGTGTGTATGTATCACTCTGTGTATGGGTGTGTGTATGTATCACTCTGTGTATGGGTGAGCGATCCATACATACACCCATACATAGAGCGATCCATACATACAGCCATACATAGAGCGATCCATACATACACCCATACATAGAGCGATACATACACACACCCATACATAGAGCGATACATACATACACCCATGCATAGAGTGATCCATACATACACCCATACACAGACCACTTCCTATAAATACACCCATACACAGACCACTTCCCATAAATACACCCATACATAGAGCAATACATACATACACCGATGCATAGAGCGATCCATACATACACCCATACATAGAGCGATCCATACATACACCCATACATAGAGCGCTGAGCACTTTTAAAGCTGTCAACCTCTGACAGCTTACTTACAGTGCAGGGGAAGCAGCTGCCATGGGTCCCCTGGGCCACCATAGAAGCCACACCCCTTGCGCCCCCTATAGTTAGACCCCAGTGGTGATGGAAGGTGGTACAATGAAAGTAGACAGTGCTGCAGAAAGCAGAGGTTCTTACCCTACACTGACCGATACATACACATACAGGGTGTAATATGATGGTGGGTTCTGGGATACGACAGAGGGGAGAAATAGACAAACCCATGAAACACTATCAGGGGAGACAATTACTAGGCCCAGGATCACAGCCACCCTCCTGTCCTATTTATAAGCAGCCGGATGCCGGAGACAACGGCACACGCGTTATTACGGTTACTGAATACACAGACACAAAGAGTTTTTCAAAGTATAATTTTATTCAGTGACACGCGGGACTAGCGTTACCACAATGTATTAATCATACCCCAACAATACCACTTGTTTTGTATAACACTTTCTGGGTGCAAAGGAAGAAACAAGGGGTATATCTATACATAAATATCCCCCCAAAAACAAAGAGGCTTCCTACTGAAAAGTGATTAATATACATATTAACAATGCAATACAGTACAGGGAGGTAAATCCCTGCCCCCCGCTGTCACCGGACCACATCTATGACCTTAGCGGTTGGTACAGTACAGAGCACGAACCACATGTTAAAAAAAAAAACCCAAGTAGGTCACTTGTGGATGATCGATCAATCACTACACAGACTGGTCAGCCAATGACGGAGTGTGCAAGTCCCTAACAAAATCTCAACCCAGATAGGATTGGCGAGTGTGACAGATGATCAGCGGAATCCCCAACCAGTTCTGTCAAAATCTTTTGTTATCCATCTCTCCATGCTGCTTAGAAAGGTGTTCTCCTATGTGAACTTGGTACCAGCTCCTTGTGCATTATTTTAGACTTGCACCAATGCTCCATAAATCTACAGAAATAACATTAGCTTTGATGCTTTCAGTGCAAATTAAACAAACATCCCTAAACTTCAGTTCAGGAAGAAGCAACCTATCAGGGACCAGCGATATCAGAGAGTCTTTAAAGAGGCAGCCTATTAGGTCACTAGAAACCAGTGACATCGCTGACTACTTGGGTTACAGCCAATCAAGTCACATGGAACCAGTGACATCATGGAGTCCTAAAGAAGCAGCCTATCGGATCACAAGGAACCACTGACATCCCAGGCTCCCTGAGTTACAGCCTATCAGATCACAAGGAACCCGTGACATCACAGTCTTTAAGAAGCAGGCTATTCTATAGGGTCACTATGAACCAGTGATATCGCTGACTCCAGAGATCACAGCCTATTAAGTCATTAAAAACCAATGACATCCTATATAAAAACCTGTTAATAAATAATAATACATCCTTGACTCCTGGGTGGGATCCAGTGATATCACTACGTCTTGAAGAAGCAGCCTATCGGGTCACTAGAAACCAGTGACATCACAAAGTCCTCAGGATGCATTTTAACCTTCCTATCAGTTCATTAATTAGTGTCCGCACACAAAGAGATTTCATGCAAACAGAGAGAATGCAGACTGCAGACAGATATCTGCTGAAGCCGTGATCTAACCCAATAATGGCTGCCTCCATTGCCTATGAGCAATTTTAAACTGCCAACAAGTGGCAGAATTCCTTTCACCGCTCAGCACTTCCTCCTATTCACAGTATTCTTACATAAATAGCCAACGTTTATACACTAAAAATGTGCCGTTCAGTTTATACAAATCTTTAACAAAGTTACAAATAATGCATTAGTGCAGCCCAAATATTTACATGTGATCGATACACAGAGCATCCCTGCGGCCCCTCTGCAGACACTGAATGGGTGACATGCCGCCCTCTTCCTCCTCCAATCAGAGAGTCTCTTCTATATGAACACATATGGTTTATTAGACTCCGTTTGACTGTTCAGCTTTGTATGACAGACATATTGGGCAGGACGGGAGTCTCGGAAGTAAGACGTTCACCTGTTTATCCCATGCGGTGATTTTGTACAATGTTAAATTCGTTGATCATCAGGAGACATTGCTCACTAGGCCTAAAGCTGGCTGCACACTGTACGATTATGGTGCAGCGTGTAGAACGGAACACTGACAAAGCGCTCAATGAACGTGACCACCCGATAACTGGGTCATTGTGAATTCAGGAACGATCAGAGTGCAAACGGGCCGATCCCAGTAGGATTACATGGGGAAGAGGGACGCGTGACCGCTAAGCATTATGATCCGTTATCCCTGGCGGCCGGAGCGCTATGTCGGTCCCCAGGGCTATTGAACAGTGTAAAGCCGGCGTAATAGCAGGATTCATAGAGTGTCTTTCTAATCTCTTTTTTGGTTATATAAGTGCTTAATCCATGAAATATAAAAAGACGTATTTTAAAATAAGTATTAAAACAGGGTAAGGGCCGTGTAGCGGTCTCCACGAGGTCAATTTCCCTTTATCTCATACAGACGTAACCAGGACCATTATTCCTATACATGTTACCGGCAACACACCCCTATACATGTTACCGGCAACACACCCCTGTACATGTTACCGGCAACACATCCCTGTACATGTTACCGGCAACACATCCCTGTACATGTTACCGGCAACACATCCCTGTACATGTTACCGGCAACACATCCCTTCACATGTTACCGGCAACACATCCCTTCACATGTTACCGGCAACACATCCCTGTACACGCTACCAGTATCATGTAGAAAGTTATGGGTTGTGAGGGGAGATTATTAAAAATGATGAAACTATATTTTTTATTTTGAAATCTAATAAAAGCAATGGAATTCCATGTCATGTTACCCGGCATTTTTACACCAGACACATATCAATAAGAGGTTATTAACATCCAGCTGCAGATTAATGGGAAGCTATCTGGGGGACATGTTAGATTTACAGAAATCTACTATGGTCCAAGGTTCTGCGAGGGACAGACATCGATGCCAAGTTCATGTGAGGTCATGTATGTACCAGGGGCGCGCACAATCAGGAATAAGAAACCAGTTTAACCCTAAACACTAACATTCTGGCGCCCCACTGCGGCTCTGCAACGAACGATCGCCCCTAGTGACGGCCCAACAATGTCGCTGCTCAAACTCTGTAGGGTGAGAACTATCAGCATTGGCAACAAACAAAATAAAACAAAACAAAATAATAAAAAACTTAAAACAAACATTAGGCTACCAGCTCCTGATTTTGACATCAAACCCATGCCATTCCAGTTATTGTAGAACTACATCTCCCAACAGCTGCAACCTGGCAAAGGATGCTGGAACTTGTAGTTTCACAGCCATACCTGGATTGGATTGTGAATGGAACTAAAGATAGGGATAACATAGGTAGCTCCTGAGCATTGATAAGATAAAAACTGATAAATGAACGTGTTTCCTTTCCATTCTATTTTATCTTTTTTTTTTATTTCATTATAAAACCCCAAATATATTTGGAGGATATGTAATTAAAAGTTTACATGGTTGAACATATCTTGATTATCCGAGCAGGCGTTGGTGACGTAAGGGACAAACTGCTTAACGAGGCCTCTGTACCTTTAAGCCATGTAATGAAAGTACTGGTCTAAACCCAATGCACAAGCGCCAGCTTAGAATTCATCAATTACCAACTATAATGACATCAGTCTTCATTTAGTTTCTTTCCTGCTCATTAAATTACTAGTAATTAATTATCCAGATGCAACCGACTACAAACACCAGTTTACTTAAGCAAAAGATAACTGAAATGACAGCTAGGGGGCGCCAGAAAAAACATGACAGTAGCATAGGACTTCAGCTACCGCCAGAGGGTTGTCTATATTATTAACAAGAACACAATATAGTAACTTGCACGGCTTACTTCAAAACCCAGACTGTAATACAGGCCTAGCCCTCCTATAGCTCTCCAGGTGTTGTGAAACTACGAGTACCAGCATGCTTTGTTAGGTTTCAGCTATGCCTATGCAGGTAAAGCATGCTGGGAATTGTAGTTTCAGAACAGCTAGAGAGCCACAGGTTGGCCATAATAAATGTGAAACTTCAACCCACTTTATTTATCAAGGGAGTTGTTTCACACAGACAGGTCAAACACACCAGGTTCAGTGCCTGGAAAGGGACAGGGGACAATGAACTGGTGTGACATAGTTTGAGTTCATTGTAAGGACAACCAGAATCTTGAGGGTTAGAAACATATCAGCAGTAACTCCTTGTTTGCCCCTCTGTGTGCACTGTCCATGGAGACCCCAGGAAGCCAGCAGGTGTAGATGACCTGTGTGGGGTTCCCCTCTGGTCCAGGTTCCCATACAAAGTTCCTCCCTCGGACACCATGCAGTGTGGGGGTATGTAACCTATTCTCTGACTCCCAGTTCCAGGAGTCTCATAGGTGATAATGGGGGGCTCCCGGGGTTCCTGGAATTTAGGCTGTGTGCCCCACATGGCTGTGTGAGGAAGGGAGGGTGGGCGGAAAAAACTTAGGGACCCCTCCCTTCGTATTGGGTGGGGATTGTGTTGTGGCTTTGTAGGCTGGGACCCTCCAAAGCTTTCATGTCTTCCCAAGTCAGGTGGTTGTCCAGGCCGTTGTTTGTGTGGCAGTTCCGGTCTTGGCTCAGTAGGGTCCCTGTTGCCCTGGAGATGTCCACCCATGTTTGACTTTGGGGGAATGTTGACGTAGATTGGTTCTTCCCTCCTTCCTTGTGGGTGGGGACGTGATTCTGTGAAAGGCCCTTGACTTTTGCTTTCCGTGGTCCCCATATATTGATACGGAATCCCTCCTCCAACTACGTATTGGCGTAAATGAGTAGGGGGCGTCCTATCCCAACAAGGATAACCCAAAACCTCTGGTTCAAGTGGTGGAGCTCTCCCATACCAGCCTCCGAGGCCTGGCGGAGGTGCAGAATGAGGATGAGAAGGAGGGGAGGCCATGAAGGACCAAGGTGTTTGAATAAGTCCATAGGATGCATTTATGGGTGCCATAGGAGAGGGCTCTCCCAATATCTCATAGTAAAGACCTTCTGGTTCTGGCCAGTGATGGGAGGAACGGTGAGGTGGAAACCTTGGGCCGTCATCTGGAAAACGGTATGGAGGAGGACGAGGACGTGGAGGGCAGACACTTGGTGGAACAGGGAGACTGCCAGACCTTGTATGAAGACGTGGAGCACGAGAAGGAATAGCAGCTGCTGGAGCCATCTTTCTGATATCTCCTGGAGATGAACCTGTAGCCTGGAATACACAGAATAAACAGGGTTTAATGCAAAGTATGCTCTTAACGTCTAGCTCTCTCCCCATGTAACACTATTTGCACATACTGCTCAGCAGTGACCCGAGCCTACACATACTACTCTGAGGAGACCCAAACCTCCACATACTGCTAGGAGAAGACACAAACCTCCACATACTGCTCGGAGGAGACCCAAGCCCCCACATACTGCTCAGAGGAGACCCAAGCCTCCTCATATTGCTCGGAGGAGACCCAAGCCTCCACATACTGCTCGGAGGAGACCCAAGCCTCCACCTACTGCTCGGAGGAGACCCAAGCCTCCACATACTGCTCGGAGGAGACCCAAGCATTCCACATACGGCCTGGGGGAGACCCGAGCCTCCACATACTGCCCGGAGGAGACCCAAGCCCCCACATACTGCTCAGAGGAGACCCAAGCCTCCTCATATTGCTCGGAGGAGACCCAAGCCTCCACATACTGCTCGGAGGAGACCCAAGCCGCCAAATACTGCTCGGTGGAGACCCAAGCCTGCACATACTGCTTGGTGGTGACCTGAGCTTCGATATACTGCTCGGAGGAGACCCAAGCCTCCACATATTGCTCAGAAGACACCCAAGCTTGCACATACTGCCTGGAGGAGACCCAAGCCTCCTCCTACTGCTCGGAGGAGACCCAAACCTCCTCATACTGCTAGGTGGTGACCTGAGCTTCCACATAACTGAAAATTGGCCTAAGCCACCAAACACTGGTCCATATGGACCTGAGTCTCACTATCCCCCAGGAACACGGTATAAAAAATAGGAAATTAGGCCAAAAATGTAAACCATATTTTTCCATTCATCTATAGCTGTGAATATGATTCATTGTGAACTTATTATCCAAAAATGCAAACACAGAAAACAGGAAACAATACAAATATAAAACAGGTTCTGCTCTTACCAGGGTGCTGTGCATTTGGGGTCTCGGTGGCCGGTGATTAGTTGTGGTTCTCTCACTGAGGGTAAGTAAGGGAGGGCGCAGCTCGGAGTAGAGAGGGCCCTCTTTTGCTGCCTTGACCTCGCTGCACTCCATTGATAGAGAGCGCCGGAACACAGAGACAGAGGGGTGAGGTGGTACCGGCCGCTGAGATGACTTAGTAGGGACTGTGCCGGTGGATATAGATGACTGGAGTGCTCGCTGAGCGTTCTCCGCAAGTTTTAGAGCCATGAGCCGAGCAGGGTCCTTTGGAGGGGGAGGAGGCGGCAATTGACGAACAAGGGACAAAGATGGAGGGTGAGCAGACTGCTGTGGAGAGAGAGTCACCCCTGTATGAAAAGGGGCAGAGATATCACTGTAACATGTACATTTAGTAAGAGACGTGATGGTAGACTTACAGAAGCTTCTAAAAAGGAATACTGAGATGTTGCCATAGTAACCAATTTCTAGAATCTGTTTGGTTGTTATGACAACACCTTAATTTTATTTTTTGTGGATCTGAGACAGAGTATTATTACAGTGTTATTAAGTTGACATTGATGGTTCCGCTTATAGAATACTTTCAACAATTTTTTATGTCAATTTTACAAATCATAGTAGTATCTATCCTATGGGTAGGCAAGGCCAGGTTACAGCTTTGATAAAGCTAGTAATGACTGGGATACAGTCCAAGGTATCTCTCTACAGACCTGCCTCAACCCTAAAGAAGACATAATTATATTCTCCTCTTTATTACAGGTAATAAATGTGTACTAACCTGTAGGTGGGTCTTCTTGTCCATAGCCACCAGTCAGCTTTCCCTTCATCTCCCGTAGACATGTTTCACTTTGGCGTAACTGGCATGACTGAAGGAGCAAGGACAACACCTGGGGTGGAGGAGACAGGCTTCGCGGACCTTGACTCTCCGCATCTGTTACTAAGCGCTCTGGAGGGCTGTGAGCAGGGGATGAAGAGCCCCCACCAGTGGGAGAAAGGCTTAATCTACGCTGGAGGCTATGAGAAGGACCATGACTGGTCACCTCTGCCTTTACCATCATAGGGGACTTAACTTCCTCGTGGTCAGAGAACGAGAGACGGAAAGACAAAGGGTCAAATCCAAGACCATCAATGTCAGGGAGAGGAGGTGACAGATCCAGGTCCTCCTCAATCCATGCTGACTGGGGTCGGGCTGAATTAGGGGGAGGGGATGGCACATTGGGAGGTGAAGGGGAAGAGTGCACCAAGCTTTCCACTGAGCGGCAGTGAGGCAGTCGTGAGGTGAGTCCGTCACTTGTGGAGCGTGGACGACGGAGGCGCGAAGTCCGGTGAAATGCTTGAGTGGGAGAAGAAGAAAACAGATTTAGCTGCAATCGGAGCTTACTTTCATTCATCAATTACATATTGCTAATATTTCAGGAAGAGAGGAATATTGGATCTTTTAATCGCTATGCTGGAGTTTAGCCTGGCGCCACTCTAAAAACCCTGTCAATGACCAAGCACAAGCAAGCAGGAATAAATAAATAGCCAAACATATGCTTTTAGCTAGTGCCATCATCAACCTTCATCATCCCTTGAACCAGCTCCTGAACCTCCAAAAGTGATCTGGCTTTCTAAGGTGGGCATGTATCTGTTTTCAGTCACAATTGTTTCAACCAACTCTGCCTCTTCTCACCCCAGGAGGACATGGGCTTTCCCAGAAGGCAAGTGTCCTTCTGAGGCTACCCAGTAGACTTACATTCTTTGCAGTAGAGGCCACTAGGATTCTCTTTGTATTAAGTGATGACCACAAATTTCTTAGTGAATTGGGTGGTGGTCACTAGAATGCGGTGTTGGGCAGTGGTCATTAGAATGCTCTCTGTGTTGGATAAAGGACACTAGGATCCACTCTATACTGGTCGGAGGGAACAAGGATGTTCTTTGTATTGGGTGGAGGTCACTAGGTTTCTCGCTTTATTGAGTGGAGGTGACTAGGATCCTCTCTGTAGTGGGTGGAGGTCACTAGGATCCTCTCTGTATTAGGTGGAGGGCACTAGGTTTCTCGCTGTATTGGATGGAGGTCACTAGGATCCTCTCTGTATTGGGTGGAGGTCACTAGGATCCTCTCTGTATTGGGTGGAGGTGACTGGTATTCTCTCTGTATCGGGTGGAGGTGACTATGATCCTCTCTGTATTGGGTGGACGCGACAGGTATTCTCTCTGTATTGGGTGGAGGTCACTAGGATCCTCTCTGTATTGGGTGGAGCTCACTAGGTTTCTCACTGTATTGGGTGGAGGTGACTAGAATCCTCTCTGTATTGGGTGGAGGTCACTAGGGTCCTCTCTGTATTGGGTGAAGGTCACTAGGGTCCTCTCTGTATTGGGTGAAGGTCACTAGGGTCCTCTCTGTATTGGGTGGAGGTCACTAGGATCCTCTCTGTATTGGGTGGAGGTCACTAGGATCCTCTCTGTATTGGGTGGAGGTCACTAGGTTGCTTTCTGTATTAGGTGGAGGTCACTAGGTTTCTCGCTGTATTGGGTGGAGGTCACTAGGATCCTCTCTGTATTAGGTGGAGGTGACTGGTATCCTCTCTGATTTGGATGGAGGTCATTAGGACGCTGGTAAGATTCTAGTCAGTAGCTTTATGACATAAAACGCTTTATTTTATAACCTAGACACATACCAGTTCCACTAGTATGGGAGCAGAGGGACTCCTCACTTTTAGCTGACC
The DNA here is from genome assembly GCA_011038615.1 of Limnodynastes dumerilii. NCBI lineage: Eukaryota > Metazoa > Chordata > Amphibia > Anura > Limnodynastidae > Limnodynastes > Limnodynastes dumerilii. The sequence goes on from WWET01000410.1 coordinate 547,635, forward strand.
GCAGAGTGACCGTTTCTGAAACTGATGACAAGGAGAAGAAAGAGAGAGAACATGGGGTGATGAGACTGCTGCAAAGATGAAAACACAATGACAGAAAAACGACAGAAGAGAGAGGGCGACAGAGAGGTGTTCAGCGAGAGCGCCATGCAGTCACCTCTTTGGTGGGCAGCACTTTCTCTGAGGCCCCCAGGACGAGACTTTTTCTGCTGTGATGAATTTTTCCCTATGGCAAAAAATGTTCTCCAGCTGCTCCCTCCTCCGGACTTCTTCCTGCCGCGTGGCCCCTTCCTGGGAAAACAAGAAGAACCAGGGGTGAGAAGATTTATCAGGTACCATTTGGTTCCTTAAGTTAAAAGGAAGTATAATAATAATAATAACCAATACCTTTCATTGCTGCTCTCCAGCACCCTCTCCTGTTTGTTAGGTGAACTTTTTTCTGCACCTAGTTTCTCAGCCGCTTCCCTCTGACTCTGGCTCCGAGCCTGGGCCTCCTGCAGGCTGACAAGACGCCCCGTGGGGCATCCGCCCAACAGAGAGCGGGGTCGGGTAGGACCACAACGACCTGCAAAAACAGTAGCAGGGGGTCATTTTAAGGACTATTAAGACGAAGGTTAAACCTGCAGAGCTTAGTGACGGACTTAAACTCTGTCTACATGTACAGTCTGTAGTCGCGCTTGTTTCTTTCTTTCAGCGCATCTGAATGATACGAGTGCCATGGACGCCACATGATCCAGCGATAAAAATATCTTCTGCAATGAGTTACAACGACCTGACAAGTTACCATCTCAGGAGGAAGGGATTTGCTATGTAATGTCAGAGTACGGCCATGCTATTCGCCAGACTTGTGACCCATCCCCATTTTAATGAGGAAGTTTTAAGGTGGGGCGCATCCATTGGAGGTCTGTGTGAGCAATGGTAAGGGGTCTCCCAGTCACTATCTGTGAATTCTTGGACACTCCCGGAACACAACACCATCCTATATCTGGATCCAGCCCTAAGTCGAAGGCAAGGGGACACGATCCCATTATTACTATGGCCACGTGCTGTGCACCATCACATCCCTTGTATTCAGTTCTTATACACAATACACATAATGGGCCAGATTTGACTATGCTGCATACTTATGCTGCGTACCCTCTATGCACTCCCCCTAGGCACATCCCTCTCATGTACATACTTTGGCCGCCTTACGCTTTCCAAACCCCATCTTAACTTTACACGGCATAACCGTGCTCGTATGTATAGCCCTCGAGTAGTTACGCTGCTAAACGCGCCCATACTGTACGATTTAAATGCCTAGCCCCGCCTTCGAAGCATAATTAAGGGTGGCGTATGGCTGGCACTCCCCTTCGAACGCCGTTACGCTACTGATACGTGACTGCCCCTTACTTTCTGAGCTACATGGAGTAACATCTGCTGTGCGCAGGCGCAGTAAGTACTAATGAGCGCTTTTATGCTAGCGGCTAGCGTAAAATCACTGGCGTACGTTGTTCTGCATTTACCCCAATACGTCCCTCATATTAAGGTGCCTTGCTAAAACCGATTCAGTAAATCGCGTTATACCAACAAGCCATAAATTATCGGACAAAGGTCACAGAAATATAAACAGTGAAGGCAGATAAGAGCCACACGGCCCATCCAGTCATATTTCCTGATCCACTCTACTCATAACATTCATAACATCTCGTGAACTCATCTTTCAACGGAGAACATTTTTCAGTGGGATCATAAATCATAGTGTTGCCGTTTTATTAACGGTATTATTTATTTTCCTTCTTAATAAAGTTAATGAACAACTTCTAACCAGTATGTCTCATTCATTACCACACCACACCTGGCTTTATTTAGTAACATTACATTGACATTTTGATAACTTTTACCATAAAGCCTGTTGCAATTAGGACAATTCTAGATTTACGCAAAATGAAAATAATAATAATAATGCCTATTTTGGATGATTTTTTCCAAGTAAAACAATGCTTCTCTCTTATGTGTCTATTGTTTAAAGCGCATGGCTCGTGGGGCGAGTCATATGTCCAATGATATGATTACATGCAGGGTGTAGGACGTTCATAAGCATAAAATATGTATAAAGGGAAAATGAGACGTTTTCAAAATAAATAGATATATTTCCAACAATCAGCACACAGAAAAAGAAATGTGGATGAAATAGTCGGTCTGTATAGTAGAAACCTGGGTGGAGATTAGAATATGCAATAGTTCCCGTCAAATATTTTACTACAAATAAAAGTGATTTCAAATAAAACAAAATGTCCCAATTCCAGCTATAGCCATTTTTTACCCGTCAATCCACCCTGTTCCCCCAGAAAGTTAAGTCTGTGTTAAAAACCACATTACTCAGTGCTTAGGTCTGTCCATGTTTTAGTTCAACAACTTCATCACTTTATCAAAAACAAAAAAAACAAAGTTATATTATAAAAATTAACCGTGACACTCCCTAGGATTCTGCATCAAACAGACACTTGAGGACTGAGCAGGGGATGCTTGTCTGTCCAGCAACAAAAACATGGACTTAATTCCACGTTGTGCCACTAGGTCTCTTTTTTGATCTTTGTCTCTTGTTTTTGACCACTTCCATCCACAGGCTCCAGGATATCAGGTAAGGATGTCCTCTTCTTGGCTTGGTACCAAGCTTCAGGCAAAGTTAACAGACGCAGTCTCACTGACACGCAAGAAGCTCTACGGAAACCGGTTTCTTTTGCTGGTGTAAGAAGGTGGTAAAGGGAGATACAATGTAGATAAGAATAGAATTTAGGCTTTAGCCTTACTCATCATCCCCACATGCCAAAATTATGAGCTGGCAAGGCACAGAGCACAGCAAGAAGAGATAAGCCAAGTAGGATTGTTGGCAAGGGCTGACTTTGGGAATAAAAAATAAATAAAGAAGCAGGCAAGGCAGCAGAATCCAGGAGGAAGAAAGACAGCAGCAACCACCAATAAAAAAAAGTTGGTGTGAAAAGTGTTTCAGTTAACGCCATCCGTTTCAGGATAAAGGAGGAAGTGAGTTGTTACACAAGTCATTGTCACTGTGCGAGTCAGTAGGATTTGTGAACAGTACAGTCAAGATTACCTCAGTGCAGTTGGGCAAAAGAGGGTGAAGTCTGGTGCCCATTACGGTTCCAAATGTATCCCAATAAAAACTTTTTAATCAAGAGGGATACAAGACATATTTCTTGTAAGAGGTCACCTCACAAAAATGCAATCTAACAAAACACAAAAAAGGAAATGATAATAATAATAAATAAATAATAATAGCAGTATATTTTTCCATAAGGAGCCTGCACAGTCATGGGAATAGCAGATAGAAGGTAGGGATATGTTAGTCAAGTCAACCAGACTAAAGTCTCATGCTGGAAAAGAAGTCAGCAGCAGCTTTGGCAGCATTGTGTGTAGGGGTAAAGGGGAAGGGCGCTTCCTACCTATTGAAGTGAAGGTGTCACTGAATAAAGTCTCCACGTTACA
>WWET01000410.1:551148-575174 GCA_011038615.1 Limnodynastes dumerilii
AATTCCACGAGCACGGACTGCACACGCACCTCGCGGAAAGCATCCGCCCCAGGTGTTCCTACAGACTCCATATCCCGTGACCTGCAGGGCAAAAGAAAATTAGGATCATCATCTACAGGCTTATACAAAACATCAGCCTCAGACAATCTGTAAAACCAGCAGTTATATCAGAAAACTTCCTTGCCGATACTCACCGCAGAAGATTAGGAGCCCAGATAATTGCTAGATTCCGTGCGTGCATGCCCGTGCGGTCACTGTGTGCACTAAGGCGCGACAAGTGTCTCATCAGATACTCCAATGTTCTGAGGGTTACAAATGGAGCAAAGTAATTATCACAGCTCTCAGAATGTCTGCATGAATTCAGAATTATCCACTGCACCAAAGTCCATAACTCTCAAGAATAAATAAATTAAATAATAGTTAATAAATATAATTTCATTTTTAAATAAAGAGGCCCTTTGAGACACAGGGTAGTTTACTAAACTTGCAAAAACTCATAATACACAGTTACCAATCAGCAATAGGCCATGCAAGACAGATTAATGAACGCTGATGTCTGGCTGGTCACCATGAGCTAAGGTGGTAAATATAGTGATTACTGAAAACTGGTGACTGATTGGACACCATGAGTTAATCTAGTGTTATAGTGGTCACATGACCACCTTAAAAAAAACAGAAATTGATTTTAACCATTTCAGCTCTGCTCCCATGAGAATACTGGACCCAAAAAGTCTGCAATCTCCCCATTTACCTGTAGTGTGGAGGGGGCAGCTGTTGGATGAGGTCATGGACACAGATCAGTTTCTCCTCCTCGGTGGCTGCTGACATAGCTTCCTAATGAAGGCAAGAAGGTGTAACATTAACCATTTTAAATAAGGTGACAGCTTAAAGGAATAACAGATTTATTCAGAAACGTATGTCTCATGTGGAGATCAGGATCAGGTCCAATATTATAACAATATAATTATCATGTCCTCTGTTCCTGCTAGAATGGTTTCAGGATGGGAGCGTTAAGGGGTAAGGGGGAGGTATGGATAAAGCAGCCCACCAGACCCGGTGCTTTCCATTGGCCAATATTAATGACCAATTAGAAGCTTATGGAAAGCACGTGCGAAGAGGAGAAATGAGAGACTGTAGAAAGATAAATTCAGAGTGTTTCTGACAAAGGGCCGTTTTTACAGATCCGTTTTCACGTGGAGTTGCGCGCGTATTTTTAGGTACGTTTAAACTGCGAATACGTAGTAACTTTGTTTACGCAAGTTACATTGAATATATGCACGTAAGTGCTTTAGGCACAGATGTGATTCGCACTTGGGTACGTACATACATATGGGCGGCATAGAAATACGCATTTAAATGAACGCTTGAGGGCGTGGCTATACTGAATCGCACGGACGGAAGACATATACACACACAAAAGTACACACTTAAAGATCAGAGTGGCACTGCTGGGAGAGGGGAGTGTCGTGGGTGTTGTCTTGCTACGTGCGAGTGTATCATTGCGTACTTTTAAAAAACGGATCTCTGAATACAAAAATAAACATGTGAGAGGGTAAAATGTTAGGCCAGCATTGATGGGCCTATGAGAAATGTTGATGGTGGCTTTAGGAAAATGGGAGGAGTCCTGTGCCGCATATGTATATGTAAAGTTGCCAGTCTTGCGGTTAGCAGTTGTGGCATCAACCATTCGGTGCCACCATGTACCGGTAATCCTCAGGCAGTATTAAATCCTGGAAAACCCATAGCTGAAGTTAATCAGTCACCCAAAGCTCTGCGGAACCCAAGAGGGCTAAAGATAAACAAGTTGGAATGTTTGTACAAGGTTACCGGTACAGCTCAGGGCTCTAGACAGGCAGAGGGCACGTATACGATTTCCCAGTACTCACAGTGAAGGGGTGATAAAGCCGATAGGTCAGCAGAGGGTTGGGAAGCTCGCGGAAATAAAGTTTGCAGAGAGAACTGACGCAGTGCACATCCTGCAGATATGTGTCCCGGGAGAGATCCGGGATCCTCTCACTGTCAAACTCATGTCTAGACAGAGGCGGAGACGGACAAAATATAATGTCAGACACTGGTATCACATCATCATTACTAAATAAATATTCAGAATCCAGCATCTGGGACAGTAATTATAAAATACACTGACCGGAGTTTCTGGATGTTGGAAGAGACACCGGACAGGCGATATATTCCATCCACTATACCATACTTCTCCAGGAACTGGGCACACGACACCAAGACCCTGGGCACTGAGAGGCAGAAAGAAACACAATCACTTATTTAATTAATATTGTGCTATTGAGTCCTTAAATGCAACCACAACTAAATCAGAGCCAAATCTGGTTCCCATGGCAGTTCCCTAAGCCTGAAAAAAAAAGGTCTGATAACCTGTGGACAGACCATTTTCCCAACATTTTGGTTGACGAAGTTCTCCAGGCCTTGGCGAATACTTGCCGATTACTGCCGACTATGACATACCAAGAAATGTTTCTGAAGATTACCCATTAGAGATTATGAGATGGGTCTGACTGAAAGCCACATTTGCCCTAAGTGTCCGAGAGCAGGCCTTAACCAATGTTTTGTGAGAGCCCGATGATTAAGTGTTTGGAGGTTTGCAAATTATTTTTGATTGACCCTTTCCCTCTATCAACCCCCTGGGCAGTCCGTGGTATTTTGCCAAGAAACATTTTGTAAAAATGTATTTTTGGTCATCTCGACTGCTGCATGTAAGTATATCCTCCAGGCTTGGTGACAGTCTGACCCCCAACCATGGCCCTTTTTTCAAACGTGGGAAAGCTTCATTGATATCCTATCTGAGGCTGTTATGAAAAGAGAGTGGAATAGTTTCCTTATCACTTGTTGGTTTGACCTTAGATTACCAGAGACCCAATTATTGTCTTTGAAGACTAAATTGGGGTTTATGTACTGGGTTGATGGTCCTCGAAGGCATCTACTTCTTATACCAGACTTGATGCACTATTTCATTCTAGTAACTACTGACATAAGTAATGGATTAACGTATGTAACGGCCTAACCCGGGACATAAGGTCAGTTTAAATGCCTCCCTCCGCCTACAAAGTGTAACTACAGGTGTCGTTGATGGTCCTCGAAGGCATCTACTTCTTATACCAGACTTGATGCACTATTTCATTCTATCGTTTATTCAGAAATGTTGTTTATTGGATTACCTTGTATTGACAACCAATTTGTATGTTACTCTCTCTTTGGGCCAGATCCAGACCTAAGTGATAGTTACGTTACATCGCGTCACGTATTTACGCTGGCGTGGTTTCAATGCACTCCCCTCGCTCGTATGTACTTTGGCCTTTTTACGCTTCCCAAACCCTACCTTAACTTTTCAAAGCGTAACTACTGACATAAGTAATGGATTAACGTAACCCGGCCTAACCCGGGACATAAGGTCAGTTTAAATGCCTCCCTCCGCCTACAAAGTGTAACTACAGGTGTCGTATGGGTGCCCTACACCCCTTATTTCGTAATTACGCTGATGGTACAGATGTTTAGAGTTACGTGGCGTAACATCTGACGCACACATGCGCAGTAAATACAAGCGATTTTACGTCAGCGGCTAGCGTAGAAACGCTAACGTACTTAGGTCTGGATCTAACCCTTTGTGTCAAACGGTATGCTTCAATGAAAAGTTTAAACATAAAAAAAAAAGTTGTGATATAACACAAAACAAAAATGAGCCGCTCTAAACAGATTCCTGTCCCATGTCATACACGCATAATGATATTATTGTACAATGCAGCCCTTGGGGAGTTAAGATAACTGTGAGGACCCCTTAACTTAACAATCCCCACCCTCAATGCCCAGTGGTGACCTGACAGAAGCTTAGCTTAATAGCAGCCCTATTTCTGCGCCATGTGTGGGTTTGGTTTTGTAAAACTACTGAAGAGAAAGAAAAAACCTATATTCTTTATTGGCACAGCAAATCAGCATTATAACCAATGGCTTTTACATAACACTCACCCTCTTCACCAGAATCCAGTAAGTGCTCCCCCAAGTCAGTGCCAAATACCCTTTCCCTGAGGATTCCCCGCTGTCGGAGGCGTTGTTTGCTAGGCCTGGAAGTCATGAAACTGCGCAACAGTCCAGCAAGTTTCCCGTGTCGCCGGCAGACTGCGGAGAATGAGAGGGACAATGAGAGGAGAGGCCGGATGCATGGCCGCGGAGGGGAAGAAAGACTGACAGACTGGAGCATGAGATGTGCTTTGGGACATCCGCGAGGTCTCACCTGGTCTGGGAGAGTTGGAGCCATGCGGTGATGTGATGGCCAATTTTATATCCCCTTCTGTGAACAGACAGACAGGTAACAAAGGTGCAAAGACAGCAGAGCCAAGCCGAACATACAGACAGCCTTCAAAAAGAGACTGCTACGTACATCAAGCACACGCAGCGGACAGCACACAGCAGACCCTGCGACATTACCCATTCCACTACGTACAAAATGCTGTTCCTGGGCTTCCAGCAATCAGTTACCATAGTAACCATCTCTGTTAATGAGATAAATCTTTTTCAAACATCAGTTATTTAAAACGGGGTGAGTGACAGCTGGAAGATCAGGAGCGAAATTTTGTGTACCTGGTGGAATGGGTCATGGTGGAGGGTCTGGCACTGCAAGAGATCTTACACACATAAGAGACTGCTAATTTAACTCTGGCTGGCTATAATATGAGCTTCATTTCCATACGTCTCCTGCACTGTGCTGTAGCATAATAGAGACTATAAAACACATATGCTATATAGGGATTTGAATCTTTGTACTTGAGGGCGAGTCAGGCTTATTAATGAAATAACTTCTGGCATTCAGATGAACGCACCATCTGCACAACTACAACTCCCAGCATGCTTAGATTATCTCAATGTGACTTGACTCTAATCCCATCCGTGACTGCACTCGTATTTACTATTCCTATACTTGTAATGATTTCAGGGTTAAATACTGCAAGCAACAGAGATGCTTTTCCCTTTGCAAAAATACACCAATATTTTCCATATTTATACATATTTAACTAAAAAAAGGCTTTAATACTAAGGAGGCTTTGTTGGACTAAAAATCTAAAATGCATTTTGCTTAAAGGCTTAAAAAAGCTAAAACAATCTGTAGGCTCTGTTCACATAAAAGACAGTTTGTTGCACTGTAAGATCTTAACAACCAAATTTCAAATGCCTTGCAGCCCAGTCAATTAACTCGTTATTTTTTTTTACTTTTTTTAATTATAATTTTTGTTAACAAAACTTTTTTTGTTCAGCTTGTGTTATGGAAGTACAATAAATAAATAAAACAACACTAATAAAAACATCTACAAATTTCCTGAAAATCACTGAAGCACATTCAGCAGCCTGGTAAATATCAAGCTAATACCGCGTTCACATTACCACTGCCTAAAAAGCCGGCTTTTTAGGCAGTGGGCAGAATTTTGAAAATTTCAAAGTGGTGCGTTCAGACTGAGCTGAACGCACCGGCTTTTTTTTTTACATTTTTTTTTAGAAGCCGGCAGCAGGGAAAATAGCCGGCTTTTTGGCTCAATCTGAACGCAAAAAAACGGCTATTGAAAAAGCCGGCAAAAACCCTTCTTTTTATCCGGGTCTTAGACCCGGCTAGAGAGACCCGGGGTTTGCGTTCAGATTGCCAAAAAAAGCCGGGGTTTTCATGAAACCCGGCAATTTCATGAAAACCCCGGCTTTTAGGTGGTAATCTGAACGGGGTATAAGAAAACATTTAAAAACAAAACAAAAAGGTTTCTGTCCTTTTGCCTTTATTAAATTCTATGGGGCGTAGTCAGAGATCCGTTTTCACGGCGCTTTGCTTGCGTATTTTTAGGTACGGTTCAACTGCGCATGCGTAGTAACTTTATATACGCAAGTTACGTAGAATATACGCCCGTAAGTGCCTAATGGACGGACCAGTGGATCACACTTGGGTACATATGTACGGATATGTGACGCAAAAATGCGCACGTTCAAATTTAAATAAAAATGGGCGGGGGAAGGCATTTAAATGAAGGTATGTGGCCGTGACTATCAAGAATCGCACACAGAGGACACATACGCACGCAACTGCTCACAGAAAGTTACAAGTAGTCTATGGGGGTGGAAGTCACCGACAGCATGACCGAGAGAGGGGAGTGTCCTGAGTGTGAGGGGGTGTGGCCTGCACTGGCCATGCGCATAATTGCGTTCCTTCAAAGAAACAGTTCTCTGAATACGCCCCTATATGACTAAGAGAATACTCATACTTATTATAATACCTGCTTAAATCTTGAATAACTATGGCCCGTATTCAGAGTACCGAACGTATACGTCCGGTGTTTAGCTATTTTTACTACTGCGCATGCGTAGTAATAATCTACGTATCTTTTTCTTACGTAGGTTGCGTAAATGCGGTGAAAGACAAAGAAAGAAAAAGATACGTAGATTACGTAAAAAAAATTACTACGCATGCGCAGTAGTAAAGATAGCTAAACACGTATATGTTATACGTCCGGTACTCTGAACACCGGCCTATATTACTACAGACCCTATTCTTGCAGAAACAGCGACATCACTTCCTGTCTAGTCAGATCACTAAGACTTAACAACTCCAATAACTACACCAGGCCTGGCAAACCAGTGGCTCTCCAGGTGCTGCAAAACTACGAGTCCCAGCATGCTTTATCTGCAAAGGCCTAGCTGATACCTGACAAAGCATGATGGGATTTGTAGGTTCACAACAGCTGGAGAGGCACAGGTTAGCCAGGCCTGACCTACGCAAACAGACAGTGAACACTAGTGACAGAAAGCACAGCAAGACAACAGGGAGGAATCAACTGTCAATATCGTGTCCAGAGATCAATCAATATAACTACAAGCATGGAAGCAGCAGCCACACAGTCACACAGCTCTACAACCAGCGTTATATGATAGAGGAATGGGCTTGGAACACGCACAGTCGGGAGTCTTTAATATATAACAAGGTCTGTGAATGGTACCTGCAACTGGAGAAGGGTTCTTGTTGTCTGTAATTAGTTGGACACATTCGCTAGGAAAAAACCCCACCTACAAAAAGACAGATTCATCTTCAGACTCTGAGACCTCCATCTGTATATCCCATTCCCCGACCCTTGCACGTGTTCTGTCCCATAGCGGACCTGTAAGCTTCACACATCATAAAATCCAGCCTAAAACCTCATGACGGCCTCAGTTTAGATGATGGAGTTTAGGAGCCAGTTCACAATATGATCTGCCTCAGTTTAGGTGCTGGAGTTCTAGGAGCGAGTTCACACATTGATCGTCATACGTTTGGAGCATCAGGAATCAAGGTCTTTAAAGGTGTAAAAAAGGGAATGCATGGGCCATTCTCGACACTAATGCAGCTGACAGCTGAACTGTGGCTATATCAGCGTTAAAATTGTGCAGATGATAAATATTCCTAAAGGGAACCGGCACAACAGCAAATGACCCTATTTCCACTACCCTCTCCCAAGAACGAAACGTGCTCCCCACCCCTGACACAGGCTGCAGCGGGCTACAGAGAGGGTTAGGGTTAGGCTGATAGAAAGGGAAGGTTAGGTTGCAGGATATGAGGGTTAATGTTAGGCTGATAGAAAGGGAAGGGTTAGGGGAAAATACTACTGATCGGAACCTAGTTGGTCACAGAGTCGACGCTTCTTTCAAGCTGGAAAATATTTCTTCCGTTGCAGCTGCATTTCCAAAATATGTAATGTCGCTAATAAGCACCCGCAAAGGAGGGGCAAATGAGGGGGTGTGGGGTGCAGCCAATTTGGGGACTAGACCATAATGGGTTGTGTGGGTTAGTAGTAAAATTATTGTTTGCAAATAGTAGACCTGGACTAGCTTCCCACCTTCCCAATAACAGCAAGCATACAGGAGCTCACGGGCTATTATGGAAGCAAATATCCTGCGTTATCACCAGAAAAGTCCTTTCGAGAAATCTCAGGACCTTGGTGTCCACCCAAAGTTGCACACAGTCGCTGAGATATGTGACCATGATCCAATATCTGTCAAATCCCTTTCACACCCAATATAATCATCACTGCCGTGTGTTACATGGTAATCATGCTCCACCGTCTTCCATGTCTCTGGATACCTACAGGCATAATGGTAAAAGTCAGCCTCGATGGTCCCAGTTGTGATGCCTACCTGAAAGCTATGTTTTCCTCTCCACCAACTGGTGTCCTCCCGTGGTGGCATGTCAATGACGGAAACAATGTCTCCAACCTTAGGAATGTGTGGAAAAAATAATTAAACACAAAAACAGAACAGAAAATAAGAATTAGATCTACCCCTAGACTGGCGGAAAATAAATTCTTGTGAAAAAAAACAAACATCACAACAGTATTACTAAGTATTATCAAGTGATAGATTTTCAACAATGGTCTGACAACCCTTCCACATCTCCATAAATCTCTCATTAGCATAATCCAAGGCCTTGCCCCATACTACACAATTATCAATATGACATTCCCAATTCTTCTAGTCACAATTCCCTTCCACATCGAATGAAGGCCAACATGGAAAAGAGCAAGGCCGACACGGAAAAGAGGAGCAAGGCCAACATGGAAGAGAGGACCAAGGCGAACATAAGAAGAGAGGAGCAAGGCCAACATAAGAAGAGAGGAGCAAGGCCAACATAAGAAGAGAGGACCACGGACAACGTAAGAAGAGAGGAGCAAGGCCAACATAAGAAGAGAGGACCACGGCCAACATAAGAAGAGAGGACCACGGCCAACATAAGAGAGGACCACGGCCAACATAAGAGAGGACCACGGCCAACATGGAAGATTGGACCACGGCCAACATGGAAGAGAGAACCATGGCCAACATTGGACCACGGCCAACATGGAAGAGAGAACCATGGCCAACATGGAAGAGAGGACCACGGCCAACAAGCGATGACTGAGCTTCTTACCTCAAAGGAAAGCTCATCAGGAGCTTGCGCTGTGTAGCGTTTAATTACATGAGCTGCCGCAATAGCTGGCACATTGATTGAAGCCTCTTCATTAACTAGAAGACGATTGCCATGATTATCGATCTAGAGAACAGAAGGATTCAAGTGACTATTTTACGAATTTCTCAATTTCTCTAGAATTCAGTGTTAAGCTTCATGTCACAAGACTGAATGTTGTCATTATAGACTGCGCCGTCCAGGATGGACCAGTGCAACAGACACAGCGCCCTATGTAGGACCTACCTCCATCCAGTTGAGTATTGGGCCACAGTTGATATTACTGTCGACAATTCCGGAAAGAGCCTTCAAATAGCGAGAGAGCAGAGGGGCGAGGAGCTAAAGACACAGACGTGAGGAACAAATAGGATTTCTATACAGTTTGCTGGGTAATTATTTAGTAAACATATGAGACATGACAACACACATGTAGAGACACTTACCAGTCCCTGGGAGGGCAACTCACAGCGAGGGGGAAGTTCAAGCAACTGAGAGAAACGCCGGTCAAAGATACATCTGTGCAGATTGGAGTCCAGGACCTGAAAATCCTCATAACTTCGTAATACAGACCAGGAGCGCCCCTAAACAAGAGAGGAGAATGGCAACAGACACTGCTGAGAGGGGGTACGCAGAGGATGAAAATATAGGTTACACAGAGGAGGAGCAGGAGAAGAGGGGGTACACAGAGCAAGAAAAGAGGGGTACATAGAGGAGCAGGAGACGGTGGGTATACAGAGAAGGAGGAGAAGACGGGGTACACAGAGGAGGAGCAGGAGAATATGAGGTACACAGAGGAGGAAAATATGGGGTATACAGAGGAGGAGAAGACGGGGTACACAGGAGAATATGAGGTACACAGAGGAGGAAAATATGGGATACACAGAGGAGGAGCAGAAGAGGGTGGGTATACAGAGAAGGAGGAGAAGATGGGGTACACAGAGGAGGAGATGTAGTATACAGAGGAGGAGGAGGAGGAGATGTGGTATACAGAGGAGGAGGTGATGTGGTATACAAAGGAGGAGGAGGAGATGTGGTATACAGAGGAGGAGGAAGAAATGTGGTATACAGAGGAGGAGGAAGAAATGTGGTGTACAGAGGAGGAAGTGATGTGGTATACAGAGGAGGAGGAAGTGATGTGGTATACAGAGGAGGAGGAAGAGATGTGGTATACAGAGGAGGAGGAAAAGATGTGGTATACAGAGGAGGAAAATGAGATGGGGTATACAGAGGAGGAGGAGATGTGGTATACAGAGGAGGAGGAGATGTGGTATACAGAGGAGGAGGAGGAGGAGGAGATGTGGTATACAGAGGAGGAGGAGGAGATGTGGTATACAGAGGAGGAGGAGGAGAAGGAGATGGGCTATACAGATGAGGACTAGGAGAGGGTAGAGCATACATTGCAGGAGAAGATATGTTAAACATTTATTAATCTAGAAATCAGCTCTTCAAGGGTTTAAAGGCGAGTTCTTGTGACTAATTATACCGGACGTCCTACTTTCTTGAAATACTTTTTAATTAATGAAATCACTGATGTGAAATGAAGGATACGACTCGGACGCAGCTATTATGGGAGAAGTGTTAGAGTGACGTTGCCCTGGGAGAAATCGTGCTTTTGGGTCACTGGATCGGATGATAATTGGATGTTTCATCATTAAGTTAAGGCGACGCAGTAATAATGGGTCGTGTGAGGGACAGCCGGCATACTGTTACGCGTTTCACAGACTACGGCTCTAGCAAACATCTGCTATAGTAGATTCACCGTGAACACTATGATCAGGGGACAGGTTTTTGGGGTAATACTTTCCAAGCCCATGTCATAATTCATTATTTGCTTATTTACTCTTCCAGCTAATATCAATTACAGGGAACGCACTGTGTTTCGCTGTAAGGAGCCGAGGAACAGAGCCCAGTCCACACACAACGGGTCACAATATTGGTTGTATGACCCTCAACTCAACAGAACCTGGAAATAGCATGGGCCTACTTCCCTATCTGCCTGCTTGTTTTGCATTATTCTGCAGGTACCTCGAACTCACCTGGCAGGTAACCTGTACAATGTACACAGCCTCCGATTCACTGACGTTGGCATCTTCTGGCCTCGAGTCTGACAGAGAGAGCTGAAAGACACAACAGTTTCAAGAGGGGTCAAAGTATAGAAAGATATACACAGGCTCTAACCGCAGCATGGATGGACCATTGCATATAGATCTCTGAGGGGCTGCCTAAGACTCTCTGTACAGTGCCTGTGTCATGTGAATTGGTTGTCATGGTAGACTATAATAAATCATCAATATATAAAAAATATAATAAATTTGGGGCAACCATGAATAAAAGCCTCTAATAATCTATCACAGAGATATTCTGAAGAAACACAACTCATTTATATTTTGACAACAAGCCAATAAACAACCAATCCATAAGCGGACAGGTGCATTCCAGGCACTTACCTGGATAGGGCCATAATTAACATTTTCATAATGATAATGAGCGCAGTCTGCCAGCTTTACAAAAGGTCCACGTGTCACCCTATAAGAGACCAGGAAAAATAGGGTTAATAATCCCAGACACCCCCACACTGGTACCATAGATCTCATCCACCTGCAGCACTGACAGTGCAGACACCCCCCACACTGGTACCATAGATCTCATACACCTCCAGCACCGACAGATCCAGACACCCCCCACACTGATATCATAGATCTCATCCACCTGCAGCACTGACAATGCAGACACCCCCCCACACTGGTACCATAGTACCATAGATCTTATCCACCTGCAGCACTGACAGTGCAGACACCCCCCACACTGGTACCATAGATCTCATACACCCACACTGATATCATAGATCTCATACACCTGCAGCACTGACAGCGCAGACACCCCACACACTGGTACCACAGATCTCATCCACCTGCAGCACTGACAGATCCAGACACCTTTCCCAAGTCTCCATCTTTACAGCCCCTGTGATGTACCTCTTGCTGGGTCTGCCCTTCACGCCAGTCTGAGGTGCAGGGTGGATGAGGCGTCCCGGTGCTTCTGTGCCTGAATCCAGTGTGTCGTTACCCCGAGCCTGGAAGGGAGAGGGTATATGATCCATATAACAGTGGCGCAGGCAGTTCAGCACATGCAAAATTCATGCTAGTTACATGATGTAGAACTCAGCGGCCACATCCCATCCGCTCACGCATGACAAACCAGCAATTACAGGAGAGCATTGCCACATACTCTAACACTCCGGGTGAGAGGAGAGCTGAAATTATTATTGGCCTCTAGGATGGTGGCACAGGACGGTGGGGAGCTTAAAGAGGACATGGCAAAAACCCTGCAAGTGTTCACGTGGGCAGGACCTGTTGTAATTAAAGTCAACAGAAAGGAAGGTGGAACTATCACAATTATATCTGATGTTCTACCAATCACCTGCAACACAATAAAGACGGTTAATGAGAGCAGTGCAAATACTCAATGTGGGCTGGGTTATGTGCAGCCAATCGCATACAAGAAAATGTGTTATGTTCCAGAGCTACACAAACCCATCATCCACTGAGAGGTATCTCAACAGCATCCCAGTCACCATGAACAATACAAGAGCACATCCTAGCTGCTGCCAGACAATACCAACAGGGGGCGCCCTAGCAACCACCAACCAATATAAAGAGAGCATCCTAGCTACCACCACCCGATACAGAGCATCCTAGTGACCATCACCCAACACAGAGAGCATCCTAGTGACCATCACCCAATACAGAGAGCATCCTAGTGACCGTCACCCAATACAGAGAACATCCTAGTGACCACCACCCAATACAGAGAGCATCCTAATGACCCACACCCAATACAGAGAGCATCCTAGTGATCACCACCCAATACAGAGAGCATCTTAGTGACCGTCACCCAATACAGAGCATCCTTGTGACCATCATCCAACACAGAGAGGATCCTAGAGACCACCACCCAACACAGAGAGCATCCTAGAGACCACCACCCAACACAGAGAGCATCCTAGTGACCACCACCCAACACAGAGAGCATCCTAGTGACCACCACCCAACACAGAGAGCATCCTAGCAACCATCACCCAATACAGAGAACATCCTAGTGACCAACATCCAATATGTTCCCGGACCAGAGGCAAAACTAGGGCCTAACTTAATTAAGAGCTGCAGGCAAAGCCAAGGAAAATCACATTTTAAAAAAATCAACAAGGAATAACCAGGGACTGGAGAGAAAGGATGGCTGGAAACATACAGAGGGAGGGGGGTGTGAAAGGATGGCTGGAGGCCCCTGAGAACAGGGGGCCCCATGGCACACATTCTGTCTGTCCTTTCTCTGTCTCTTTTTTATTTTCTGTGGGGGGAGGGGTTTGTGGCTTCCGCTGCTCCGGGGTGCCACGGTGGGGGGGGGCATAAAAGGGGGTGAAGGGATGGCTGAAGGTATATAAGGGGGTGAAAGGATGGCTGAAGGCATACAAGGGAGAAAAAGGATAGCTATAGGCATACAAGGGGGGATGAAAGCATGTCCATTTATTTATCATTCTGTTTTTTGCTCTTTCAATAAAATAAATACATTATTTCTATCCAAAATGTAGACATATTACACAGTGATTTACAATGAATGAATGTCATTAAACTATTATTTAAGATGCACATTACTTGTGTCCTGAATGCAGGGAGATATGTCACGTTCTGGTGAGTGGGTGCTATACATCAATGGTGTGGGCAGTAATGTAGGTCTTAAGCTGGCCACACACTAGAGCGATTATCGTGCTGATTTAGCAATTATCGTGGATTGGCCGAATTATCGCTCTAGTGTGTGGTGCCGATAATTTACTGAAACGGACGATAATCCAAAAAAAAATGGCTACCGAGATAATCCGATCGGGTGGGATGCAATAAAAATTATCGCTTATCGTGAGCAAAATCGTGCAGTGTGTGGGCATTTCAGATAATTGTATGTCCTCTCTCCCTGTCTGGCTATACAGCACTGTATAGCCAGACAGGGGGAGAGGACATAGCGCTGCAGAGCCCCACACACTGACAGGCTGCAGCGCTGATAGCACACGATTATATCTCTAGCGTGTGGCCAGCTTAATATAGCACTTTCGTAGCGACGACTCCCATCGGGGTTAGACTGCGGTTAGGGTTAGGGTGAGGCTGTGGTATGGGTTATGGTTAGGCTGGGGTTGGGGTTAGGCTGCAGTTAGGGTTAGGCTGTGGTTGGGATTAGGCTGCAGTTAGGGTTAAAATTAGGGCTGTGGTAAGGGTTAGGCTTAACATTGGGTTTTGGCTATGGTAAGGGTTAAGGTAACATTAGGGTTAGGCTATGTTAGGGGTTAGGATTAACATTGGGTGTAGGCTATGGTTATTGTGCCTAGACAACAAAAATAGAATTGCTTAGACCTCCCCAGCCTGTGGCAGTGTATGGTGCCGATATCAGGACCTTTCCCCAGGGGGAAATCGCCCCGTTTATCGGCAGCCACATGCTGGGAGCGATAATCGCTCTAGTGTGTGGCCAGCTTTATTCTATAGATGGCCCAGAACTTAAAACCTGTTAGGCACGCCCCATGGCGGCACAGCCTACAACCCCAGAGGGTCTGAACACCCCCCTTTTTCCAGCGCAAAAGTATATGTAAAATTCAACAATGGGGGAGGGGGGCCCTGAGTCACATTGCATCAGTGGAGCTGTTTAGATGGCAGACAAATAAATCGCACCACTATTTCCAAATACGCAGCGGAATTACGACAAACCTGAGGTGGGGGGTATAGCTTAGCTCTAAATCCCAGTTTATATTAAGTTGGTGTCTAGAATATTCCATCTCAACAACAAATTGCTCACAGTATATAAATCAGTATATTGCAGCACACAATGACCGTCATATATCGTGTCTTTTACATTATACAACAGAGAAGATGTCGCTATATCTGACAGCCCGCAAGAAGGATTCATTAGAGAGCGTCAGCACCAGATATGTGCAGGCTGCATGTAACAGAGCACAGTCTCCAGCACTTCTCCCCTTGACACCAACACGATTTCTAAATTAATCTCTCCATGTTCTGTGTTTCTATAGTAACCAGACAGATCCGCCTGTAATCTGGGGACATCATGAAGCCACTTCTGTAGTAATGTACATATTAAGGTGCAGAAGCAGAATAACGCATAGGAAGTTTAAGAGACAATGGAGCACAGTCACCCACGCGATTTGCTCTGGAGGAAAACATCACAAACCATCAGAAAGAGTTTGGTAAAAAAAAAAAAAGGGAGAAGTCCCGAATCTGGCATCACGTTTACCAGATTCAGCCTTCACCATACTACATAACCACGCCAGAAAGAGGTGCATTCTGAGCCACAGGGGGGCGCTGTGCCTCTCTATATTCTTATTTTCCACTTGTGATAATTAGTAAGAAGTTCATAATATAAACGGAGGGTTAGGTGAAAATACTTAACTGCCGGCAGTCACCATAGCGTGACGCAAAACAGACCATCATACAGGCAAACAACATCCCAATAATGGGCCTGATCCAGAACAACGCTTCGGAGCGAATTTACGCGTGGTGGACATGTAAATTCGCACTTTGGTAAGTACTGCGAATGCGCACCATAGAAAATACGCTCCGTAACGTTGCGTAATTGTGAACGTATGGGCCATTCACGTATGTGTCACGTAAATACTTACGTGTGGGCGTGCCAATTTTACGCGAGTCCAAAATACGTCTGAAATACATGAAGTAGGCGGGGGGTGGTATTTACAGTGTACAGTATGGGCGTGCTTAGCTGCGTAAATTCGTCTAGCCCATACGTATGTGTGCGGATGACTGCGGTTACGTTGGAAAAAGTTAAGGTAGGGTTTGGAAAGCGTATCTTGACAAAACACGTACGTTCAAGGGGTACGGCAAACGTAGTTCTGGATCTACCCCAATATAATTAATGAATTGAGGGTCAAACAGGGTTTAGGGTCAGTATATTATAAAAGCTGTACAGACCAGATGGGCCTATAGCTCTTATCTGCCGTCACTTTCAATGCCTCTATTATATAACGATGTCACAGATGCGTCTCCCCTTTGGTTTCTCCACACCCTGCATATAAGCCATTGATGAAACTCCCTTAACCTGGTACATAATGGCGCAGAATGTTATATACAGCACTGTACAGGTACAGTAAGAGTGTAAAAGCATAATGGAGGTATTACGCACAGGAAGTTATAAATGCCGAGACTCCTTGGACAATTGTGTAATAAATCCCCACCAGACGCTGGTATTGTCCTGCATAATGACACTGTAACGTAAGTTAGAAACCGCAGTTCCGCTGTTTGGTGAACCAAAATAACATGATGTTCTATACATAGGTACTAAAGGACCAGCGCCTCCTAGTGGCCTACATGCTGAAGGAACTTTCCCAAGCTGTAAGTTTCACTCAGTTAAGGCGAGTTCCACAAATTTTCATCATGGTAAGTGTTGTGTAAGTGTGTGACACACTCTCTGTTATAATCTGGCTGATAATCGTATAGTGCAGGCCCGGCTCACCTGTGGCTGACCAGGTATTATGAAACTACAACTTCCAGCATGCTCTAACAGCGAAGGCATAGCCGATACCTGGCAAAGCATGTTGGGTCTGTGGAGCCAGGGGATGGCCAGGCCAGGGCATATGGTGCTTTGGGAACCACAGACAATGCTGCTGCAAAACAGCCATAAAGTGTCATATGTGTCTGGATTTTGCAGCACAACCGCTAGATACGTTAATCTGCAGGACAATATCGTGCAGTGTGTGTGGGTGAACCAAGTATCTGGGAGACTTTCCCCAACAGAATGTAATAAGCAGATAGACCAGCAAAGGGGAGACAATATTTCCTTATCAATAAATGTGACAGATCAGGCAATAGACAGAAATATCGCAGTTTGTTGTGTGCATATCGGATACTTTTAAAAACATGCAATGCCTGCTGACACTAAGGGCGCTATCCAGATGTGTGACAATTCCAACGCATCAGACAGCTTATAATCAGACAGAGGCACCGACTATAATCAGAACCCGCATGACGCTGTATAACCCTACACCTGGGCACTGTATTAGGGCATGTGGCTGCATTGCGCTTAATTGCTGTTTTCAGGCATCGCCGTGTACGCTCTTGGATCACGCACAGCCGCCACACTTTTTCTAGCGAATCTTAGGCCTGCATAACGCGCTGATTGTCATATCTGATATCTTATCGTTTCAGTGTGTGGCCAATTGTCCTGTCGCTTTTTGTGGCTCTGTCGCTCTCGCAATGGCTACCAATATTCTTAGAGTCGGCTAACCTACCAGCTGCCCTTGATCCAATCACAAAGGCCACAGTTTCCTTTGTGACTTCCCCTTCGCTATGTCAACCCCTCAAGCTTTGCGCGGGAACACAGGTTGCCATGGGAACCATAACCACCACCTCACAGCCGTGAGAATCAGGGTGGAAATTCAGAGCAGGCAGAGAGGGGAGGGGGAGAGTCCCGGCTTTTGTTATGTTAAATGGGATAAAGGACACAGTGATCCCACTGTCAGACGGTCTCTGTAATGCTAACGGCGCTCTCTCTCCCCCAGCAGACGCTGTCTCTCTACAGTACGGACCTCTCAGGCCTGAAAGAGTCTCTCAGGTCCTGGAACGTCAACAGCAATCATAGCAATAAATAAGAATGATGTGTATAGGAGAAGCACATTACACAAAGACCTTATATAATAGTAGGGCCTAGAAGAGAGGGGCAGCAATCCCACGGAAGGTGCTCAAATACTGACCTCGAAGAAGCCATGTTGTGATACTGGCGGTGCCAAAGCAATATTTTTTTGCATGTAGGAAATGCCGACTTGAAGGATTTTGCTTATTTTATATACTGTATTTTGCAAATAAAACCTGGCGAACGCAAAACAGACACAAACTTTCCACCATGTCGCGAATTTTCATTTAAACGCATAATCGGGCCCCCAGCGTTGCAGGGTGGGGGACATGGCCGCTACTATCAATGGCATGGGCTGAATGTGGGAAGGTGGCTCAATCACCCGCGATCACTGCCTAAATGTCAACAAGAACGCAGCATTACACACATCTTGCTAGGAAGCTCATCCTGCTACTGTAATGTAAGCGGACATATTGATGATAGTCGCCTCGCCAAGGGTCAGTCTAATCCATGCAATAAAAACCGTTGAAACTGCGTAAATTGCAACAATACACTTTGTGCCCAACACCGGTAGGGCCCCCACTCCTTTGTCCGCCAGGCGGTGTACTTATAGATTGCGAATGACTGAAAATCTCGCTCATCTGCGCATGTCTTAGACTCAGTCATTGTGCACACATGCGGCATAAACATCAGACAGATAACGGCAGGTGGATCGGGCCCGAACCTAAATTTGCCTGCGTTTGGATTGGATTTAGTCCAGTTTTGCATCCTGCACAAGCGCATAAACCCGTGCGACCCAATCCCAACATATCCTGCCCTATACAGAGATAAGATCCATGAACCCAGATCAGTGGCCTCATCTCACACACACAGGAGTCTGAAAGAGCGGGGACCCGGCACCCACGCAAGGGGAGTGGCTAGCAGAAACGTGTGACTACTGCATCCCTATAATTCCTGAACCCTACTCATCTGATAACTGCACGCAACCTAATCAGACATTAAAACCGGTTCACAGTCACTTAGGCCTGACCTAGAACATGACCCAGCCCCTCAACTCTAAATACGTCTCTACATTTTGAATTTGCGCCCTGCTTTTGCTGCGTATCACAGCTTCACGTCACAGCAAATTTATCTGCTAGAAGAATTTATTCAAAACATTAGGTGAGGCTCAGTATATGCAAAGGATCCACGACAGATCCAGAAACAGGGTACTGTCCCATTCAATGCAAACATCAACACTTTGCATTGAATGAGGGGATATTCCAGGTGACAGAAGAGCAATTAGAAATACAGGAACATAACAGGAGCAAATCTGCACCAGCACAATGCAATCTGCAATCTGGAGGGGAACAAATGTATTGGATGCAGTGCATGCAGGGAAAATATATGGCTTATAGCATACAATAAATACTAAACAACTTAATGTTTACATGGCAGCTTAGAGTCAATCATGGTAACATCCCCTCTCAACTCTAATTTTGCAGAAGTGCATTTTTGCTCCTTTTTTCTTAGCTGATGCTCTGGGTCGACCCCAAGAGCTGACACTCAGAAGAGCTCTCAGAGTTTGAATGCGGCCCTCCTCCTCTCTGACCCAATTCTTGCTTTAGCTTATTAATACCCTCCTTCAGTGGCACACATTGCTATTAAACCTCTCACCACAGGCTGATCTGCAGAGTATCGCCCATTCATAAAGACCCTTGTTATCTGCAGAGCATCACTCCTGAGGAGCACTCTATTGGGTGATAGCCAGTGAACTACCTCCAACCAAGGTCCAATACCCACTGCAGAGCGTCTCGACAGTGAAACCCAGCCAGGGCTAGGTCTGCAGAGCATCGCCTCAGTCAGTTTGATACTGCATGAGAACCATTGGTGATCAACCCTGGCCATGCCAGCCCCCCACCTCTATCAATGCACCTGCTGTGCCCCCTAAATATTTCCCATGGGCAGCATCTGCGGGTAACAGCACCTGCCAGGGTTATCTCACCACAACAAAGGCACCTGTCTGCCTGGCACACCCTCACCAGCATGCCCCCGGGTACTCACCACCATCTTGCTGATCACTGGGGTGGATAGGGGCTATGGATTTAGCCCCCGCCAGAATCCATGGCTCATTTTAGGGACCTGGGCACGCCGGGTAAATCCTTGCTGTGCCGCCGTCCGAGGACTCACTGTGCCACTCTCTGCCAGCTGTTAAGGGGTCCCCGCCGGTGGTCAGTGCCTATAATGCCCCTGCATGTTCACCAGGCTGTCTCAGTGTCTCTCCCTGACAGTCT
The DNA here is from genome assembly GCA_011038615.1 of Limnodynastes dumerilii. NCBI lineage: Eukaryota > Metazoa > Chordata > Amphibia > Anura > Limnodynastidae > Limnodynastes > Limnodynastes dumerilii. The sequence continues at coordinate 571,030 of WWET01000410.1, forward strand.
TTCATTACATTGTCCCAATTCAGGCTGGGACGCTGCATCTGCTGCTACAAGGGGGGGTGGACGAGGGGCACACAACAGCCTCCTGACAAATCAATGGCACCTACCCCCCTTCTCCGACACCTCTTATCCCTCAGAGGTGTTCCCAATCCATGCTCAGCCGAGGACCTTACCTCCTGCCCTGATCACACACGTCCCCCCCACAATCCTCCTCCGCCCTCCCCCCGCCCGGAGAATGGAATCGTCCATTCAGGTGCAAAGACAATGGTAGCATGTGAGATAAAGAATGGCCAATGGGGGGGTCAGGCCCAGGCTGTCCCTCTGCTAGCCCTGTGTGACCAGGAAGACTCTGCCACAGAGGCAACTAATGATGGCAGTGGCAGCAGAGAGCAGGGTTATAAAGTGTCAGTGTCCATAATAACAGAGAGTAGGGTTATAATGTGTCAGTGTCTATAATAACAGAGAGAGCAAGGTTATAATGTGTCAGTGTTTATAATAACAGAGAGCAGGATTATACCGTGTCAGTGTCTGTAATAACACGGATAGCAGGGTTATAATGTAGCAGTGTCTATAATAACACAGTAGCAGGGTTATAATGTGCCAGTGTCTGTAATAACACAGAGAGCAGGGTTATAAAGTGTCAGTGTCTACAATAACACAGAGAAGGGTTATAATGTATTAGTGTGTATAATAACACGGTGGGCTGAAACAACTAAACTGCAGAGAAGGAAAAATGGAGATGTTGTCCGTAGCAATCTAGCTGACATTCTCTAGAATGTAATAGGAAATTCAGAGCTAGAATCTGATTGGTTGCTATGGATAACATCTTCACTTTTCCTTTGTCGCAGTTTAGTAAATTTAGCCCAGACTAGTATTATAATGTAATAACTGATATAATGGTCAGGACCCTTTCTCAGGTGTACTGGACTGTGCGTAGGGGCTTAGCCAAATCCTTACTGTGTGCTTTACATGTCTATTACCACCATCAGTATCTCATACACACGAATCATCAGGCAGCTGCATTCCGATGTGGAAGTACCGGTCCTGTGTATGTGTGGTACCTGTGACTTACATAGCGCACAAACTTCTTTATTCTGGATCCGGCCCATGTGGAACAATAGTATTATATATGTATGTATGCGGTAACAAAGAACAGTGACATAATGCATCTGTGTATAATAACACAGGACATGATCCACACATAACAATGGATTATGTGCAATTGCCTCTGCATGTGGTAACGGTAAGTCCGCTGTCATTCTTATGCCTGGATCCGGTCCATAGAACTGATCTATTGTAGCAGTGTGTAATGACAGAGCTGTGATATAATGTGTCAGTGTGTAATAACAGAGCTGTGATATAATGTATCAGTGTGTAATAATAGAGCTGTGACATAATGTATCAGTCAGAGAAGGAACTACCATTGGTGCAACAGGTGCAGCGGCACCGGGGCCCATGCTGATACAAGGGCCTAAAGTCGTCATCACCGCACAACCGAAGCTCCTCACCGGGTTACCTGTGATATAATCAGGGACAAATCATATTTGGGCCCACAACTCTCTAGTTCCGCCTCTGGCATCAGTGTATATAATAACAGAGAGCTGTGATATAATGTCAGTGGGTATAATAACAGAGTTGTGATATAATGTATCAGTGTGTAATAACAGAGCTGTGATATAATGTATCAGTGTGTAATAATAGAGCTGTGATATAATGTATCAGTGTGTAATTATAGAGCTGTGATATAATGAGTCAGTGTGTATTAATAACAGAGAGCAGTGACATAATGTATTAGAGTGTAATAATAGAGCAGTGACATAATGTATTGGTATGTAGTAACACAGATCATTGATATAATATACCAGTGTGTATAATAATATAGCTGTGATATAAAGTATTAGTGTGTAATAACACACATCAGTGATATAATGTCACCAGATAGGAGGGACCCGGATTCACACCACCGGACGTATTGCTCATACGCCCGTGGTTTACCGATATTTGCTTCTGCGCATGCGTAGTAATTTTTTTATGTAATCTACGTAACAAAACGATGCATGATCTCTTGTGATCTAATCATCCAGGAGGATCCCCAGGGCACATACAGTGTCTGGAGAGTGATCCTATACTGATGAGATAGTTTATGTCACAGAGATAACGCTCCTCTATTACCATCCACATAACAGAGTGCAGAGGGCACAGCCCAACATCTAAGGACAGGCACCCAGGACAGGGGCAATCACTGCAATCAACCTTTAATCCTTATCTACAAATATACTACAACTCCCAATCCTGCTAATTGCAGAACACAGCAGGAGAGGTCTCCTGATCCTCAGAATGGGGGGGGGTCTGGTCAGTGCATTCAGAGGTTGCTCAGTGCATGCTGCCATATTTCTCTAAATATAGACCTTCTCTTAGCCTCCTATGGATGACATGTGAGGCGATGTAGCTGTGTGGATCTGGGGCTCCAGATAAACCCTACCTGTGCCTGAGGTGCCGAGACATTCTCATCTGTGACAGGAGGCTGGCATGGAGGGGCCACATCCATCGGAGAGCTGCGGGCACAGAAGATGATCTCATGGAGGGGATACCACATAGAATACATAGCAGAGTACATACATGTCATATAGTATAACCAGATCAGTGTCATCATGTATCAGGCTGTGTAATAACACAGAGCAATGTTATGTATCAGGGCGTGTAATAACACAGAGCAATGTTATGTATCAGGGTGTGTAATAATACAGAGAGCAGTGTTATAATGTATCAGTGTGTAATAACACAGAGCAGTGTTATCATGTATCAGGGTGTGTAATAACACAGAGCAGTGTTATAATGTTTCAGGGTGTGTAATAACACAGAGAGCAGTGTTATAATGTATCAGGGTGTGTAATAACACAGAGCAGTGTTATAATGTATAAGTGTGTAATAACACAGAGAGCAGTGTTATAATGTGTCAGGGTGTGTAATAACACAGAGAGCAGTGTTATAATGTATCAGGGTGTGTAATAAAACAGAGAGCAGTGTTATAGGGCCTGATCCAGACCTACGCCCGCCGTTGCTAGGACGACGGGTGTAAGCGTAAGATCGACTAAATAGCCGATCTGCGCATGCGCCGGGCAGATGTTGCCTGGCGTCGCTATGGCAACGCCCGATCTTGGAGGAGACGCTTGAGGAGACGTCCCCCAGTGTCCCAACCTTCAGGTTAGTGTAGGTGGGCGGGAAGAACTAGTTAAATTAGGGCGGGAGGGCGGGCTAAGCGGCCATACGCTCCTGTGCGAGCGTATGGCCCCTTCCTTACGCCGGCTGAAGTTAGGGTAGCCTTCCGCCGGCGTAAGGAAGGGGGCATACGACCGCACAGGAAGAGTGTCAGTGAAAGTGAATGCCAATACGCTGTGCTTTAGTAAGCACTGCGCATCGGCGTAGGTCTGGATCAGGCACAATATTGTCAATATATGCTCACCAGCGCCGATACATACATAATGTAAATAACAGTCCCGATTAGGACTAATGGTAGTTACCCATGATAACAAATACTGTGAGTAATTTAAGAAAGCTCCCTGTTCTAATAAATAAACCAGAGACTGTCCCTGTTATATTGCTTTTCCCCTTATGTGGTTATGTTGCTCTTCCTAACTACATGTGCCCATATATCCTCTAGTATAGAAAGTAGGATAATAGACAAGTAATATTAGATGGTTTGCAGCAAGCACACCAAACAGGAGAACGAGCTGAACCTCGCTCACCCCTTACCATCCACCCATAATTATGTTATTAATGTATTTAAGTGTTGTTTATATTTTACTTTATTGACTCCTTGCTATCATGAATATCATGAAACTTACATTTAGTTATATGTTACAAAAGTGCAGCTTGTTTAATTGTTCCAGGTGTCCCTGATTAGAGGAGACCATTTATAAAAGAAGCTGCTCATTGCTCAGACACACACTTTCCCTCTGAAGAAATCACAGCTAGGGATGAAACGCGTAAGGGTGTTTTTATAGTTTATGCCATTATATTCATCCTCATTTTGGGACAATTTATTTGCTTTGCCGTTCCCAGTGGAATTATAATTCATCTCAAAGAGTTTGACTTCAATATCAAGTATTTCTGATGCATTTGGACGTAACTGACAGCTGAATATCCAT